>CM061543.1:52377471-52929971 GCA_030864215.1 Capsicum pubescens | reverse complement strand
CAAACAATTAGCTCCTTACATATTATAAATAGAATGGGGTTTGCACTTTCATTTTCATAACAAAAACAAAATCTAAAGCAATGAAGATTTCTTGGTTTTCCTTTCTTTTTGTACTTGGCTTCTTGTTTTCTCAACAGCTTCATGGGTAGCATTAGCTGATAATGACGCGTTCATTCAATGTCTATCTCATAATAACCAAACATTTTCCAACCTTTACACCCCAAATAACTCTTCTTTTTCATCAACCCTCCAATTCTCCATAATCCAACATTTGGTGTATTGGGATGAACAAAAAGTAGAAGTAGCTGAGAGGCATACAAATTGGATGAGAAGGCTTTATTCTTACATGACTCCTTTTGTTTCTGAGTTTCCAAGAGCTGCTTATATCAACTATAGGGATCTTGATATTGGAGTGAACAACATTAAGGGACATACAAGCTATGCACAAGCTAAGGTTTGGGGGATTAAGTATTTCAAGAATAATTTTGATAGATTGGTTCATGTGAAGACTAAGGTGGATCCTTCAAACTTCTTTAGGAATGAACAAAGCATTCCTTCACTTACTTAGAGGAATAGCAAAGATTGAATGAAATTCATCGTATATCATAAAAAAGTAATAATAAGATACATTTTATTTAAGTACGTGGTTCTTTGAATGTATAATAAATGATCATGCATGTGAGATCTTGGCACTTGATACGACTTGTACAACTGTAGTAAAAGTTTATGTAATTTGCTTGTGCTTTCAAATTATTTGTATTGTTGATTGACATCAATAAAGGTTATTCAATTTATTATTTTATGGTTCTATTCCCTAATGTATTGATTTTGCTTTTTCTTTCCCAATATTAAAATATTACTAGCAATTTGTTGAAACACGACTGACTGTGGAGTCCGCAATCTAAACAGCAAGTTTTTTTATCGAAAATTCTAAAGAGGCATATCAAAATTGAAAAATATCAAAACGGACAAGGTAAACACATGTGATTACCTTATCCATTAAAAGTTAACGTCATTTGGTACATGCTAAATTGCAAGGCAAAATCGTGATTTTACCTTATAAGGTAAGTTGATACACTACAAACCACGGGACACCAAAATCTGTCCAAAACAGTCCACAAATTCAAGACTAAACCGAGACCCCCTTGGACTACACTTCTCGGGTTCAACAACAACAACAAGTTTAACAAGATACAAGGTGTATTTTAACACCAAAACAGCAACAATATGCCAAGATGGACAACATAACAAGATACAGTTTTACTAACACAAGAACAAACGATTACAAGAACACAAACTACTACAAGATTACAATAAAAACAAAGGATAGATAGATAGACTACAGAGAGGTATAATCTTAAGAACCCAAGAGCCTATTCCACTCTTGGACCCTTAACACCACACATAATGATTCACCTATCTCTTACGTGACACAACATCGGATTCCACCTCTCTAGCATCTACGTTTCCAAGCAAAAATACAATCACTAGTGTGTCCACACTAGATCTTGTCCTAGTTTTGGCCAAGCCTCTTTAGAGAGAGGACTTGTGTTCTTTTGGTGTCTTTAGACTTACAACATTCTCAAAAACTAAGTTTAAAAACCCTACAATTTAAAGTCCCTACACTTAACCATTTTCAAGCAACTAAGTCACCTACCAAACTGCATTCAAAACAAAAAAATCCCCTTTAAAGTCCCTACACTTAACCATTTTCAACCAACTAAGTCACCTACCAAACCACATTCAAAATAAAAAAATCTCTTTTGAAGTCCCTACACTTAACCATTTTCAACCAACTAAGTATCAAAACAAAACCACATTCAAAACACAAAATCCACTTTAAAGTCCCTACACTTAACCATTTTCAACCAACTAAGTATCAAAACAAAATCACATTCAAAACACAAAATCCACTTTAAAGTCCCTACACTTAACCATTTTCAAGCAACTAAATCAGCTACCAATCCACATTCAAAACAAAAAAATCTCCTTTAAAGCCCCTGCACTTAACCATTTTCAACCAACTAAGTCACCAAATTAAACAAACCACATTCAAAACAACCAACAACAAGACCAACAAGATGTCAACAACAATCCTAATGAATCGAACAAGGACACACACGACTTCACTAGACTTCAATATAAACAATAACAAGAAGATAACAACAATGCTAGTGAATCGAAATAGGTCACACACGGCTTCACTAGACTTCAATATGAACAATAACAAAAAGATAACAACTTACTTTTGCTTGGCCTTAATTAAAGTGAAAGAGATTGATAAGCGGTTAATGGAACTTAATTTAAAAAAAAAAAATTATTTGAAAACCAACCACATGTGGTCGGTTTTCAAATATATTTTTTTTTAAATTAAGTTCCATTGATATTAAATTGATGTTTAACAAACTACAATTAATAAATTAAAATGAATTAATGAATTACAATTAATTTTTAACAAAATAATTTTTTAATAAATTCTATAATATTTATAAAAACATCCAAATAATTTATACAATGCTATATATTTAAATTAGATAATTAGTTATTTTATCATCACATTAACACGAGTAGTATATTTCTCCAATAGTATAATAATATCAATTAATTTTGCAAATTAAGTTAAATTTTTGGTTAATTAGCTTTTAAATACGATATTATATATAAATATATATATATATATACAGACCTCGTAATACAACGTGTTAATCAGATAAATTATCGATTACTTGTCTTACGTTATAACAACTTCAACAATATACGCGTATCTATATTGACATAAAATAGTACATCTATTTCCTCAATAATATGATATCAATGTATCATTCAAAATATTTTTGAGATATAGATTCAGTTATCTAGCTTTCGATTACTGCATACGTCACTACACGAGATATACGTATATATACATATATTCAATTATCTATATCAGTTCTCAAATACGTACTATAAACATCACATACACGATTTTACTACCCCATAATAATAGACAACGTATATCATAAATACTCAGAAACAAAACTTGGAAGCGAAAAAACTCTAATTCACCGCCAAAATTTGTCGGTCATTCAAAATTTGAAATTCAAGGCAAATGGTAAGTATATGTCAGTTTCAAGATTCAATTTTCGGTCTCCTCCCTCCACCCCCCCCCCCCCAATTATACCGCGTAATACTTTTCTTACATTATTACAACTTCAACAACATACGCGTGTCTACATCGACATAAAATAGTATATATATTTCCTCAATAGTATGATATATATCAACGTATCATTCAAAATATTTTGATATATAGATTCAGTTATCTAACTTTAATTTTGATTACTGCATACGTCACTACACGAGATATGCGTATACATAGATATATTCAATTGTCTATCAACTTTCAAATACGTACTATAAACATCACATACAGGATTTTACTATCCCATAATAATATACAACTTATATCACAAATACTCAGATGAATTATCGATTAGATTATCTTATGTCATTAATATACCTTCACTATATAATATGCATATACTATATATATACCTATACATACACACACATAGACACACTATCGACTAAATCAAGTTCTAAGTACGTACTATATATATCACATACGTACACGAGTATATTATCCAATAATATAATGCGACGTATTTCATATACATACTCTGATGAGTGATCGATTATATATAACATTATTATGACTGAAATAGTAACATAATATCATTATCTCAACGGTATGATATATATATATACACACACATATTCATTATACAAAGATTATGGATGTTTAACGTCATTTAACGTATATACGAAGAAAAATATTTATTTTATATATTGAAACATAAGTAAAAGATAAAGATTATGTTCAACGTAATTTATTTATTTTATTTGATATATATTTTTAGTGTAATTTTTTCACAAAATTTAAGAATGATTGATTTTTATTATTATTATTATACTAGTTATCGACTACGTGTGATCAGTGTAATTTTAAAAAGTTATATATATATATATATATATATATATATATATATATATATATTACCTTACATATATAATTATTTTTAATGAAACTAATATATATATTTGATTACATATATATAATTATTGTTTACAAAATATTATTTACTTTTTTATTTTATTTTTACTTCAAAAAACGACCACGAGTGTTCGTTTTTTTTTAAATTAACTTTTTATTTTAACTAAAAAATCGACCACTAGTGGTCGGTTTTTTTAAAAGTATTTTATTTATTTTTTAATTAAAAATCGACTACTTGTGGTCGGTTTTTTTTAAAATAAATTTAAAAAAAACCCGACCACTAGTGGTCGGTTTTGTTAAAAAAATTTTAATTTTTATTTGTAAAATAAATAATAATTAATATAAAAATTATTGAAATAATTATTTTGATTTTTTAAAATATAAAAGCGACCACATGTGGTCGCTTTTTTCCGACCTCAATGTGTGGTCGATTTTTTGTGATCGTTTTTTCAGTTTTTTTAGTAGTGTTGCTTTACTTTTATACTTTTCTTAAATGCTATTTTATAAAAGTGATTCTCAAATAAGCAGTTTTCTAATAGCAATTCCAAACGGGCTCTAAGTAGGCGTTTGTCCATGAAAGTTTTTTAAATTTTTTTGAAAAATTATTTTATTTTAGTTAAAAAGTGAAAATAATAATTTTTTGCCATAAGAATTATTTTACTTTAGAGAAAATTATTTTAAAAAATTAAAATCAATTAAATTTATTTTAACTTTTTATACTTCTATTTCTCTCACAAAATTTAAAAAATAACTCTAATTTATATTTATAATCAAACACAACACTAACTCTCACTTCAACTTTAACTCCAACTCAACTTCAAAAAAATTATTATTTCATGATTACACGAGCATAAAAATGAAACTAGCATTTAGTGCCTATTTGGGATTGCTTATTTCCCAAAATAAGCACTTATTTTTAAAAAAAAGCATTTTTTGAAAAAAAAAAAAAAAGTGTTTGATAAATTTGTAAGAATGCTTTTAAAAATAAGAAGAAACAGTTTTTCTACTTGTGGGAAGAAGCAGAAAATTTCTGTAGAAGCAGAATTTTTTTTTTATGACAAAAATATCTCTATCACACACACACATATATATGTTCCTTATTAATTAATTAACATATCTTACAAGTTTGATTAACGTTTGATTTTTAAAATTTTACGTTTCATATTTACATCATAATTTTGATAATTTATATATTGTTATTTTATTTTCACTCATTTTATTTAAATAAATTTAAAAATATCATTGATGATGACTAAATAATATATATATTTTTATGTTTTATTATTAATGATACCAATTAACAGATGAATCACGTTACAAGATTGTATTTTGATAGTATATGTAAATTTTTTCTCAAATATTTAATTTTAAATAAACAATTCATGAAAAGTGATATATATATATATATATATATATATATATATATATATATATATATATATATATATATATATATATATATATATGAATATGATGATTGTCTATTCGTAGTAAATTTTGACACAGTAAAAATATATTAAAAAAAGATAATAAATAACAGATAGAATAAATATTATTTAGTGGATTCGGGTTATCCAATAATGATTGATTATTTAGGATCATATAAAGGGAAGCGTTATCATCTCCTTGATTTCAGACGTAATTCTAACTCCAAAAATTTAAATGAGACTTTAATTTCAATTTCTTTTACTTCATTTTGAGATGTATAATTGAAAGAACATTTATAGTTAGAAAAAATAGATTTGCTATCCTACGTTCAATGTCATTTTTAAATTCGACACTCAAATTCATCTTGTTACAGCTACTATGGCTATACGTAATTTCATACAACAACACTCTACGACTAATAAAGATTTTAATTATTATGCTAATGAAGAGATCATCACAGAGATTGAAGAAGCAGAGATCAGCCTTTTGGTATATCTTCAGGAATACAAGGCAGATGTTTTACAAGTATGGAGATATTGCATGATAAAATTAGGGATGAAATCGTTGAAAATTTTATGATGTATGAAGGACTAATTATTTTTGTTGTTAATTTTTTCATATGTAGTGATTTAATTTATGAAATAGCTTTTTTATTTATTTATATTTGATGTTTTAAATAATATTTAAATTATTTAACTATTATACTATTTTTAAATTTTTTTAATGTATTTATGTATATAAATACTGATTGAAAATTTTAGAGTACGTATTTTTTAATTAAATAAATAAAATTTAAACAAAAATATTATAATAAATATTTAAAATAAATTTTCTCTATAAATTAATTTTAATAATAAAATTTATTGATAAATATTTTTTTTGATTATTTATCTCGATAAAGTATTTCTTGAAAAAAATTATTCAAACATAATTTAATTATCAAAAATATTTTTTAAATAAATTTATCAAACACAAATAACTTTCTTTTAAAAAGCTTTTTCCAAAAATTATTTTATAATTTTTTTTTTAAAGAAGCAATTTTGTAAAAACACTAATCCCAAACGGACTCTTTCAAACGATGAGAATGTTGAAACAGTGATGAAGAGTAATAAAAGAGAATCCTTCTTCACAGTGGAACATTCGAGAACAGGAACCATTTTACAGTTAATCTCACATTTTAGTAACTTTTACATGAAAGAAGATAAGAAAGTGACACGTAGAATTCTACAAACTGCATGCAACATGTACACGTATTCAAACCTATCTAGCCACCACCTTCTAACGTGGGTATTTCCAGTTTAACTTTCTCATTCAAATCACTGTTTCCCCTTGGCAATTTTTCCAACACTTTTACTCTTTCCACTCCAATTTTCACCAAGGAAAAGATTTTAAAAAGATGATGAATGTTTTGGCCATTTCTCTAGTGCTAATCACACTTGTCACAGCAGGTGTATTTTCTCCAAACACAGAGAATAAAGGAGATGATGTTATAGTCAAAGAAGGTCATAGAGTGGTAGTTGTTGAATATGAACCAAATGATGGACACACCAAAGTCTCTATTTCTCCACAAGAAACTGAGAAGACAGGGTACGTTTCAGATGTCAAAGACAAATTATCAGAGAAAGTAGAGGATGTTAAAGACAAAATCAAACAAGTTACGTCCTCCTCTGGAGGTGGAGGTGGAGGAGAAGGAAAAGAAAATGGTGGATTTCATAGGCTTAATGCTAAAGAACTTGTTTGTGATGCTTTTGGAAAGTGCAAACATAGGATAGCAAGTGCACTTGAAGGGACAAAAGAGAGACTTTCTGAAAAGATGCATGAAATAGAAGAAGATGCTAAAGAGGGGTGTGAGAAAGTGAAAGATACAGTAGTTGACAAAGCCCATGAGGCTTCAGAAAAGGTAAGTGAAGTGAAAGAGAAGGCCAAAGAATCTGTTGGAAAGAAAGTGGATGAAGTGAAAGAAGGGGTTAAAGAGACTGCTGAGAAAGTGAGAATAAAAGCAGTTGACACAACGGACACACTGAAACGCCATGTGAAGAAGAATGCTTCAGAAGATCTTCAAGTGATAGAAGCAAAGGCGAAAGATGCTAAGGATGCAGTGAAAGAAGATGCACATAGGCTTAAAGTGGAAGGCAAAAGGGAATATCAAGTAATTCGCAAGTTCTTTTCTCATGTGTCAACGTACATCTTTTCAGCCAAGCACTTTCGATCTCTCATGGGATTGATTCATTTGTTGGGCTTTGCATTGTCTTATGGGGTGTGTGTTTGGGTGACATTCGTATCAAGTAATATATTGGCAAAAGCTTTGCCAAAGCAGCAATTTGCAATGGTACAGAGCAAGATTTACCCTGCTTACTTCAAGACTATGTCTTATGGCATTGCTGCGGCGTTTCTTGGCCATTACTTGTGCCAGAGGCAACCATATTATGCCAACCGGACAGAGACAATCCAGGGTATCATATTTGTGGCCACATTCTCCATGACTATGTTCAATTCTTTCTACTTGGAGCCTCGAGCCACTAAGGTATGTACCTACTTTCTCTGTTCCCTCCTGTTTGGAGTTGGCGGCGGAGTCCGAATTTTCAACAAGGGGTTTAAAATATGAAGAAGTAGCACACGAAGAAATCCAGGGGTTCTAACATCTACTATAATATACATAAATAAGTTACGATCATGTATAAATGATAGTATAAGTTTTTCCAAACTAGTTAAGAGGTGTTCCCCCCTGACCCCTCGATCCTACCTGTCTTAATTTCCGTGCCGCTAGGCCCAAATGACCCATACTCATATTTGTTTCTACTTTTGATGGGGTAGTTGAAATTGTGCAGGTGATGAGGGAGAGAATAAAGCTGGAGAAAGAGGAAGGGAAAGGGAAAGATGCATTTTCCGTAGAACCAAGCACTATAAGTGTTGATGCTTTCGAAGATCCAACAGGAGCAAGAATAGGCGCACAAACAATAACTGAGGAAACTCTTGAAACCAAACAAGAGTTGTCAGAGGAAGCACAGAGAGTGAAGCCACAAGTTGAGAGATTGAGTCAGAGACTAAAGAAGCTAAATGTAACCTCATCAGTGCTCAATGGACTCTCACTAATGGGTCTTACTTATCACCTTGTCTACCTTAGCCAACTCCTGCATTCCACCAGTTACTAACAACAAAGTCATCCATCTAGTAGTGTAATTTTTTGCATGTAAAACAATATATAGTTCCGGTTTTTAATTTTTCTAGGGGGGGGTTCCTTGCTCTTTCAGAATTGATTCTTGTACTTGATTATAGTAATTTTAATTTTAATTCCAAGTCTTTCAAGTTTCAGAGTATGATGGTGAATGGCTAGCGATGTTGCAACGAGATGATAACAAGTTGATCGTTGCAATTTGGTTTTAATTTAGTCGTCATACCTAATTGTAATCTATGTTCTTTTATTAAAAAAAAAAATGGTCAACATAAGTTGCACTTTTCGAGTTGCTATAATTTTTCACATTTTGTCTCATGCCTTGGCCATAATTGATGCGTAGACAAAGGTGGTGTTTCACATTAGTGCATAAGAGTGTGTTGAAAGCGTTCCAAAGACGCGGGAGAGGGAGTTGTGAAGATTTTAAGAGTCTTATTTTCAAATTGTTCGTTTGAATATGAAGATCGTGTGTAATATGAAGATTGTGGACCAAGGGAGGAACTAATATAAGGGAGGAAAATGCGATAAAGTCACCAACCAAAGGAGGAAATGCGTTTTGACTCGAGGATCATCGAATCAAGGGAGGAAAAGAGGCAGGAGCTAATAGGGAGGAATGGAAAAAAAAAAAGGAAAAAGAGGTAGGAGCTTTTAGGGAGGGATGGAAAGATGGCAAAAGAAGAGAGAGAGGAAGAAACAAGGAAGTTAAATCTGAAACAAAATTAATTTAACAAGAAATCTCATGTACGTTTCAAAATTATTGTTTCTAATAATTTCTGCACAGTTTACGAAAGGAAGCAAAGAAGAACTCAAAAGTGTATTTCACTAACAATGAGTTTACATGTTTCTTCTCTCTATTCTCTCGGAATTACACAACTCTCTTTTCTTAACTGTCACATGTGAGTTGCACATGATCACTCTAACAATTACCTCTAACAAACTCAACTACTCGACAGCCGGAACATATTAGCTGATTGTACAACTCAGCAGCTCAATACACCCCCTCAAACTGCAGGGTAGAAGACATCTGACTCACCAAGTTTGGTCAAGAGAACATGATGTTGATGTGCACCAAGACCTTTAGTATGTCTGTTGGTTGCATAGCAGTACAAAGATATTGAGGACTGATGAAGTTAGATTTCACTCTCTGATGAAGTGACAATCAATCTCAATATACTTAGTACGCTCATAAAATACTGCGTTCTCAGCTATTTGGATAGCTGATTTGCTATCAGTAAAAACCAGGATTGGATAAGTAATTGGAACATGCAGCTCTTTAAGTAACCCTGCTAACCACACCAACTCTGCAACAAGAGTTGCCAAACTTTTATATTCTGCCTCAGCAGAACTTCTGCTAATAGTTTGTTGTTTCTTTGACTTCCAAGAGATCAAAGAATCTCCAAGTTTCACCATATGAACAATAACCGACCTCCTTATATTGGGACATTCAGCCCAGTTTGAGTCACAGTAGCTAGTCAACTCTGTAGGACCTGTTCCTTTCTCGAGTAGAACACCAAGACCTGGTGAGTTTTTGATATATCTAACTATCTTAAGTGCAGCCTCCCAATGTGAGAGCTTAGGATTTTGCATAAACTGACTTAAAACTTGTATAGTGAAGCAGATATCAGGTCTTGTAATGGTCAAGTATAACAACTTACCAATCAACCTTTGATAAGATGTAACATTTTCTAGTTCTTATCAAGATTTAAGGCTACCACCTAGCCGCGACAACGGTGCTTACGGTCATAAGTGACCACAAGCTAACCCATAAGTTGGTACCTGTTGTGAGCACTGAATAAAGTGGTACTGATATAACATATGCGGAAGATAAGCTGATAAACTACTGAAAAACTAAAAATACTAAAATACATAATATTGTCTTGTCTGAGATAACTAATAAAAGCTGAAAGTAACTGACTGACTATTTAACTGTTTGTCTGAAAAGCCTTTAACTGACTGAGGAGTTGATGGGACAAGCCCCCAACTAACTCCGACTGACTGAATATAAAGAACTACTGAAATAACTAGAATAAGAAATCATTTTCTCGATGGATGAGGACTCACCACTACTCCTGCTGGGTACGCTCAGCTGTCTAGGAGTAGTCGAGAAATTGAGCTTCTGAACCTATGTTATAAGACAACATAGCGCAAAGAAGAGCATGCGGTCAGTACTTTGAATGAACTGGTATATGAGATGAGGTTTGGCTGAAATATATGGGGTACTGTGTACATGAGATAAGGACTAATTGAACAACATGAAATAACTGAGCATGAATGCATGAAAACTGTAATAACTAAGAATGCAAAACCAAGCATACACATATTTCTGAAATAATTTGTAAACTGAAAGACTAAAATCTGTATAACTGAATAACTGTAAATCTGTATGCTTTGGTCAAGCAACCTGAACTGAATATACACTGAATACTGTACCAAGACTATGGAAGGTATCATCTAACCGACATGCCCCAATCTGAGCTAATCGGGGTTCAACTTATAACCCCGATTGGAAGGGTGTCAATACTGTGCCACGGGTACTAACAATGGCTCTGTGGATCCAGTAAACTGGTGTCTCGAAGGACTAAGGAGTCACCCTCAACTGACAGGTGCTCTAATGAGATATGTGTCACCCTTAACTGGCGGTGAACACCTTGTCAACCCTCAACTGACAGGTAGACATCTCTAACCTACGCTGGCTACGTAGTTCTGTAACTCAGGGATATCTACTAAGGATCACACCTTTGGGTTCGCTCGGTGCTAAATCCTACTCCCAACTGAACTGACACTGGAACTGAACTGTACTAAGTTTAATTGAACAAGATTTCATAACTTATAGTGCTCATCATGATTACATCAACTGATTAAATAATAGAATTCGTGGTTTAACTGAATCATGACTGAAGTGATCTGAATTCATGTAAAAACACTTCGATATCGGGTATTCATAATCCACCAGCACTGAATGATCACTAAATGCAATAATAAGTTGAAAAACTGTAGTAAAGGATCATGGTTCAAAACCCATAAGCATAGACATTTCATTAAACATGTAGGGATCATGAATTTAAACATGGGAATGCTTTAAATAGGGGAAAACAACATGATTACATTACTGAAATCATAAAGTTGTGGATTTAACATGGAAATTTACTTGAATAAAGCATGGGAGACTCAAATTCATAGCATGAGGAATTCAAAATCTTGCATGGAATCATACATGGGCTGAATTGAGTTAAAATCATCATGAAAACATGACTTAAACCCATCTTAAGCAATATAAAATACCATAATAATAGAAAAATCCATTCTTTAATTGAAAAGAGGGTTTTTGAACTCCATGGGTGGAAGGAACCCATGAATAAACACCCCACATACCTTAAACTTCTAATTAACTTGAAAGGAAAAATGTTATTCTTGATGCTTTCTTGAAGGTTCTTAAACTTGGGGAACTTGAATTATTGATTTCTTGGGAAGAAAGGAATTGAATTCTTGTTCTTAGGGAAGGGGAGGGTTTTCTTGAGAGAAAATTTGGAGAAGAAGGGCAAAATTATGTCCTAACTGATGCCCAAGTCTTGTTATGAACGATTGGGTTGGGGGAGAGGGGGAAAGACCTAATTGCCCCTCAACCATTTCAATCAAAAACTGGTCGCAACAACGTCATCACGATGCGGTCTAATCGCAGTCGTGGAATTCCCTCACCGCGATGCGGTAAACATGAGTTCGTGACTATTGTCACGCCGCGGGCTTATCGCGTTGACCCTCTAGTTCCGTGATCCTAACATGCCCTAAACCTTGTCCGAAAAAATCAAAACTTCTTCGAGACACACTTCTTACATCCCTGAACATGAATCAACTCAAAAACCAACATCTCGGGGTCAGGAAGATAAAAAATAAAATCCTTAAAGTTTAGAAGTTTTGAAAATGACTAAGTCCCCAACACTTAGTGAAATTTTCAGGTCTTAAGCCCCTTATGCATGTAACTGAAAGATGAACAGAGATGAGAATAGTATGGGGTGTTACAATTCTGGATCATTAGCAGTCCCAAGATATTGATCAAACTCTACACTAGTCAATTCGTGGTTGAATTCTAATGGAGTATTGTTGCTTTAGTTCCACTCAGACCAATTTTTGAAATAAGCTGGAAGGCATACTTCCTCTGATTAAGCAAGATCCCATCTTTGGACTTCAAAACTTCAATCCTCAAGAAATATCTTAAAATTCCTAAATCCTTCATCTTGAAGTTAGCATGTAATGTAGTTTTAGCTTCTTGAATTAATTGAGAACAATTTTCAGTAATCAAAAGATCATCTACATAGACTAAGATGACTGATACACTATCTCCCTCTTCGTTAATGAACAAGGAATGATCATGAGCACTTTGAGAGTAACCAGCTGCCAGAAGAGCATCAATAAGCTTGATATTTCATTGTCTGGATGCCTGTTTAGTCCATATAAGGACTTTCTTAATTTGCAGACTTTAGATGTTCCAGATTATTGAAAACCAAGAGGAAGATCAATGTAAATGTCTTCATTCAAATCACCTTACAAGAAGGCATTGTTGACATCCATTTGATAAAGATTCCAGCCATAAGAAGCTGTTAGGCAGAGAATAATTCTACTAGTCACCATCTTTACCACTAGGGAAAAAGTTTCATGGTAATCAAGACCTTCCCTTTGAGTGTACCCTTTGGCAACTAATCTAGATTTATTTCTATCCACCTCACTAGTAGACTTATACTTTACCTTGTATACCCACTTTGAGCCAATTGATTTCTCACATGGAGATAGGTCTACTACAGTCCATGTGTTGTTATTTTCTAAAGCTTGAATCTCCTGTTGCATAGAATCAATTCAAAGCTTATCTTGGGAAGATTTATGGAAAAAATTAGGCTCCACTGTAGCTAAAAAAAACTTGCAAATAAGCTTGATAACCTGTAGTAACATTGTCATTGCAAACATGATTAGTGATGGACTAGGTTTCTTAGGCACAACATAGTCCTTAATCCAAATTGGAGGTCTGCTAGGTTTATTAGTTTTCCTGATACCACTGATATTTATTTGGATCTCAGCAGGTGGAATGGGAATATTTGTATGTATTGGTTCAACTGGAACTACCTCATCAGTTGAAATGGGAACCCTTTTTTTCCACTGGTGTTACTGGATCTAACTCTTCTCCATGAAACACAATCCTATCAGGTGCTTCTTCAATAAGTGAGTTAGTCTCAATAGAGGGTGTAGAGGATTCTACATTAACTGTGGAGGATGTGTATGATGGTTGCAGCATTGGCTGATAAACAGTCAATTCAAGATCTTGAAGGTGTGTAAAATCTAAGAAGGGAGAAAGTAATGGAGATACAACTTCATCTGACTGCATAACCTTGAAGGTAAACACCTCTTCCCTGAAAGTGATATCCCTGCTGACAAACAAACTTTTGTTGTCCAAATCATATAATTTGTATCCCTTTTGTGTGGTAAAGAATCCCGCAACACAACCCTTTTTGCTCTGGACTCAAACTTGTCTCCCCTGGGCAATACACTAGCAAAGCACAAACAACCAAACACCTTAATGTGGTCCAGTTCAGGAGTATTCTCAAACAACAACTCGTAAGGGTATTTTCCATTCAACACTGCAGTAGGCAATTTATTAATCAGATAAGCTGCAGTTTGAACACAATCACCCCAAAATCTATTTTAAATATGAGAGTGTAACTTTAATGCTCTGCACATTTCTAAAATATGTCTATGCTTTCTTTCAACAACACCATCTTGTTGTGGTATATATGAATAACGACTCTGATGTAAAATACAAAAACAAGACAATAGATCATTCATTTGGCTATTGAAAAACTCAATACCATTGTCTAATCTTAAATTTTTTATTCCACAATCAAACTGATTACAAACCATGAATATAAAAAACTTCAATACAACTATGACTTCTTTCTTAGATTACAATAATGAAATCCAAGTGAATCTACTATAGTCATCAACTACAGTTAGGAAGTAATGCTTACTATCATAAGTGGGATGTTTGTGAGCTCCCCAGATATCCAAGTGTACAAGCTGAAATATACCACTAGACTTAGTAATACTGCTAGGAAATTTTAGTCTACATTGTTTATCCAAAGGACAAATCACGCAATCTTCCTGGATAGTTTCATCAACTTTATTCTTTAGAAAAGAAATATGATTCATCACTTTAATGGATGGATGTCCCAACCTTAGATACCATAACCTTTGTTCTGTTAAATTCTACTCTGTAATGATATTTTAAGCTATTGATAGTGTTTCATGCTTAAAAATATAAAGACCATTTTTCTCTTTATCAATCCCAATCACCTCTTCAGTAATGGGGGCCTGCATCACGCACATACCAGGATAAAAGGACACCAGAAAATTCAAATCTTTAGTCAGTTTAGACACTGACAACAAATTGAATCTGAAATTTGACACATGAAGCACATTATTCAGCTTGCAGTTTCCCATAATCACTACATTTCCAATGTGCTCTACTTGAATTTTATTTCTTGTTGGCACTTGCACTTTATTATTTTGTTATGTTGATAGTTTTCTACACTCATTCAGTATATTTGTACAATATGTTATATGATGTGCGACTCCAGAATCAATGATCCACCTAACTTCATTATCATTAATTCTGTCACAAACATGCATACCTGATGCAATATTTACCTTACAACTTTCAATAGGCCTAGGCATCATCATCTTGAGAACCTGATCATACTGATCTTTTGTGAAATATCCACGAGGGAAATATATTGTGATCCTGATCCTTTTTCATTCTTTTTGAGCTTGAGCTTGATGATTCAGCTGCAGAAATATAAGCATGAGGCATTACTCCCACATCTGTGGACACTTTTTTCTTACTTTTGAAATTTGTAGGAAAACCTATAATTCTGGAGTAGGTTTCCTTTGTATGACCCTTCTATCCACAATGTTCATAAATAATGCTTGATTTCTTCCCTTGAGAACTTTGTTCTTGAAACTTTCTACCTCGAAAGTTGTTAGACTGTGTTTGAAAATTTTGTGTCTGACTGAAGTTATTTTAATTCCTCCCAGCTAACATTGTTAAAGTCTCCTTACCTCCTTCAACCAGACCTAGTTTTCTTTGACTCTCTTCCTAAATTGCCATTGTATAGGCTTGATTTACAATAAGAACTGTTGGACTAAGCAAAATAGAGCTCCCCACTTGTGTATAACTCTCATTAAACCCTGCTAAAAACTGCAACAATCTCTGTTGTTTGACATGTTCAATATGTAACTAGACTCAACACAATCGCAGGAGAGAGAAGGCACCATGACATCTATCTCATCCCATAAATCTCTCATTTTTAATAATAAGTTGTTACAATATCTGTTCCTTGAGTCATGGCACTGATTTTCTTCCACAAGTGAAAATTCTCGTCTAATTGGACGTATCAAACCTTTCTTTGAAATCACTCCAAATCTTCCTTGAGCTTGAGGCATACATGATGTTTGTCATCAATTCAAGTGCTACAGCAGCTCTAATTCAAGATAATAGAACTGCATCACATCTCTCCCATCTAATCGCCAAGTCTTTTTTATGAGCTTTTTGCACGCGTGTCGTCAATAAATCCAAGTTTGTTTTTCACCAGCAATGCCAAACCTATCGATCTACTCCAGATTTCATAATCTTCTGGACATGTGAGCTTTATTGGAATCAAGGCAACACCAGGAGTGTCAGATGCTTGTAGATGCAGAGGATGATTGTGATCCGTCTGTGGATCAACTTATGCCGGTTCTCTTAGGTCACACACCATTGTTGAAGCTTCCAGAAACCGCCAATGATGTTTTTAATTAACTACAAATACTCGATTGTACGTGTCACACTCCTTTATAACTCCAAAAAGATAAATTTTATTTTTCGAAAGGGGTTTTATTATTGAAGAGACAAAATAAAGATTTTTTTCGAAAAGGACTTTTTATATTCAAAAATCAGAGTCGCCACTTGGCAAAAATTGGGTGTACCAAGTCACCCTTGGATATCCTTTTTCAAAACAGATTTGACTCTTTAAAACTAATCCGCGAACAGAGATTTCGGCTAAGGAATTCTGTTGACCGAGGGAAAGGTGTTAGGCACCCCTCGATACCGTGGTTTGACCACGGTCGCTTGATGAAGCGTATCGGCTAATTTTGGCACTAAGAATGTATAAACCACATAAAACACATAAACAAGCATCCAAACACACAAAACAAAATAAATCCAAAATATAGTGTTCAGTCCAATTATACAGTCCAAAATAAATAGAAATGCGAAAATAAATCCTATCTAACCTACACTAATCCTGAACTATACTCCCGTGGTTTACCCGATGTCTCGGGCCTTGATCACGAACCTTCTTCGAAGACATAATACGTCGGGGCATTCCCCGATGAGTCAGTACATGAAACCTCGGGGCATTCTCCGACCAAATGAATACACTTGAATCTTGTGCGATAAAGTAGAAAGAAATATTCACACGCACATTCACACATTCAACAAAACATCATTCCTAAAATTTGTCTACCCAACTTAGTATTTGCCTACTAGATTCGATTTATCACAATACCAACAAATTCAATATAATCAAAGACTCAAAATTAATACGAATTCACTTTATCAATTTCAATTCCGCCCCAAACAATAAATTTTATTTCTCAAACGAGATACCATTTCACCATACAAACCATAATCAAGGGACCAAACACGAATCAAAACAAACACGCATTCATCATCAACAGGAATCAAACCAACACACGATATTCAATCCAACACACCAAATATAGTAAACAATGAAATGAAAGAAGAAAAGAGTAGAATTAGACCTCAAAATATTTTGATTGACTTAAGAAGAGAAATAAGAGTCGTTCCGGAGCCTCGAAGAATACCACAATCCCGACTATGATCCAACTCCAACACGATAGTCTTCAAAATCCAATTCGAAACCCCGAAACCACGACGAACAGTGAACCCAAAAGTTGAGAATCACAAGAAAACCAAGAAAACTACATGCCCGGAGCTTCGGTGAACGTGGACAATCGCGAATATCAACGAGCAAGGCTGATTCTGGTGACTTTTAGTGTTTTTCTACCGGGTTAACCTAGAAACCACCGGGGAAACGGAGAAATTTGGGGATTTAAAAGCTGGATCATTTATTTTTTCAGCATTACCTAAAATGGGACGGAGCTGATGAACTCCGATGAGCTCAGAAGGAATAGAACTAGAAAATCAGATCAAATTTGGAGCAGCGATGACGCTTTTTCCGGTGGTGAATCGCCAGAACAGTCTACCGCCTCCAATTCTCTCTCTCTTTCTCCTTATTTTCATTCTCTATTTCTTCGATCTGTTTTGCCCTTCACTCGATTCTCAGTTCCCCGTCTTTCTCACAGGTGTATGTGTAATTCCCTTTCTTTTCGATGGTGTGCGTATAAACTGTGGGTTGTGCTTCAATAGAGTGTGTCAATCTCATGGAGAAGAAGAGGAGAGTCGGGTCTCTATGTATGTATTATTTTCTCCCTCTCTTTCGAATCTCTCACTCTCTCATGGTGTATGTTCTCGTGAAGGTGTATGAATTGTATATGGTAGTGGAGTTGTTGTTGGAAAAGTGGGGCGGGCACGTGGGGGTGGCAGCCTAGTGGGTGGATTAGGGTAGGGTAGGGGTAGGTAGGGGTTAGGGTAGGTAGGGGTAGGGGATAGGTAAGGAGAGACAAATTAGTAGATATTAATTTTTTGGAACGAACAAAATTACGTGTCTACATCATGCCCCCTTTGAATGTAAACACAACGTGTTTACAAACAAAGAAGTAGACAACGAGATAGAATTTTTTCCCGAGCATTATTCAAAAGAAAGAAATAAAATGGAGGAAAGAAATCGAGTCTTGATTTTGGGTATTCTACCTGTCTCAAGTTATATGATAGTTAAGTCACATGTAGTTCCAGGGTTGAAAAGGAGGTGGACTATACCGAGTTGGAGAGTCGATTGAAGTCCCGTTGAGGTGCCGATCCGCGGCACTGTCATTAAATCAAAAATGAAATTACAAAAGATCTATCTATGCAGCATCTCTCGATTCTTGTCTTGGGTTTTCGATGCTTTCAAAAGTGACAAAATATCTGATCATCTTTCGATTGAACTTGAAAATAGATTGTTTCTACATACAAAATTTGGTGTTGGAGATAAACTCAAAGTTGGCCATGTTCTGCAGGTGGTATCTCTAAACTTGAACCTGGATTTGAAATTCTTCACCCTATTCTCCAGGCGGGCTCCTGACTTGTAATTTTTCACCTTGTTGCTTGGTTTTCCATTTATTCACCTTGTTGTTTGACTTTCAATTTCATCACTCTATTCTTCAGGCGGGCTCCTAACTTGCTATTTCATCACTTTTCAATTTCATCACCCTGTTCTTCAGGCGGGCTCCTGAAAGCACAATAAAACGAGAAGGAGAATTATCCTAAACAAAGATCATGATAAAGAAAGATTTCATTGTTTGAAATTACGGTCCCATTTTCCAGGAGGTTCCTGAACAGAAAGTAAAATCTCATTTTTCAGGAGGGTCCTGAATAGAAAGTAAAATCCCATTTTTCAGGAGGGTCCTGAACAGAAATTAAAATTCCATTTTCCAGGAGGGTCCTGAATAGAAAGTAAGATCCCATTTTTCAGAAGGGTCCTGAACATAAAGTAAATTCCTATTTTTCAGGAGGGTCCTGAACAGAAAGTAAAATCTCATTTTCCAGGAGGGTCCTGAACAGAAAGTAAATTTCATGGATGTGCATTTCCAATGGTAGATGAATTAAGTGAAGCGAATTTGCCCCTGTTTCAACAAAGAAACTTTGTCAATTAAAAACATAGTGGTGGCTTGCAGCACTTGGCTGTCCCGACACCTGCTCTAGTGTCCATTTCCTTCATTTTATTTTGGATTGTTGGCACTTGCCCCTGCTTTGTCACGTCATTGATCCAAACTCAGATTATTAAGAGTGACTCTGAAATAAACACAGTATCTCTGCTTTGCCATGCTTCTCAGATAAACCCTTTAAACCTTGGTATTTTCATGAGTTCCAAGATTTGCCTATTGACAAAGCTTTCTACATGCCCTTTTTTTGACTCACAATCATGTCTCTTTCATGCGATGGCCTTTCTGTCGTGCTTTGTGCAATTGAAGAAGTTGACAGTCAGTTTTGAAATCTTTTCTCACTTGTTTTGACATGGACTTGACTCAAAGACAAGAGAAAAATAACAACAATTTTTGCTTTATTTGGATAACTGACTCAAGAAAATAAAAATATAACTAAAGAGAAGAAAAAAAAAACAATGAATGTCCCCATTGAAAAAGATTAAAGAAAAGTATATCTGAAAATGACAGTCAACTCTAATGATTATGACATGCATATCGGATTAGACTGCCTGATCTTTCCATCTAAAACTTTCTACCAATTATTGTTAAGTGAATGACCTCGAAATTGAGTTGCTTCCTTAGGTCAATTGCATTTAGAGACCTCATTCGGCTAGTGACACCTTGAAGGGTTTTCGCCAACAAGCCTCTCTCATTCTCTTTTTCTCAGTTCACCATTGTCTTAAGGTGTTTGTGAGGATTTTTCACCAATGAGACTCTTTTATTTTCATTCTCTCATCTCACTATTTTCCTATGGTGTCCATGAGGGTTTTTCACCAATTAGACTCTTATTTTTATTTTTCTCAACTCACAGTCGTCTTACAGTGGCCGTGAGGGTTTTGACCGATAAGACTCTCTCATTTTTATCTTTCTCGACTTACCATATCCTTATGGTGCCCGTGAGGATTTTCACCTATAAGACTCTCTCATTTTTATTTCTCTCTTGATTCTCTATGTTGAGAAAGACGAGCAGTTCCCAAAATGTGTCATCATATGCATTACATGCTTAGCCTTAGCATTCTCAAAGATTGATCTAAAGGTCTTTCTTTGGTTGTATCTTGGCTTTTGGATAAGGTTAGAAAGAAAGGATGTCATGGGGACCAAACGACACTTGAAGTGGGGGGGACTTACAACTTTTGGAATCGACTCAAACAATGAGGATTGACTCATGCCCCAGTTTCTTTTGACTGGGCAATTCTAAATTATTTATTTGGTTGGACCGAGCCCAGAGTAGGGCAGCTTATGTATCTCACCCCCGAGAGAGGAGAATCAGGTCACGCGTAGTTCTAGCAGCTTGTTCTTTTGATTGATTCTGATTTTTGTTTCTTTTTTTTTCTCTTTTCTCTTTGGGATTTTTTTTTCTGACCCTATTTTTCATACTCTTCTCTTTTCTTTCCTTTTGGACACATTTTTTTCTCGACACTTTTCTTTTGAGTTTTACTGACTCTATCTTGATTTCAAAAGAGGAGTATGAAAGAAAATAGGACTAAAACTCAAATGGGGTAAACAAAGGATGACACAATGTTTGGATAACAGAATAAAATGTCTTCGTCATATCAATCCTTGAAAATACTAGTACATAGCATGCAAGTGAAAGTGAAAGATGAAGATCATTGTGACATCTCTTACAACATTAACTTTGACTGAGTCTGTGCGTCACTACTTCTTCCTCAAACTCCACATTTTTTGTACATTTCTTACATCGAATGACTCATGATTTTGTGGAGCTGATTTTCGTTCTGTTCATGCAGCCACTATTTGACCTAATTGAGACATGTCTTTCAATTGATGACCAAGTTATTCTTGTGATTCTAAAAAAAAGTGCCTTAATTTTCAAAGAAGGCTTCAACTTGTCATCAAACATCTCAACACTCTACCTATTTTCTTGGATGCTCTCTTTTTCTAACTTTAACCCTCTGATTCAATGTTCATGCTTAAACTGGATTTTAAGATCCGGCTGAAAATTCCGCTAGCATGTTATGTCACTAGAATCAACATAAAATGTGATGTGTAAAGAAAACAAACACATATTTAAAACATAAAGAAAAAGGGATACTTCATTTAATTGAAATAAAAAATAGAAAGGTTTGAACATAAACGACACAGGGACAAAACAAGATAGATCCTGAACTACAACCTTGAAATAATTCGAAAAACAGAAAAGAAAACAAAACAAACTACTAGACCTCTTCCTAGTAGGGAGAGGGGTGACTTCTCAATTGCTCAGTATGGCAACTTAGCCACTGGTTTGCATATCAGCATGACTAAATCTTCCACCAGGATCAACGTTCTGCACCATAATTGATTTATCTTGAATCATCTTTTCAATTTCTCTTTTCAAAGCACGACAATCTTCAATACTGTGACCCTGAACATCAGAATGATATGCACATCATACAGTAGGATCAAAACTTCTTGAATTCAGGTCAGGAGTATACCCAAGGAAAGGAGTGACCATGCCCCGTTGTACCAATCTCTGGAATAAACTGGCATATGACTCACCAATTGGTATGAAGCTATCCCCGACTTCTTCCTCATTTCATTATTTGGCTTGGACCAAAAATCTGGCCTAGAAGGGCTTCGGTATGTTTGTGGAGTTTGAGGATGACTCTGAAGAGTTGGTACACGCCATTGTGGGTAAGAAGGGAATTGACCATAGGGTTGTGCATTGTATATTGGATATGGAGGTGGGGGAATAGAGTATAATGAATTTTGGGAAAGATTCTGTGGAGCTTGGGAGCATAATACTGATCACTAGAAATATTCAATACAGGGTCGCTTGTAGAGTGATGAATCACAACCGTTGGATTGACATTAAAAGCAGGAGCTTCAGGTAGGGATGGTGCTGCAAAAACATGAACAGTGGGTGGAGCCGAGCATATGGTAGCTTTGTGTTGAGGAGCGAGGAAATGAATATTGGAAGTGTTTGGACAGTGTTTCCCCGGAGTAGATCCTGATGCATGTTGTAACGTGTCAAAAACAATAGGAAACTGTGCATGTGACACTGAGGCAAGCTAGAAAGATATTCCAGATTATCAGTGGGAAATGGAGGAAGCGGCAACCCATTAGCCCAAGTTCTATGCATTTCTATCATTTACTGTTTTAATTTTCGAATCTCTTCATTAGCTTCACAATTCTCATTCCCCGAACTCCTTATCTGATCAATGAAAACAAACTCAGTATCCTTGTTGGCCATAACTTTCTCTGTGACTTTGTGCAATATAGAGGACTGGCCAAAATACCACAAACCAATCACCTTAAACAAACTGAACAAGAGATAACCAATGTGTTAGAATTCAGCATTTTTTCAAAAACTTCTTTTTTTTCTTTTTGAAAAGGTCACCAAACCCGAGAAGGGTACCTACATATCTCACCCTCAAGAGAGGAGAATCAGGTGTGCGTAGTTCGTGAAGTCTTGTCAAAATGGCCAAATTAAACTCTTTTTCTCTTTCTTTTTTCTTTTTCAGAAACTTCAAAAATAACAAATTGTCAAAAAGAATTGACGAATTTTTTTTTGCATTTTTTAGGTTTAAACTCCCTATACAAAACGAAACCTATGATTACCAAAGAAAAATCTTTTTGGGTTTTCAATTTTTGAATTTCATACGAAAATGAGACTTGAAGCTATTAACAAAAAAACTTTTTGTGATTTTCTTTTAAAGATGTATAGGAAACACCTACTTTAAAGGAAGAGTGAAGAAAATCTTTTTTTGAATTTTTCAAATAAGATCCCCGAACCCACAATAGGTTGCCTACGTATCTCACTCCCGAGAGAGGAGAATCAGGGGTGCGTAGTTCGTCCAGATTGGACAATTAAGGATTAAAACGAACTAAGGCTTGACTTGAGAGACGTGATTACAGACGGACGATGAGAAATAAAATCTTTTTGGGTTTTCAATTAGACACTTCACACAAAACTAACACCAACAACTATGAAAGAGAAAAAAAAATCTTTTTGACATTTTCGCTATATGAAATGTACAAAACTTCTACCATTTTTCATTTTCTTTTATAAAAACTGCTAAAAATCTTTTTTGAAAATTTTGAATTATGAATGCATGCTAATTGAAACAAAGAAAAATCTTTTTGATGTTTTTGTTTTTGGACAAAATGAGTGTGAAAGGTAAAAAATCTTGTAAATTTTTGGATTGTGAAAAAAAATCAAAAGCCATAAAGAATTCTAAAAACTTACGAAACACTCCGTTTTTTTTACTCACCTTTTCTTTTTCTCCTTTTTTTCAACACTTTCTTGTCTACACACTTTACTTCTAACACATGTTTTTCCCAAATTGGTCCGTCAAATGACCACGCTACCCTCAGAGATGCAACATTTAGCACGTGCGGATGCTTTAAAGGTGATTCTCCTATAAAGGACCAAGTGGGTCCTGCTAGGTCTCAATATGATGCAGATAAGTATGACCTAAAGGCTGACCTACGCTGGGGTTCACTAACAAGGCTGTTCGGGGGTGCGTATGGTCGATAGTGGCTGCGAGAGCTTTCCACCCACTCCATAACACCGACGGCTCCCCCTCCTAAAATAAGGGTGACTCAACTAGAGGTCTGTACAACACGTGTACTACGGATTTATTGCAGAAAGAATGACTCGGGTTATGCACATGATGCCAGATATAAAGCGGTAACACATAAAGTAAAATTGTAAACAAAGAGCACGTAGGCACTCAACACTGATAAAATAAATACGAACAATAACACAAACAATGTCTACACATCCATAATGTCAAACAAAGCCGATACAACTGCAAAATTAGCTTGAATTCTGAAAAATCCCCAGCAGAGTCACCAGAGCTGTCACACCACTTTTTAACTCCAAAAAGATAAATTTTATTTTTCGAAAGGGTTTTTATTATTGAAGTGACAAAATGAAGATTTGTTTCGAAAAGGACTTTTTATATTCAAAACTCAGAGTCATCACTTGCCATAAATCGGGTGTGCCAAGTCACCCTTGGATATCCTTTTTCAAAACAGATTTGACTCTTTAAAACTGATCCGCGAACAGAGATTCCGGCTAAGGAATTCTGTTGACCGAGGGGAAGGTGTTAGGCACCCCTCGATACCGTGGTTTGACCACGGTCGCTTGATGAAGCGTTTCGGCTAATTTTGGCACTAAGAACGTATAAACCACATAAAACACATAAACAAGCATTCAAACACACGAAACAAAATAAATTCAAAATATAGTGTTCAGTTCAATTATACAGTCCAAAATAAATAGAAATGCGAAAATAAATCCTATCTAACCTACACTAATCCCGAACTATGCTCCCGTGGTTTACCCGATGTCTCGGGCCTTGATCACGAACCTTCTTCGAAGACATAATACGTCGGGGCATTCCCCGATGAGTCAGTACATGAAACCTCGTGGCATTCCCTGGCCAAATGAATACACTTGAATCTTGTGCGATAAAGTAGAAAGAAATATTCACACGCACATTCACACATTCAACAAAACATCATTCCTAAAATTTGTCTACCCAACTTAGCATTTGCCTACTAGATTTTATTTATCACAATTCCAACAAATTCAATACAATCAAAGATTCAAAATTAATACGAATTCACTTTATCAATTTCAATTCCGCCCCAAACAACAAATTTTATTTCTCAAACGAGATACCATTTCACCATACAAACCATAATCAAGGGACCAACCACGAATCAAAACAAACACGCATTCATCATTAACAGGAATCAAATCAACACACGATATTCAATCCAACACACCAAATATAGTAAACAATGAAATGAAAGAAGAAAAGAGTAGAATTAGACCTCAAAATATTTTGATTGACTTAAGAAGAGAAATAAGAGACGTTTCGGAGCCTCGAAGAATACCACAATCCCGACTATGATCCAACTCCAACACGATAGTCTTCAAAATCCAATTCGAAACCCCGAAACCACGACGAACAGTGAACCCAAAAATCGAGAATCACAAGAAAACCAAGAAAACTACATTCCCGGAGCTCCGGTGAACTTGGACAGTCGCGAATATCAACGAGCAAGGCTGATTCTGGTGACTTTTAGTGTTTTCCGGTCGGGTTAGCCTAGAAACCACCGGAAAAACAGAGAAATTTGGGGATTTAGGAGCTGGATCGTCTGTTTCAGCGTTACCGAAATGGGACGGAGTTGATGAACTCCGACGAGCTCAGAAGGAATAGAACTAGAAAATCAGATCAAATTCGGAGCAGCGATGACGCTTTTTCCGACGGCGAATCGCCGGAACAGTCTACCACCACCAGTTCTCTCTCTCTCTTTTTTACTCTCTCTTTCTCCGATCTGTCTCGCCCTTCACTCGATTCTCAGTTCCCCTTCTTTCTCACAGGTGTATGTGTGATTCCCCCCCTTTCCGATGGTGTGCGTATGAACTGTGGGTTGTGCTTCAATGGAGTGTGTCAATCTCATGGAGAAGAAGAGGAGAATCGGGTCTCTGTGTATGTATTCTTTTCTCCCTCTCTTTCGAATCTCTCACTCTCCCATGGTGTATGTTCTCGTGAAGGTGTATGAATTGTATATGGCAGTGGAGTTGTTGTTGGAAAAGTAGGGCGGGCACTTGGGGGTGGCAGCCTAGTGGGTGGATTAGGTGAGGGTAGGGGTAGGTAGGAGGTAGGATAGATAGGGGTAGGGGATAGGTAGGGAGAGACAAATTAGTAGAAATTAATTTTTGGGGACGGACAAAATTACGTGTCTACAGTACGCTCTAATACCATAATAATTTCTGCACAGTTTATGAAAGGAAGCAAAGAAAAACTCAAAATTATATTTCACTAACAATGAGTTTACATGTTTTTTCTCTGTATTCTCTCTTGGGTGCCAAAATTAATAATCACAGCCTAACCTCCTCTGTATATAGAGGAATTACACCAACTCTCTTTTCTTAACTGTCACATGTGAGTTGCACATGATCACTCTAACAATTACCTCTAACAAACTCAATCTTAGCTGATTGTACAGCTCAGCAGCTCAATAGTTTCTACTATTTAGATGATCTAGTTTTGATTAAATTTGTAAAATATTTAAAGTGTTATTATGTATTATTAAATAAGGAAATATGTTTTTTTTTATCAAAATAAAGTGTGTCGTATAAATTATTCAATAAAAAAAAATTCTAGAATAAATTGAAAGAAAAATATGTCATATAATTGAGATCGAAAGAAAAATGTGTTACAAATTAGGATAAATGGAGTATAATTCAGGAATGACCAAGTACAAATGAAAAGATTTTTTTCGAAATTTTTTATTTAAATTCATAAAAGAATTTTTTATTTTTTTTAAATTAGACTCATATTTACTTTACCAAATAGAAAAAATAAACTTTTGACTGTATCTGGTGTTGGGAAAAAAAGAGAATTGATAAGGTTTTGGTATTTTCTTTGACGGTATATATATTCTTCAATTTGACATGGTTGACCGAGAAATTTCTATTTCCAGAAATAATAATTTGATTCTATTATTTTCTTTGTTTTAAAATAATTGGTTCTCTTTTAAAAATATTTAAGTCAGTATCTTTTTTCAATATTATCATTATCATTAAATGACTAAATAAAATATATATATTTAAATTTATACATTTTCAAAATATATTAATAAAATTAATTTGGTAAAATGAATTTCTAATAAATATTTTCTTAGGGGGAGTGTCAAGTTAACAAGGATAACTATTTTTTTTTTAAAAAAAGTACCCCCTTCACCATATTTTCTGTGTTATTATTTCACTTGTATTCAAGAAAAAATAAAAACTTTGAAAACGTGTGGTTTAAAACAACTTTTTTACTTGTTCATTAATAGTTTGACACAAATTTTAAGAAATAATAAATAATAGAAATAATTTTATTATATTATCATTTAAATTAAGACACAATAATTCTGTAATGTCAACTCTTATTCATGAGGCGTAACTTGTGGACTAAGTCTCGCTACTAAGGAAAGAGTTATAGAACATCTCAAAAAGCAAGACATTATCTGGTAGTGACAACTCTTGCCTATGGAACGTAATTTGTTGTTTGAAAGTCTTTGAACTAAGGCGTGCCTCAAAGGCAAGAGTTATAGAATATCTCATAATATAAATCAAAATATAATATGGTAGTGTCAACTCTTAACCATGTGACACAACTAGTTATTTAAAAGAACTTGATTTATAAGACATCTCATAAATCAAGACACAATGTGGTAGTGTTAACTCTTGCCCATGAGACTTAACTTGTTGTTTAAAAGAACTTGGGCTAATTCTTGCCTCTAAGGCAAGAGTTATAGATCATCTCATAGATCAAAACATAATGTTATTGTGTCAACTCTTACTCTTGAGACGTAACTTATTGTTTGAAAGTTTTTGGTCTAAGTCTCGTTGCTAAGGGAATAGGTATAGAGCATCTCATAAATCAATACACAATGTGATAGTGTCAACTCTTGTCCATGAGGCATAACTTGTTGTTTGATGATGGTCTTAGGCTAAGTCTTGTCTCTAAGGTAAGAGTTACAAAACTTATCATATGTCAAAATACAATGTGATAGTTTCAACTCTTACCCATGAAACATAACTTGTTTTTTGAAAGTCTTAAATCTTGCTTCTAGATTTATAGAACATATCATAAATCAAGATACAATGTGGTAGTGTCAACTCTTGCCTATTGGCGTAACTTGTTATTTGAAAGAAACCGACGAAAGGAAAACATAATAAAAGTTGTTAAAAAAGAAAAAATAAATAAAAATGTCTAAAAATAAAGAAAAGAAAAAAGAAAAAAATGGATGAAAGGAGAAAAGGAAAACAATAAGGGTTAAGAAAAATTAAAAAGAAAAAAAGAGAAAAAAAAAGAAAAAAATTAAATTAAAAAAGAGAAAAATATATATAAAAAAAAAAAGTTGCAAGGAGAAAAGGAAAAAAAAAGTAAAGGTTGAGAAAAAATTTAATAAATAAGAAAAAAATTCAAAGTAGAATTAAAAAAATAGAAATTGAAAGACAAATAAGCATAGAGTTGTTTAGGAATACTAGATTAACCACACGTTCCTCGCACGTGTAACTTTTGATTTCATGATAATTTAATAATTTAAATTCCAAGTCCTTATCTTGATCTTCTGGACTTTAATTCAAAGACATTTAAGTATGACAGTTAGGGATGTACAAACCAAACCGTTAAGTCAAACCGAACCGATGAA
This sequence comes from Capsicum pubescens, assembly GCA_030864215.1. NCBI lineage: Eukaryota > Viridiplantae > Streptophyta > Magnoliopsida > Solanales > Solanaceae > Capsicum > Capsicum pubescens. The sequence goes on along the minus strand of CM061543.1, from coordinate 52,901,262 downwards.
TCAAACCAAATCGAGGAAAAAAAATGACTTATGGTTTGGTTTGATTGGTTTGGTGTTGAAAAAAAAAACGATCATTCTTGGTTTGGTTTGGTATTAGCAAAAATAAAATTAAACCGAACCTAAACTGAACCGACATAATACATATATAATTTTAATTTTTTATACGTAAAAAAATATTACTTATAATCTACTTTCTAATTACTTTTATAACTTTTTTATATTCAGAAAATAGATATATATTCTTGGGTCTTTAGTTATAATATTTAGGGAAAAGGGCATGAACCGACCATTTTAAAAAGAAATAACCCACACTATGAAAATATGGACAATTGGAGCCAGTCGGCCCAATTTATTTCCTTTTTTTAGCCACTTGGCCCAAAACCACTCTCCTTACACAATTAAGGAAATTAAATGTTCTTTACAGTTGTTACTCTTAAATCACTTTTCTTTTTTAAATATACTTTCTCAAATCTTCTTTTTTTTCTCCTCTATTATGCATCGATCAATCTACTGTGTTTTATGATCAATATCAAAAATTGATTTGTTGTTTCTTGCATTGGAGCATTGAAAATTATGGACATGAAGCAAAAAATAGAAAATAAAGAAAAGTTAAAATTAACGGGTAAAGCGGTCAATTTTGACCTCAAATTTGTTGTTAATGATAATTATTTTACAGAATCATCACGTACGGGTTTGTACTTGAAGCAATGTCAGAGTTCTTTAAACTTGAAGAAGAAGAAAAAATAATGAGGTCTCAAGATAAGAGAAAAGCCACGTCTTGGTCCATGTTCTTCTCAGAAGCTGATTAAATCACGGTGAGTCGGAGAAGTTCTTCTCAGAGGCTGACTCAATCACGGTGAGTCGGAGATGTTTTGATGCATGTAAAGATTAAAAAAAAAAAGAATATGCCAATAGATACTCTTTTATACCAGATTGATACACTTTTTTTAAAAGAGAGAAGGGGAACCTTTGCATGCACATATAGTCTTTATACCCAATTGATACTCTTTTATACCAGTTTGATATATTTTTATACCACATTGATACACTTTTTAAAAAAAAAAAAAAAGAAAGGGAACCTATGAATGCATATGCAGTCTTTATACCCATTTAATACATTTTTATGTCACATTGATACACTTTTATACTACATTGATATACTTTTTAAAAAAGGGAGAGGAAATTCTTTGCATGCATATGCAATCCCTATACTCAGTTGATACTTTTTTATACCACATTGATACACTTAAATTCAATATCAGATATCCACTGACCTCCGTATTTTATCATTATTGAAACTAAAACTGAAGTTGAAGCCATTATTTTGTATCAATTTTGAGCAAATTTACAATGGAAAAAAATTATAGGAAGCTAATTGAATGCAGATTTTTGGAGATTTTATACAAAATTTATGGAATAAGAAAGATTAATTGAAGTATCGAAAAAGGTAAAAGAATGGAGGTTTGGGAGTTTGAATGGAAAGGAAATTGTGAATGAAAAGGAAAGAAAGAAAGAGAAATTTACTTTAACGACATTTTCAATTATGTTTAAGCGTATGACAGTGAAGGTTAGCTAGTGAAATTAGTTTGTGGCTATTTATAGGGTATTTAATTTTGAGTGCTATTTTTATGATATTATTTTAATTTTAGGTGCTATTGTTGTCCTTTTCCCTAATATTTATCCATTAGTAACAGATTAATACAAAACCCAATATTAATATAAAAACCTATAACTCTTCAATTGCTTCACTTTACATTTTACTTTTCAAGTTTTCAGAGAGTTCTCATTATTTCTTCATCTTACTTTCATCTTACTTTTCTCATTCTCCTCATTCGTCAAGTTTTGATTTAGGTTTGTTTCTCTTCTTTCTCTTTTTTCTTGTGGAATCATGTTATAGTTAATTATTTTATGGAGTTAAATTTTTTATAAGTTGTCTCCAATTCTTCATTCTTCTTTATGCTCACATTTTATGTGAAGGAAACTTTCAGACAAGCTATTGTGACTAGTGACTTACAAATTGAACCACTGAGTATCCACATAATATTACTTTGAGAGATAGTAGTTTAGACGTCTTAGTAATTTGTCAACTTAATTGTAATTGGAACTACTCTATGACCATTGTTTTTTTTCTATCTTTTTAGTGAAAACATTTAATTTTTTCTTCAATCACATTATAATTGTAAAAAAAATGAGAAAAAAAACAAAAAACCAAAAAAAAAATGATTAAAATCGAAATATAAAAACCGATTGTATATTGATTTGATTTGGTTTATAGATTTAGAAAACCGACATTGTTGGTTTGGTTATATTTTAATGAAAAACCGAACCAACCCGACCTATGTACACCCCTAATGACAGTGATGAGCTCCTCGAAATCACCCGTGCGCACGTAAGTCAAATCTCTTGAACTTCAGAAGAATAAGCAAGAAATCTTTGATATATAATAAACTTTGAATAAGAAAGATAACTATATATATTGTAGTGTATATATATATATATTGTAGTATATGTTTTACTTAAAGTAATACATATATATTGAATGATGCGTATATTTGTGTATATATCTTCTACAGACGTGTATATTTAATGTATACATGTGTATATGTTTTATAAATTAGTATATAACTATATATATATTGTAGTATGTACATATATTGTAATATATGTTTTACTTAATGTAGTACATATATATTGAATGGTGCGTATATTTGTGTATATATCTTCTACAGACGTGTATATTTAAGGTATACATGTGTATATGTTTTATAAATTAGTATATAACTATATATATATTGTAGTATATACATATATTGTAGTATATGTTTTACTTAATGTAGTACATATATATTGAATAAAGCGTATATGTGTGAATATATATCTTCTATAGACGTGTATATTTAACGTATACATGTGTATATATTTTTTAAATTAGTATATAACTATATATATATATAAATATATATATATATATATATATATATATATATTGTATTGTTTATATATTGTTGTATATTTTATTTAAACTTTAAAGTAGTACATATATATTGAATAGAGCGTATATGTGTTAATATATCTTCTATAGACGTATATATTTAACGTATATATTTAACGTATACATGTGTATATGTTTTATAAATTAGTATATAATTATATATATATATATATATATATATATATATATATATATATATATATATTGTAATGTATATATATTGTAGTATAATTTATTTAAACTTTAAAGTAGTACATATATATTGAATAGAGAGTATATGTGTGAATATATCTTCTATAGACGTGTATATTTAACGTATACATGTGTATATATTTTATAAATTAGTATATAACTATATATATATATATATATATATTAATGTATATATATTGTAGCATATTTTATATAAAGTAGTACATATATATAGAATAGAGCGTATATGTGTGAATATATGTTTTATAGACGTGTATATTTAATGTATACATGTGTATATGTTTTATAAATTAGTATATAACTATATATATAACTATATATATATATATATATATATATATATATATATATATTATAATGTATATATATTGTAGTATATTTTATTTAAAGTAGTACATATACATTGAATAGAGAGTATATATGTGAATATATCTTCTATAGACGTATATATTTAACGTATACATGTGTATATGTTTTATAAATTAGTATATAACTATATATATAACTATATATATATATATATATATATATATATATATATATATATATATATATATATATATATATTGTAGTATATTTTATTTAAACTTTAAAGTAGCACATATACATTGAATGGTGCATATATATGTATAATTGTGTATATGTGTATATATTTTTTAAATTCTAATGTAGTATATACTATATATATAGTGTATATATATTTTTTAACGTATTTAAAATGTATATAAGTGGGTATATATCGTGTATATTGAATTTTTTTTTTTCATTTTTGATTGGGTTTGATCGGATTTTTAACTGGGTTTGACCGGGTTGGGTTAAGTGGGCCGGGTTAGGTTTGTTTTTAAAAAAATTACTATTGAGCCCGGTCCAACCCGGCCCACCTTACCCCCAGCCCGGACCCGGACCGGCCCACAACCCGACTAACTTTAACGGGCCGGTTTTGGGTTGGCCCGGCCCGGCCCCCCTGACAGCCTTATTATACATTCATGATCTGAGGTTGACTCTAGCACCATGCTTGGACGTTGGAACCTTACACTCATGCATCGTTGTTGTGGATTTATCTTTTTCTCGTTCATGACTCGAAGATTGTCAAAATCAAAAATTCTAATAAAAGAGTAAACATCAGATTGTAAGTCATTCATCGCCAAAAAAGGCCGAGAAAAGAAAAAACACAAAATTAAAAAAAAAAAAAAGAGTTCAATTTTATGGTACAATTGATCAGCAAACATAATGAATAAACATAAATATATACAATCAATAAACATGATACACTATTACACAAGTAAAACACAAAATAGATGTATACAGTTGAATTAAAATTCATTCAATCATCAAAAAATAGTTATTGGCCAAAAAAGTTGAAGAAGGAGAAGAAGGGCGTATGTTTCTATTAAAGTAATTTTTTGTTATGTATATATAAAATAAAGTTTTAATTGATTTAGAAGTGTAAAATATTATACTTTCTTACCTATATAAAATAAAGAGTTACATTAATTTCATTTTTTTTTGTATATAAAAAAAATCCTAAACCTAAAAGTAACTAAAAGTGTTCAACATTTTACCTAAAATATGTTTTCTAATTATTTGAGCACACGTAGAAAATCATTAACTATGACAGTAATTGCTCTTTGGTAATTCTCCTATTTAAGGAGTCCTTTTTAAATTTGACACTTAAATATTAATTAGTTCTCTCTTAATTTTCATATATTTGATTTTCAGAAAATAGGTATACATTATATTTGTAGGGAATTACATTAGGATATCACTAAATTTTGCTAAAAATAGGTAAGAATTTGGGCAAAAAGGACACGATAGTTTTGACCAAAAATAAGGAAACGGTGAAAACATTATTTAGAGTTCTTCCTATATTAATTTTTTTCTATGTATTTTAGGATTCTAGTTAATATTATAAATATAATAATATAATAATTTTAAAAAAAAATGAAAAGACGATTTTATCTATTGTAAAAAATTTTAATGAAGGGTAAAAAGTTCAAATCACTTTTTCAAAAGTTTTCACAGTTTTAATATACTAGTTTAGCCGCACGTGCCTCGCACGTGTAACTTTTGATTATTTAAAATTAGACGATTTTATTTGTTACGAAGATTTTTAATGAAAAGCAAAAAGTTCAAAACATATATTTCTTTTTTTTTTTTTATTAATAGGCATTGCATTATCAAAAGTTAATCCAACATCAGTCAAGGTTTAGTACAAAAGAGGTATTCAGAACCTCATAGGACTGCAGTGAGTTTGTCTTAACTAATCTAACAAAATAAGTTCTTGCGATGTCTGTCCACACAGCATTTCGAGCACACATGGGTGAAACTTCAAAAAACAATGTCCCTTGTTGGATATCTGAGTCAACTTCCAACTTTGCTAAGGCATCTGCTACACCGTTGTGCTCCCTATAGCAATGCACCGTCCGTGGATTGCCCAACCTTCTTAACCTTAACCTACAATCATCAATAATATCGCTATACATAGGATTGCCTTTAGACAACATGGTTATTACTTCTAAGGAATCAACATTGATTTCAATAGGGATAAGGTTAGACTCTTCAGCAAGTTTTATGCCTTCTCTAAGAGCGAGGAAAGCACATATGTATGTTACCATCTAAAATTTCAAGTGATTAATGGATTTAATATATTATAGATGTACCTGTAGATTTATAGACTTTTAAAATCTACTTAAAATCAAATTTAGTTGATTTAGAATTCTTAAACTAATGAAAAAATATTAGTTGTCATTAATTGTGATGACTTCTAACAAGTAAAGATTTTACCATAAATATATTTAATTAATTTTCAACTATTAAATATTAGAAAAAAATAGTAAAAAGACTATTTATCTAAAGCAACGACTTTTAATGAAGGGCAAAAAGTTCAAATGACATTTCTAAGGGCCTTCACACTTTTAATATATATTAGTTTAACCTCACGTGCCTCGCACGTGTAACATTTGATTATTTAAAATTAATAATTTTATCTATTGCGGAGATTTTTAATGAAGTGTAAAAAGTTCAAATGACTTTTCAAAGATCCTTCACATTTTAATATAATAATGTAAACATAAATGGATATTTTAGTGTAAGCACATATATATTTTATCACGAGATGTTTCAAGAGGTTAATGCATCATCATTTTCTTCCATTTGTCAATACCCCTTTCCCATGTTGAGGCTAAGAGAGACGCATCAATTTGAACTATATTTGTGGTATGATTATTTTTTTTCTATATTTAGATTTTATTCTTGTTTTTAAAGTTAATTTTTTTACAAAATCATTGATAACATTCCTATTACGTATTTAAAACTTTTAAAAATTTGGTACTTATTAAATTTTTCTTATTCTAACGCCTTTATATTTATTTCTAGATTTTTCAAATCTTCTTAAAATCAAATTCAATTGATTTAGAATTATCAAACTAATTAAAAAAATATTAGTTGTCATTAATTATGATGGACTTCTAATAAGAAAAGGTCTTAAAACTTTTTAAAAATTGGTACTTATTAAATTTTTCTTATTCTAACACTTTAATATTTATTTCTAGATTTTTCAAATCTTCTTAAAATCAAATTTAGTTGATTGAAAATTCTTAAATTAATGAAAAATGTATTAGTTATCATTAATTCTGATGACTTTTAATAAGAAAAGGTTTCACCATAAATATATTTATTAATTTTTAACTCTTAAATATTTAAAAAATAATTTTATTTAAAGCAAAGATTTTATGTATCCTTATTTTCACCTTTAATTTTCCTGTGCGTAATTTTTCTTCTTGTCTGTGTATTTGCTAACATAAAATGTATGAAGTATTTTGTTAATATAAAAAGACACCTACACAAAAAAGAAATATGAATACTGAAACTTTGCTAGTATAACTTTATAATGTTTTCTTTAAGCTAGTTTAATTATGAAAAAACCCTATTACTAATTTAATAAGAACACACATATTATAATTATTAATATTAAAGTCTCAAGTCTTTTAATAATTATAGTAAAAAAGTACTTTGATAGAAAGAGTATCTTTTGAGTCTTTTAAAACTTAAATAAAATAAAAATTTGAAAAATAATTAACGTTACTCATCTTTTATCATTTTATTTTTGCAATTTTTACAAAAATTAAACAATCAATTATTTTTAAAAAAATTGATAACTAATTATTTTTATTCGCCAAGGGAGAAAATAGACGATCTAAACAGAATCCATAATCCTACCTATAGCTCCAACTTAAGCTCTAACTATGCTAAAGGGAAAAAACTTTAACTTCTTCAGGCACGTAGCTAATTGTTTATATTGCCACCACTTGTGTTTTTTTTATATCAAAGTGTTTATTCATGAATTGCCAGCACCCCTTGTCCATACAGTGAGTGAGACATTTCTTCCACAATATTTTTCATCATATCCATGTGAATATGACGTAAGTCAATAACTCTTCAGCTAAAAATTGTAATCACTTTACATGAAGGGGGCGACTCTACACAAACAAACATATTACATGAACGCCCCGATTATGTCTTAATATAAAATTAAATCGATAAACATAAATACAACAACAATAAGTTCAGGATAGTTCTGAAAGAGGATCTAGAGAGGGTACTTCTACCCCCATGTCAGACTTATACACAGACTTTAAGGAGATAGAGAAGTTATTTCAGACATTAGCACACATAAATCACAAATATACATGGTCCAAAAAAATATAAGACTTTATAATTACGTATTCATACAAAAAAAAATAGAAAGGTCTAAAATCATATTATACCTATATGATATTGACATAGATTCTTCGGCGTATGCAAAAAAATGTTTTTACCTTCACGACCTCATATATGATTGATCAACATGTTACCCTGCTTTAACTTCAAAAATACAATAAATCGAGTTAGAAAAGAAATTTTAAAAAAAACAAAAAAACTTCAATAGATTCAACATTCAAACTGATAGCTTGATAACAGTAGATAAATTTTACAACTAACGACAAAATAATAATCACATTGAAGTTCAACAACACCAAGGACGAAACACCATCCAAACATTAAAGACGACTACCAATATCTATAGAATATACAACATATATAGGTAGGTAACATTAAAGTTCAACAGCACCAAGAATGAAACACCATCCAAACATTGAAGACAACTACTAACGTTTAAAGACTACACAATATACATATGTTTAGAATAAAGCCAAGGGATCTGTTTTTCAACTGTGGTAGCAAGTAAGATTAGTTATTCTTAATTTATAGAAGTTCACAACCTTTTCACCTAAAAAAGGGTTACCTAATTATGGAAAAAATATTTTTCTTTTATGAAAAAACAAAAATTAAATATGACATGAATCTATTTATAGTAGTGTTTTATTTTATTTTTACTTAATTTTAAAGTATAACCTAAAAATTAATAATTGAATCTTCTTTTTCTTTGTATCATGAAGTAATTTTTGTAAAAAGAATAATAATATTAAGTGAAAAGGAGAAACGGGCAACCTATTAATGAAGATATTAGTTTACAAGTCCTAATTGTACTAAAAGCGAAAGATTTATATACCAAAATAATCTAAAAATGGTGGACGAAATTCAATGGGATTGGGAAGCGCATGTTATAGTCAGTTTTTAATTATTAATTTTTCTTTCCATATATTTTCTCTTCTTACTCTACATACTTTAGAATTCTTTAAGTTTAGAAATATTTTGTTCTTGTCATATATTTTAGGACAATTAATTTTGATGATTTCTAATAAGAAAAGATTTGATCATAAATATAGTTAATTAATTTTTAACTCTTAAATATTAGGAAAAAATAGTGAAAAGACGATTTTATCTAAAGCAAAGACTTTTAATGAAGGGCAAAAAGTTCAAACAACATTTCTAAGGTCTTTCACACTTTTAATATATTATAGATTATAGATATAGATTATAGAAGATTGGTAAAAATTTAATATATTTATAGTGGGACACAAATTTGAAAAAAAAAAATATATATTTATTTTGAGAAATTAAATTGTAGGAAAAAAAAGAAAAAAAGACGATTTTGTCTAAAATTTAATATATTTATAGGACACAAATTTGGAAAAAATTAATATATTTATTTTGAGAAATTAAATTGTAGGAAAAAAAGGAAAAAAGACGATTTTGTCTAAAGTGAAGTCTTTTTAATGAAAGGTAAAAAGTTTAAATCACTTTTCTAAGTGCCTTCACACTTTTAATATACTATTATAGATATAGATTATAGATATAGATATAGATATAGATTTGAGTTTTAGAGAGACAAATAGTTATTTGTTCTATACATAAAGAAAGAAGGAAAACTAGTTTTGTAGAACTTTTCTTTTGAAAGTAAACCACCATTATGAGAGTCATTTATGTAGTTTATCTCGCAAAAAAAGACGTACAATTAATTGTGGTATTGACAAGAAGTAATATTAATTTAATCACCAATATTAATAATTTATGTTAAAATTTAGAATTACAGTAATTTGTATTTTGAAAAAGGTAATAATATTGTAATTGATTGTAACAAGTACAATAATAAGAAAAGAATATATTTTTGTTCAAGTTTATGTTTCTGAAACATTAATATTATTATTTTGACAATTTAATTTGTATAAGAGAGAGAGATGTATAATCAACTATTCAACTTAAGTAATCACATCACATATAAAAGTGTTCTTGAATGGTAAGGAGAATTTATACATCATAAGAAATAAAAATTGAAGAATAATAAACATAGTTTATAATGAAAAAATCAAATGGCTTCAACGTCATAATAATTTCTTTTGTATTTATAAGAAAAATAAAAATATTTTCTCTATCGCTATTTTTATGCATTATTTGGTGATAAACCCGTTATTTCATACTTTATAATTTTTTCAATTTTTTATTAAAATAGTACAAACATCTCTAGAATAGATAACCCGATTTTCATAGAATCATTGTCAATCAGTTTTCCATACTTGTAACTTAATAGAGCAATACGAGTTAAATTTGACAAATTGCTAGAGATATAGCAAGTGAACATAATTATTTTTTGTGATTAAAATGTCAATTGTACTTCATAAACAAAATTCATAATACAAAAATATTTTTTAATTTCATTTATTTTATAATTTTTAATTAGTATACAAAGTAATAGTTATGTGCAATCATAATCAATACATTTTAGCAATGAGACAATCTACTAAAATTAGGCAGGTGAAGTCTTTTTAGCAGGCCGACTAAAAACATTAAAATCTCCTTTTTTTTCCCCTTATTTGGACTTTATGTATATTATCATTTTCTTGTTAAGCAATATTTTAAAAGGTGTGGAGTGTGAGGCGAAACGTTTTACATAGTATGAGGTATGGCATAAGTCCCAAAACACGAGGTCTAAATTCCATAGATCTATGGAACATATATTTTATAATTTTATTACTAAGAAAATAAGAAAAAGTAAAATTATCAATTATTCTGCAAATAAATTTAGATAATTGACTAATATAGAAAAATATTATAATAATTTTCTAGGAAAGTTGTTGTCTTTATTTATATATTTAGAAAAAATAACTACAATACAAAAAAATAATAGCATAAAGTATAAATATCATTACATCAATAATAAAAAATAGATATGAAACAAAAATACATTTAAATAATAAAAATTAAAATTAACGTCCAGGACGTACGTTTTTACGGTCGGAACTTAAGCTTTTACGTCCAAAATTTAAGAACTTACGATCTATGGATCTACACTTTTCATTTGCATCCTAGAATGTTTTGGTAGGTCCCATCCTGGGATCGATCCCGAAACTCGTTCTAAAAACGCCTTTAAAAACACGGGTTCCAAGAGCAAATAATAACAACTTTAAAAGAAAGACAAATAAAACTAGAAAAAAGTAATTTATACTAAAAACAACATTTTTATTAATAGTAAAAAACCACAACCAAAAGTGCATACCACCCCTTATTTATTTCACAACCAAAAGAAAAGACTGGCACAAGAAAAAAAACAAAAATAAATATCCCATTTCAAGAAACAAGAACTTAATTTCTTCTTAAATCGTCACTTGCTACTTTCACCTTTCATTGTTGAATTTTCAGTAGCTGTTTTAGCTTCGACTGCCTCATTAACTTTCTTCAATTTCATATTTATAAGAGCAACAAAATCAAATGCGCTATTCATGTGTATATGATTCGCCATTTGTGGATTCTCCAAGTATGCAGATAGGAGCAATTCATCTCTACTATTTTTCACATCCAGGTCTAGCACTATTTATAGGTAAATGAAAGTTATATGATATTGTAGAAATTTCTACTACTTTTAGCCACTTGACAATTTTTTTTCTTAGTATATGTAGACACAAAAAATTTATTAGATCAAATTCATATAAAATTTAAATTTGATCCACATTTTATTAGGTTTAAACTTATTTTGAGTTTAAAAAAAATAAGTATAAATAACATAAATATCAACCTTTTAAAAGTAATTACACTCTCTCCCACTTTTTTAATTACTTTACTCTCTCTCCCTATTAATATACATAACATAGCCAACATATACATAGCATTCTATGTATATGTGGGATTTTTGTAATATGTTTAGGGAGTTGAGATTTTTTGTAATATTGAAAACATAAGTTGTGTATTTATGTAATTTTTAGAAAAAATAATAAGCCTATTGTATTCCTCATCAAGGTCCATCTCACCTTGAAGCCCAAACTCATCAAGTGGCGTGGCATCCCAGTCAAATCCAAGACCAATGAGACGCCGCCACATGTACAAATGATGTGGAAATCTCATTCAAATTCAAAAACCAGTCAACAGGCGCCAAGTGGCAAAGTGACATGTTTCGGCCAATCACAAGCAACTAGGCCTACCCCCTACAACTATAAATAGGGGAGTAAAATAACATTCTAAAGGGGAGGAACATAACATTCTAAAGGGGAGAAAAGAAAAAGGAGGACATTCTGCAAGCATTGGAGGAAGCTTCTGCATTGACTACACAACTCTTCAACGAATTGACTAACGGAGTTCTTCCCGGAGATCAACTCGACAAGACGAAGTGCTGTCAGACAATTCCTGAAGATCCAAACACATTTCTAGAAGGCTCAAATCATCCTACATTCGAGAATCACGCTGCAAAGGCCCTCGAATCACGAAAAAACTTAGGAGAGAAGAATCGAGAGAATAACGGAATTGTACCTGCAAAATTCATTTATATAAAATTATTCTTTTTATTTATTTTATTTTTGCTTGCAATTAATTTTCAGCGTCGACGAAAATTTGTTGTGAACAAAATTGGCACACCCAGTGGGACCAGTTCTACTCTTCATCTCTTCCTCCTACAAGTCAAAGGATATCACATATTCAACTACTACAATGGACTTCAGAAAAATCAATGAAGTTTCGAGCAAGAAGTCTACTACTGCCACGTCTACTGAGATCAAACTTGTTGGCCCCATCAATCGACGGAATCTCAATGCTTGTGCTTCAGATGGATCCCAATACTTCACTATTTTGGAGATGACAAAAAGAAAAAAATCTCAAATTTCGGCAGTAACTACAACCCCGGGGGCAACTTTGCATCTATTTTATCAGATGAACCATCTAAAACTGGCTGCAACTTTGGAGAATCTAAAAACTTAATGAATTCTCCAACTTCAACGAAAGTAAACACCTTCATGGTTGATGCAATTGACTTGGACGAGAAGTTTGTCATGATGGAGCAAACCATTGAAGCCTTGAAGAAGTTCGTTGATGAGAAAGATCATCAAATCTCCCGACTTATGAGCAAGTTAGATCTCTACAATCCTGGAGAGTCAAATTATAATCTAACACCGCGAGAAAAAGTTGATGCTGAATCTCTCATCAAGACAAGTAACAATTACTGCGATGATCGATCCGCTTCAGTGGCTACTCTAACAGTTCAACAACTGCAAGATATGATTGCAAACACCATCAAGGCACAATATGGCGGTCCGTCACAAAGTTTCGTAGGATACTCAAAGTCGTATTCTAAGCGAATAGAGGGCTTACCGATGCCAATTGGATATCAACTGCCAAAGTTTTAACAATTTGATGGAAAGGGAAATCCAAGGCAACACATCGCTCATTTCGTTGAGACTAGTATTAGTGCTGGTACACATGACAATCGTCTTGTCAAGCAATTTGTTCGCTCCTTGAAAGACAACTCTTTTGATTGGTACACAGACTTGGAGTCTGGATCAATTGATTGTTGGGAGAAACTAGAAAGTCAGTTCCTAAATCGCTTCTAAAGTACCCGTCGTATGGTCAGCATGATGGAGTTGACAAATACAAGATAAAGTAAAGATGAGCCTGTACTGGATTACATAAATCGCTGGCGAACATTGAGCTTTAATTGCAAGGATCAACTTTTTGAAACTTCCACGGTTGAAGTTTGCATTCAAGGGATGCGTTGGGGCCTTGTGTATATCCTCCAAGGAATTAAGCCTCGAACTTTTAAAGAATTATCTACGCGCACTCATGACATGGAGCTAAGTATTGCAAGTTATAGAATGGCGTCACTTATTTTTTATCCTAGGAAAGAAGTCACAAAATTCGAAGACTCGTCTGAAAACCAAATTGGGGAATCTATGACGACAACTGTGAGTTCTAAGAAGGCCTTCACAAGACAAAAAAATGAAAGAGAAAGCTCCAAAGCAACAAATACGAGAGGTGAAAAATCAACCAACCTTGAAAGAGTTACAAGCAAGGGTATATCATTTTCCCGACTCTGATGTTCCTGAAATTCTTGATGAGTTGTTAGTCAAAGAAGTCATTGAACTTCCTAAGTCAAAGTGACTCGAAGAATCAAACAAAGTCGATGATCCTAAATACTGTAAATTTCACCGCATTGTTGGTCATCACACCACAAAATTCTTCATCCTGAAGGAAAAGATCATGACATTAATGCAAGAGGGAAAGATCATCATTGAAGAAGGTGATACAGTTGAAGCAAATCATGTTAGTGCCAAACTGCACCATATGAAAGGTTCAATTTCAAAAGCTCTACAAGCCATGTGCTCTGTGGAATCACCAAAAGTTGTAGAAATCATCATGCTATAATTTGGGAACTTTAACCCATTTGGGGTTCCATACTTGAAGAAAATAATGGGAAAATCCATGCAAAATAACTTCCCCAATAGCAAGAAGGGTGATACTTGGACATCGATCACTTGCAAAAGAAGAAAATGTCAAAGGACTTCTAAACTCCAACTTTCAAAAGTCGACACAAGATCAAGAGTAAATCTGCTTCAACCAATGGGGGCAATAAATACCAAACTGAAGTGCAATAATACTCCATTACCAAGGGTTGGAAGGAAAGTTACATTACAAGAATTCCTCCCCAAAATGCTCTTTATTGCACGAGCTTAAACTACAAGTCAAAAATGCTCCTTGTTGTACGAGCTTAAACTGCAAGTCAAAAATGCTTCTCGATGCACGAGCCTAAACTGCAAGCCAAAATACTCCTTGATGCATGAGCCTAAACTGCAAGTCAAGATGCTCCTCGACGCACGAGCCTAAACTGCAAGTCAAAACGCTCCTTAAGGCATGAGGTTAAACTGTATGTCACTCCTGGACCGCATGAGTCTAAACTGTGAATGGCTCTAAAAAAAAGGAAAAGTATGAAGCTTGAATGCATATTTGGAGTCCTTTGAAGATGTCGTCTTAAAGCAAAAGGATTCTTCATTATCTCTCAAGCAATAAGGTTTTCTTTATAAGAAAAAGACTTGTGGTACTTTGAATATTGCTCTAGTCTGGCCTTCAACATATTGCAGAAGTGATGAGGCCCAAAACTTGAAGTAGATGATGAAATTCAAATATAAAGGTTATATGTTGATGAATTTTACTCTTAACGTATATATGTGAGTATACTTTCCAATGCAAAAAACTGAACTGATTCCGATACTTTCACGTCAAGATATAAAATTTATCGTGACGCTGCGCAAAGCTGAAATAACCAGCGAACCAAGATTAGAAGGCTGTTTTTGGAGCAATATCTGGGACAATTTGAATGCAACCTAATTGTGGTTTACACGTGAGACGTAGATCTACGAGTCTACTTTCTAATGCAAAAAATGGAACCTAATTTCGATACTTCCACGTCAAGATATGAAATTTATTCTGACGCTGCGCAAAGCTGAAATAACCAGCGAACCAAAACTAGAAGGCTTTTTTTGGAGCAATATCTGGGATGATTCAGATGCAATCTAATTGTGTCTTCCACGCGAGACGTAGCTTTGCGAATCTACTTTCCAATACAAAAAATGGAACCTGATTCCGATACTTTCACGTCAAGATATGGAATTTATCGTGACGTTGCGTAAAGCTGAAATAACTAGCGAACCAAGATTAGAAGGCTGTTTTTGGAGCAATATCTGGGACGATTCGGATGTAATCTGATTGCGATTACCACGTAAGACGTATCTCTACGAGTCTAATTTCTAACACAAAAAAATGGCTCCTGATTTCGATACTCCTACATCAAAATATGAAATTTATCGTAACGCTGCGCAAAACTGATAAAATAGGACATTGAATTCCATATTTTATGAATCAAACAATTCATATTTTTGTTCGCCCATCGGAGAATAAATATTTTTGTGGACGTGTGCCTAGTACTTGCTCACCAAAGTCAGAAAAGGCTACTCCATGTGTCAATATTATCAAGATGGATGGCACCACATACGTGCTTCTTGAAAAGAATGGGATGCTCTCACTCGAAGCCTCTTTATCGCCGAGCCCCACTGATGAGATGCACCACGTGATTGCTTTGCAACGATGGACTGCAGACACTCAGAACTTCATCATCACAAGGTCGCAAGAATAACACCAAGTACATGCTCATTGAAGCTAAAATGGAAAACTTTCAGCGTCGTCAAGGATAAAATCAGATCATTTCAAGTCACTTTCTTATCAAGCAGTAAGGAAGTAGTGCACTAAATGGTTCAACATCAATTATGTCGACTTTTTTGATCTGACATCAAGACCATTTGCATAAACATGCACAAAAAAAATAAAGATGTAACACTTTTACATTGTTGACCGGATGAAGTTTCTCCGTTCTTTGCGGATTGATGCCAACTACGTGAAACTTCAATCTGACGATAAGTGTCAGTACCAAACGCACGATGATTCAATTTGACATGATCAACATTGGGAGAAACAATTACCTTTGAAATTACGAGAATGAAAACACATTCATGAGTACTTCAAGTCTCACCACCAAGTTTCAGCAAGCCTACACGTCGACCAACCTTGAAGTAGGGGGCATCTGTAGACACATAAAATTTATTGGATCAAATTCATATAAAATTTAAATTTAATCCACATTTTATTGGGCTTAAACTTATTTTGGACTTAAAAAAAATAATAAGCCTATTGTATTTCTCATCAAGGTTCATCTCACCTTGAAGCCCAAACTCATCAAGTGACGTGGCATACCAGTCAAATCCAAGACCAATGAGACGCCGCCACATATACAAATGATGTAAAAATCTCATTCAAATTCAACAACCAGTCAAAAGGCGTCAAGTGGCAAAGTGACATGTTTCGGTCAATCACAAGCAACTAGGTCTACCCCTACAATTATAAATAGGGGAGTAACATAACATTCTAAAGGGGAGGAACATAACATTCTAAAAGGGAGAAAATAAAAAGGAGGACATTCTTCAAGCATTGGAGGAAGTTTCTGCATTGACTACACAGCTCTTCAACGAATTGAATAACGGAGTTCTGCCCGGAGATCAACTCGACAAGACGAAGTGTTGTCAGACAATTCCTGGAGATCCAAACACATTTCTAGAAGGCTCAAATCATCCTACATTCGAGAATCACGCTGCAAAGGCCCTCGAATTACGAAAAAACTTAGGAGAGAAGAATCGAGAGAATAACGGAATTGTACCCACAAAATTCATTTATATAAAATTATTCTTTTTGTTTATTTTATTTTTACTTGTAGTTAATTTTCAGCGTCGATGAAAATTTGTTGCGAACAGTATATAGAAAATTTTTTAATGGACTTAAAAATAATAAGAATATTGGTAATGAATTAATTCATAGTCCTTTCTCGGAGGACACAATCTTAGACTAAATGTTAATAGTGCAAATAAAATTACCAATTTAGCGTCTAATAAAGTTGCAACAAATTTAAGACACAAAAATATGAAAGAAAATTAAATAAGAAAATATAAATTTCCTTATAAGTCAAGGGCGACTCTTGGGTGAGGACTCTAATGTTTAAGCTTTAATCCCCATATTTTGGGAGGGCCTTACTTTTTCATAAATAGGCTAGATATATTTAAGCTTTAATTCCCTTATTTTTGGAGGGTCTTACTTTTTCACAAATAGGCTAGATATATATTATTAGTTTTTGAAAAATAATTACTATAAAATATTTTACTATCATTAAAAGGAAATAGTCAATTAATTGATCAAAAAGATGGGTCCTAATCAATAAGTAATTGTATAAAATAAATTCTCAATTTATTTTTTCATTGTTCTTCAAGAAAGTTTTTGACAAAATTGCTTGGAAAGACAGAGTTATAGGGTGTGTTTGGTATGAAGGAAAAAATTTTCTTGAAAAAATATTTGATTTTCTTACTTATTTTTCTAGTGTTTAGTTAATAAAAAAAATATTATCCTGAGATCATTCAGGTTAACCTAGATAAATACTAATGACACCAGATCCAACCCCAACCTGATATCTAAGTTGAACCGCCACACCAAATTACTGACTCTTGATTCCCCACCTTAATCTGAAAATCAACTCTAGACCTGAGCCAATATTCAACTCCTGCCCGAGACTTGAGACTCAAGATCTGGCCTAGACATGGGACCCAACTATTATTTCGACCCCGACTAGCTAGCCAAGTACCGATCTCGACCCATTTCCATAACTCCTGATTTGGGACTCGACTTTGGCTCTTGAATTGAGACCCAATCCTGACCTGGACCTACTCGACTCTCGACTAGGAATTTGACTCCCGATCCAGGACTTAAGATCCGATCGACCTCGACTCTTGATTCAATATATGGGACATGGGTCTTGACCCCGACCGAGATTTAACCTTAAATTCCGACCTCAACTTTAGACCGAGGACACAACCTTGAATCCTAACTCGAGACCTAACCTCGACCCCAACTCATGAACTGACCCCGAATCTCGATCCCGACTCTTGACTCGAGCCTAAGCTCCCGATACTGAATCACAGGTCCTCTGTTTCGAGTCGAGAGTTGGATCTCACTTAGGGTGTCGAGTGTTGGGGATTGGAGTTGGGTCGAGGTCGGGAGTCAAATCCTAAGTCGAGAATTGATTCTCGAGACTCGGATCGAGGAGGGAAGTTAGGATATAAGGTTGAAAGAATGTTTTGAAAAATGTCTTCCTCACTTTATGAAAAGAAGCCATTTTTCTTAAATTGAGGAAAATATGTCTATTTGGATATTGAGTCCTAATAAAATCTTGGACATTGAGCCCGTCCCATTATAAAATCGATTATTTAGTTGATGAAAAGATTAGTAACTTTGATAATGAAATTGTGAAACTTTTAATTGTTAAAATTCTTACTTTTGCCACTTAACAATTTCCTAAAATGACTCAAAAATATTATGTTTTTTTCCTTTATGTTATTATTTGTTTAGGAAATTTGAATATGTTGTTGAGAAAAACATACAAGCAGACCTGTGTTCATGGAAAAAAAAAACTATTACCGTTTTAAAAAGAAAGGGGAAAAAAGCAATATTACTCCTAAAGTTTTGGCTTATTTTCGCTTTTGATTCTTTTATTATTCGATATAGAGCGTTTTGATCTTCAATAAAATCAAAGACGGGAAGGAGATGATCAAACTTTCGTAACTAGCAAAATTAATGGAGGAAATGGAGAGATATGTGATCTTGTTCCTCTTCTTCTCCCAATATTTTTTGCTTTTTTTAAAAATGAGTATTATGTTAAGGTTTCCTTAAGGCAGAAGGACAAAAATAGCCCTTCTCCTAGAACTTATTCCACAAAAATAGCCCTTATTTTTAATTTCCACTTAATAGCCATTAAAATAATACCATATTCTAACCATCTTCTAATCACCGCTAAAAAGTCGCAAAAATCGCATAATATATTTCTTTCCTTTTCAATTGAAACTCACACTTTCCTTCCCCAATTTTACCTCAGGATTCCTTCCCATTAATTTTACCTCACAAATCCTTTTTCAGATACACCATATTACCTTAAAATACCTTCATAAATTGCATATAAATATATAAAATCCTCCGTCAATTAGCTTCAATTTTTTTTCATTCACAATTAGCTTCAGTTGACAAGAAATTATGGCTTCAAGTTTAATTTTAGTTCCAATTATGCTACAATACGGAGGAGAGTGGTTAAGTGATGTACAGTTTGAAAAGTTTACAATCAATGGAGTACTTTTGAATTCGGATTGCAGGTACGAATATTTTGTTGATGAACTTTATAAGCAGTTGAATCTAGAGCGAAATTCTGATTTAATGACAATAAAATACATTGTAAAGAGTGGATCTATGACTATTTACAATGATATGAGTATTAGACTTTATATGGAGATAAAGAAAAAAAAATTGGATATAAATAAATTTCCATTGTGTATAACACTACAAAATACATTTGAAAATGGAGAATCCTCAATTGAAAATTTGATCGAAACATCTTCGACTGCTATTCAAGTTCATCAGATACATATTTTTGATTATACAATTGAAGATGAAGAAATTGAAGAACAGACCGAATCGATAATTAAGGATCCACTTCATAGAGATGTTGAAGAAGGGCAGTTGTACTGGGATAAAAATACAATATCAAGTGTGATGAAACATTATGCAATCCGTGAGAGATTCTAATTTAAGGTGAAAATATCATCATCATCAAGGTATAAACTATATAACTACTTTATATGACCTGTGTCAACAATGTATAAGTTTTATATTTTATTGGAATGCTGGTATAAATTTGCATAAATACTGTATATAAACTGCATATGACCTGTGTACATACTGTGTAACTACTATATAGGACCTGTATATATACTGCATATAAAGTACTGTATATGAACTGTGTAATTTCTGTATAGCACCTGCATATATATTGGATATTAAGCTATATAACTACTTTATATGACCTGTGTCAACAATGTATAAGTTTTATATTTTGTTGGAATATTGGAATAAATTTGCATAAATATTGCATATAATATTGTAACTACTGTATAGGAACTGTATATAAATTGCATATGACCTGTGTACAGAATGTGTAACTTCTATATAGGACCTGTATATATACTGCATATAAAGTACTACATATGAACTGTGTAAGTTCTGTAGCACCTACATATATATTAGTTATGAACAGTGTACTGCATAATGTATCTAGGTACTATCTTAAGTGTATCAATCAGAGATGCAATTGGACTTTTAGATCTTCAAGTCAATAAAATTCAGAAGTTTTCATGGTGACAAAATTAGTCAATGATCACACCTGTCCAATTGCGGACAGAATGTTTTCACAACGGCATTCTACTTCTTTAACCATCGCTAAAATGGTGAAGCACAACTTTCTAAATCTTAAGTCAACATACACTCCAGCAGAGATCATGGAAGAAATGAGAAACTTGTACGAAATTAGAATGAACTACAAAAAAACATATAGAGCCAAAGAAAAAACACTTGAGCTGGTCAGAGGTTCCTTGCGTGAATCTTATGCTAAATTGCCAGCTTACCTATACATGGTAAACACAATAAATCCTGGATCATTCACAAGGCTACATAAAATGGAGGACAATCACTTTTTATATGCTTTTGTCGCGTTGAGCACATCAATTAGGGCCTGGAGATATTGTATGCCTACCATTGTTGTTGATGAAATATTTCTAAAATCTGCATACAAGGGAACAATGTTGTCTGCAAATGTACTGGATACAGCAGGTGAGTTTTATGAATTTTTTTTAGATAAAATTATGTATATGTTGCCATGCACTGATAGACATTATCCCACTTGTTTAATTAGGACATATTTTGCCACTAGAATATGTTGTTGTTGATTCTGAAAAAGATACTTCATGGGAATAATTTTTTCGTATGTTTTACACTGTTTTTGGTGAAAGAGAAGGCATGTGCATAGTATCTGATAGGCATGACAACATATTAAAAGTTGTTGCACTTGTATATCTAAATATAGATCACTGTATATGTATCTACCATCTATGGAATAACATCAAGGGTAGATTTAAGAAGTATCAAAAGCAACTAAAGGGAATCTTCTTTACAATGGCCAGAACGTACATAAAGACAGACTTTGATCGGCTTATGGAAGACATAAATAAAATCGATAATAGGGTGAAGGAGTATTTGTTTGATATAGGCTATGAAAAATGGTCCATAGCTCATGCCCATGTCAACAGGTCGATTTTCATGACTTCAAACATAGCAGAGTCCTTAAATTCAGCAAATAGAGATGCAAGAGACCTGCCAATTAAAAAATTCCTACAATTTATGATGGATTTGGTCATGAGATGGAATAATGAGCATAGACAGCATTCAGAAGCAACATTTACAGAACTGGGAAACAAATACAATATAATAATGAGGGAAAATCTCATTCTATCAAATAAAATGAAGGTATTACTTCTTATTTCTACTTCATAGACACTTACATATTCTAATATGCACACTATCTACTAATAAATTTATACATTGCAGGTGATGGGTTCTACTCACTATTCTTATGTAGTCATTGATGAAACTGGAAAAAGAAACATTGTTTGCATGCATGAAAAAAAATGCTCCTGCCTACAATTTCAAGTAGATGGCATACCTTGTCTACATGCTATGGCTGTCCTAACTTACACGCATATGAATTTACAAAGCTATTGTGCTACATATTACACAAAAGAAAACTTCTTGAAAGTATATGAACTTCTAGTTATACCACTTCCGGATGAAACAGCTTGACACATTCTAGCAGAGATATCAGCTAATATTGTACTACCACCAATCTGGAAACCAAAACCAGGAAGACCAAAAAAAAAATAACCGAGGAAAGGGTATTATGGACTACTTTAAGCAACAAATTTCATGTGGGCGTTGTGGAAAAACAGGACACAATCGAAGAACATATGGAAATGCACCAACAAGAATCTAATAAGATGCTGCTGCAAGAACACTTTTATCTTTCTCATTTTTTTTCCTTGAAAAAAGACTATTCTTTTCATAGCAATGTAATAGCTACAATATTATTTTACTTCAAATGCATTCTACTCTTATAGAAATTTGTGCACTATGGTGTTTCATTAAGCCACATTCTTTGGTGAGGTGCACTAATCAACTCCTAAAAAACTGCATATCATTGGTGTCAATCATGTATAATACCTATATAATGTTTGAATACATATAAGTACTAGTATTAGTATTTGTCTTTTAAATTAATTAGCAAATACATAGCACCTCTATATTTTGAATATGACTACTTTTATAAACTGTATAAATACTTTATTAAAAAAATATATAAGTTCTATATCTGGTTGGGATAAATGTATAAAACTTTAAAAATAGTGTGCTTAAATTGTGTAAAAACTGTATAGGAACTGAATAAATGTTGCATATATACTGAATATTTATATAAATTTGCATAAATACTTCATATAATATTGTAACTACTGTATACGACCTATATATAAAATGCATATGACCTGTGTACAGACTGTGTAACTACTATATAGTACCTGTGTGCATATTGTATATAAAGTACTGCATATGAACTATGTAATTTCTGTATAGCACCTGCATATATATTGGATATTAAACTATATAACTACTTTATATGACCTGTGTCAACAATGTATAAGTTTTATATTTTATTGGAATGCTGGTATAAATTTGCATAAATACTGTATATAAACTACATATGACCTGTGTACATACTGTGTAGCTACTATATAGGACCTGTATATATACTGCATATAAAGTACTATATATGAACTGTGTAATTTCTGTATAGCACGTGCATATATATTGAATATTAAACTATATAACTACTTTATATGACCTGTATCAACAATGGGTAAGTTTTATATTTTGTTGGTATAAATTTGCATAAATATTGCATATAACCTGTGTACATACTGTGTAATTACTATATAGGACCTATATATATACTGCATATAAAATACTGCATATGAAATGTGTAATTTTTGTATAGAACATGAATATATATTGGATATTAAACTATATAGGAACTGAATAAATGTTGCATATATATTGAATATCAACTGTGATCAGCATAAACTAACATTTCAGCATCAGTTGTACTGAATTGTCTCAATTACCAAAATATATAGTATTCAGCATAATATTTCATAATAAGAATCTCCAAGTGTATCAACACAAAACAAAAACAACTCTAAGCATTTCAACACTAAAACATATCTAACATCTATGCTTCAAAGACATTTCTAACTAAATTTGCTGCAAATCATCCTTTTTTTTCAACAACTTACCAGTAGATTCATCTTCACTAACTGCACATTGGCTTTATTTCTTCTTTCCATAATCCTGCAGCAAAACACCATACCGAATACGAATAGCATCAATACCATCTAGATGATTAGAAATTTGAAGACCATCAAGCAAATACTCAGCAAAGGCAGCAAAAAATACACCACAATCTCTGTAAACATAATACATCATCAGTATAATTGATAAAAAGGTATGTAAAATGAGCAATTGAATGTGAATTCAATATATTACGTGTTAGCTTAAGTTGGAATCCCATCAACAATACGAATATAAAAAAAATTAGCCACTGAAAGTCCATCGCTCCTACTTTCCTAAAATCCAATACAAGAAAGAAAGTGCGAAATTAATTTTGAATACGCTACAACTAATTTCTAAACATGAACGGCATGCCTTGCACCATGCATTGAATCATACACATATATGCACTGATCTTTAAAAGACAGCCTCGCCAAAATCCAGTGAAATTCCTCAGCAAGATAAATTGAGAAAAGAACATTGTCAACACTATTCCACGGGATATTGTATTTCATAAAAAAACCAAGCATGTACTCAACGATTTGATGTTCTTGAGTGATAAGTGTTACATCTCTATTGTTCTCCACAAAATGCTTATACAAATTCTGAATCAAGCAGTTAAACCAATAATTAGTGGTTGTAAATTTAACTGAATCACAAACAGGCCCGTTCTTTGACTTCTTTCGCAAATAGTAAAAGATAACATCAATATGCTGAAAATACAAACAACAAAACCACGTTAAAATACTAAAAATGAATACAAAACACTAATTTAAATCTGATAAATACAAGATACTTATATAACATGCATCATATCAACTACTGCATACAAACTGTGTACCTACTATGTAAGACCTGTGTATATACTGAATACCAACAACTGCATTTAAAACTGTGTACCTACTGTGTAAACACTGCATAGGACCTGTATATACATTGCATATAAAGTGTTGCATATAAACTGAACATAAAGTACTGCATAAATAAAGTATAGGACTTATATAACATGCAACATATACAAAATTTCAGTATTCCAATTAGCTTATCACTATCAAGTACAAAAATAAAAGATATACAACCTACTTAACTAACAAATTCATTACTTACTGAATCGGTTAACGGTACTCCTGGATATGTCAATGTGAAGAACCACTCTTTCATTTTAACAGTATAAACTCTATAGTCAAAATATTTTTGGAGAGCATTGACAGAATTTGAATAACCAGGCCTGGAAAAAAATATTATAAAAATTATAATATATGATAAAATAAAGTAAAAAAAAAAAATTACGAACAGAAACTTACATATGTTTAACGCGCAATGATCTCGTAACAAACCTGTTAAACTTTAATGTCACTTTCATATCATCAATTCGCTCCGTAATACTCTTCACAAAAGGATGCTTTATAGACAAGACACA
This sequence comes from Capsicum pubescens, assembly GCA_030864215.1. Taxonomy (NCBI): domain Eukaryota; kingdom Viridiplantae; phylum Streptophyta; class Magnoliopsida; order Solanales; family Solanaceae; genus Capsicum; species Capsicum pubescens. The sequence continues at coordinate 52,876,090 of CM061543.1, read as the reverse complement.
TTTACTTGGCTGAGCATTCTCTACACACTTAGATGATTGACCTTCAACTTTGCCACAATCAGAATCAAATTTTGACAAAAATGGAGATTCGCATACTGCCGCTGGCTTACGTAATCGACGAGGAATAGCATATGTTTCACCCAACATAACAGACGCAGCCACTATGTTTTCCTCAATCCCTTTAACATTATCACTTGTAGTTGCATCAACTTTTCTAACATTATCACCTACTAAATCAGTTGCATCAGTTGTTGCAACAATCTTATCGGGTTGAGTGAACTTAGAAATTTCAGCGTCTGGAATTTCGGACCAGTCAAGCTCATCCTGGCTAAGCACTGCCACATCACCTTCTTTTTGTTTCTTTTGATCACGAAAAGGTTGAGTAAATTTAGTCACTTCAGAATCAGTAAAATTAGACCAATCACTATCAACCTGACTATTTCTACCCTCCCATATATGTTTATTTTCACCTGAGCTTTGTGTGAACTTCAATAAATCAAAATTTGGAAAATTCTTTCAAGCACCATCCTTAAGAGTTTCAGCCGCAGAATCAACATCGACATGACCACCTACACAATCACCTACTAAATTAACTTTCTCTCCAACATCATCCATCAAATATCCAATTACGTCACCACCTCACAATCTGTTCTTTTCCCTACATCATCCATTAAATTGTCACTTATATGATCCACTTCCGGTACAACATTATTTTGTTATCCCACATTAGGTGGATCATTAACTTGATCATCACCTGTACCACCAACATTAGCTGTCTTATCGTCTTTTTCATTTGAGTTGTCACCATCGTTATCACCAATTGATGTACCAACCTATAAAAAAAAAAATTTGTAAAATAAGTACCATAGTGTATATAAGTTTTGTTAAAAAAACAGGAAAAATTCAGGAAAAGAATACCTTAGGCGCATTCTTTATATCTAGAGCTCGAAAAATCAATTCAAATGAGGATTTCATAAACTTCTCCATCGAGGAAACCTTTTCCGTTAACTAAACATAAAAGGAAAAAGACAACACATCAATTAACAAAAACATACAAATATTAATAAAAACCTTCGCCATACCATTTTAACATCATTTCTCAAAAGTGCAAATTCATGATCTGAGCTCGACTGAGTAGATTCTTGTTTACTTGTGCTAGGTAAATCAACAGAGTGCACAACTGCATCCACAGGTTTAAAATTGGGTAATTGAAGGATTGTTTTTTCAAGAATTGTCAGCGTAATGTTACGCAACACAACCTGCACATACAAAACAACACTCAACATTTAAGAAACACATAACAATTTAACAAAACATATATAAATTACAATTTAAAATAACGATATACCTGCTCTTGCCTAATATCAAAAATGCAGACTTGACCTCCTTGTATGTTGGTCTATACTTTACAAACCAATTCAGTATACGTGGTACACCATCGCTCACTCGGTCAGTAAGATGGTCATCGACATAAGGACAACACTCATAAAACCAACACTGAAATGCAAGAGGAAAACCAGCACAACGATACATAATTTTTCTCTGATAAACCTTAGACTTCATTGACTCTAACATCAGACGAAAACATAATTTTCCCCAAGGAAATGAAGAGTAGTTGTCAGATTCAACCAATAAGAAATTATTCTTACTTATAACATAACTATACGTGACAGAAAAAATAAAAGAATAAATGAAGAACAAAATAGAAATTTGTAAAGCATCTTCATCACATCGCCACTTTTTTTCCATGAAACACTCTTATAAATCAAGCTTTGTGACCTTGGACTTTCCTGAAAAATACAAGTCCATCAGCTTACTTTCTTCACTAACAGCAAACTCATTGTTGTAATTTTCAGTACATTTTAAGCCGCTGATTATAGCAAACTCTTGTTAGACGAAACGTAACCTAGTGTTATTCACTTTAATTCATATTTCATCATGTCTCTCACAAACAAGTTCCCTAAGAAACATTTCATAGATAAGTTGATTTTGAGGAAGAATATTTGGTAAAGATAAGAAATACCCAAAGCAACTATTCTTAAACAAATCAAGTTGTTTCTTGTAATGATCAGATGGACCAAGAAACAAATCTCAAACCTGTAATACATAAGTGTACTTTTAGGTATAAGTATTTCAAAAAGCTACATATATTACTCATATAGTATTCATTACAACAGTGTTGCTAATTTTACACAGTAACAATATAAATATTCAAACTATACACAGTTCTTATACAATTCTGATACACAAATAGTCATACAGTCAATGTGTATTAATTTTACTCTTACAGTATAAATATGCAAAGTATACACAGTTCTTATACAATCCCGATACACAAATAGTAATACAGTCAATGTACACTAATTTTACTCATACAATATTCATTACAACAGTGTTGTTAATTTTACTCTTATAGTATAAATATTCAAACTATACACAGTTCTTATACAATTCTGATACACAAATATTTATACAGTCAATGTACACTAATTGTACTCATATTACAACAGTATTTTTTAATTTTATAGAGTTACAATATAAATATTCAAACTATACACAGTTCTTATACATTCCTGATACACAAACAGTTGTACAGTCAATGTACACTAAATTTCACAAACATCACTACCCAATACATTTCATATACAACACTGACACATATTATATACATCAATAACACACATATTTCAAATATACACAAATTCAACACAACAATTGAACATCTATCAGACATAATTAATACATACAAAGCACAAACAATGTACCTCAAAATCAGTTAATTTGGGTATTTTTCTCTTCCAAGGAACTTTTTTACTTTTCTTTTTGGATGATTGAGCTTCATCTTCTCCGTCATTTGATCGTTTCTTTTTTTTTTGTTTTTCTGGGAGCATCTCCTTCATCATTAACAGTTATCTTCTCCTTTTCTTCAGACGACTTACCATCATCTTCATCATTTTTTGAATCACTGTTTTTTTTGGGTTTTTTTCGAATAACATCAAGATCTGAATCCTCACTCAAATCTATTTGTACACTTTTTTAGCGGATTTTTTTTATTTCGCCATTGATGGATCACCAACTAATTTACCTCGAGACCTAGTAATTCGACTAGGACTAGCATTAACATTCTTCAAATCCTTCAATTGAACATCAGAATTTGATAAATCTTCAAAAGCATCATCAGTAGCAACAAATTTAGGATCATATCTGGTACCTCTACCAGCTAATTTGGTATCAGTACTAACCTTTTTCTTGATTTTCATCACTACAAATCTTTATCCTTTAGCGTGAACTGTAGGTACCAGTTACTATATTTCTTTTTTTTTTCGGAAAAAGAACAAGGAAAAGGATACCACGTAACGTGAACTGTAGGTACAAGTTGTTCTCCCAAAGAACAACTGCAAAGGACACGTGTGGCTTTTTTATTCTTTAGTGTTTGGCTTATTAGGGCGTGCGTAGAAGGCTAATAAATGGTATTAAATACAGCTGAAGTGTTACTTATGTCCAAAAAGAAAAAGGTGGATTATTATTGTCCATTACTTTTTAAAAAAACTACGTGATGTCCTTTTCCCTTTCCTTAATTCCATTAGTTTGATTAGTTTAGGGATCAAAATTACATAATTTATTTAAATGAAAGTCATACGTGGTTTGTTCAATAATACAAGGAATAAAAGCTCAAATTAAGACATAACTTAAGAAGCCAAATTGTCACTTTCCCTAAAGAGAATTCTGTAATGCAGCTTTATCTAAGGAAAAAAACACAAAAAAAGGTCTAAAGTGGGTGTCGAACCCATAAACTCGCGAGAAAGAGTGACTTCACACGCTCAGCAATCTGTTGTACCGTTGAACCATATCTTTACTTTTGCAAGGGGGTTCCCTGACAGTAAAATTTATATTAATGTACTGATATTTCTAATGTAAATGTAAAATCTATGTAAAAATTACTGAGTTCATCCGAACCCTCATATTATATCGTAGCTCTGCCCCTGATATGATCTAAGCTAATAGCAGTTAAGCATGCCTTATTCATAAATCTTCATAATTATCAACAAAAGTAGCCACATAGTTATTTTTAGAGAAAATATTATGCAACAGAAAAGAAGTTTGACTGGGTAATTAACAAATGTCAAAATAACGAGATACAAGTAGTTTGATATCTTATAAAATAATATGATTTATACTTTGAAGTGCGTAAAATATTTATAACTCGGCGAAGATCATATAATATACTTTTTTCATTCCATCACATATTTTTTCGAAAGATATTTGCATAATCTTTAAAGTTAAATTGAATTAGATTAACTAAATATTTAAAATTAAAATATTTAAAAATTATATGAAAAGTACTATAAATATCAATTATCCCATTAATATAGTGAAAACAATCTCAAAATATTAATAAAAAATTATGTAATTTGGTCCTCAAAAATGGAAAATAATACTAAATATTTTAAGATGAAAAAGTCAAAATAATTTAAATAAGAGTACAGAGATATTCATAAACAGTTATTATATAAATCAATAACAAAAGTTTATATAGAAATTCTTTTTTTTTAAAATAAAAACTTTCAAAAATAGCATAGGTATAGGAAAAATTAGGCCTGCATAGCTATAGTTTCAAAAATTACAACTCATAGTCGGTGTAACTATTGTATTTATATCAACTGTATTTGTATTAGCAAATATAAAATGCAAAAAATATGATACCTGATTTCATTAAATGTTGTGATTAAACTATATATAATATAGGACCGTATAAAATAAATTCATGAAAATATAAAAATACAATCATATGTAGCTAGTCATAAGAATCGAATACAACTGATACAGATATGGTAACACATGACGAGATTGGGAGAGATGGAAGGAGAGTAGCGAGAGAGAGGGTGCAATATAGTTAAATTAGATTATGGATTGTAAATTGTAATTAATTAAAACATAAATTGAGTAGGTTAATTAGGTATTTATGTTTGCTAAGTCATGTTGCTTTCTAAAATAAAATGATGATCCGCTTTATGCATAAAAAATTAAATATGACGCCTAAATATTAATTCAGGTCAATGAGTGTCTATCAAATTTAGAAAATAAAGAATTAAAAAATCTAAAAAGACCTTCAAAATTATAAGGTAAAGAACTTTTAAAAAGTAAACTATAAGGACAAAAAGTAAATTTGATTTCAAAAGATAAAATCATGACATAAAAATAATTAATTGAAAAGATTGAAATTTAATTGAAAATTTTTGTAAGGACTACCAAAGTCCTTGATTTGTCTCTTATATATAATACTAATATTTCTTCCATTTAAAAATAAATTACTTTCTTTTTAAAAATATTTATTTTAATTTAGTATATTTTTTTAATATTATTATTTTTATTAAATGGCTAAACAAAATGTATATATTCAAATTTATATTTAGAAATGGAGGGTGTCCCCCTTTACCATATTTTATGTTGTTAGGAGTATTGTTTAACTTGACATGTATTCAAGAAAAAATGAAGATTTTAGGAACTTAAGGTTTAAAATTTCTTTTACTTGTTTATTATTAATTTAACAATAAATAATAAGAGTAATTTTATCATATTATCATTTAAATATAATAAATATAATATTTTAAAAATGCATTAGATAATTAATAGTATTAATGTAAGGATAAAATTAACATAAAATGCTAAATTATTCATTGGTTTCTCAAATTAAACAATATTATTGGATATTTATTTTTAGTATACAAAAAGTAATGAGGAATGGAGGAGTCTAAAATATTTATGTCATTATAAATAATTAAATTAAGGATAGAAGAGAAATTTCAAAGTTTAATTATTTTAGATGACCTTTTTTTTAACGAACTAAAAAAAAGGTCATGAACGAAGGGAGTATTTAACTCGATAAAATTCTGAACTTTTTACCAAAATAAGTTATTTTTTAAATCAATTCACCAAAATAATATATTTTTAAAAAAATTGTACAAAATTAGCATAAACGTTATTGGCAGTAACGTATTAGGTTTTAAAAAAAAAATTAACGGATAAAAATTACATTAAAGAAGGAATTGTTACTGACAGTAATATTTTTGGCTTAAAACGTTATCAATGGTAACGAGACTCTGCAACTCTGTCACATCAGACTCTGCAGAGTTGATTTGACAGAGTGGCAGAGTTACAGAGTCTCGTTACTGTTGGTAACGTTTTAAGCCAAAAACGTTACTATCAGTAATGATTCCAACTTTAACGTTGTCCACTGTTCATTTTGATCTGTTCATTTTAAAAAAAAAAAAACTAATATGTTACTGCCAACAACGTTTATACTAATTTTATAAAGTTTTCTAAAATATATTACTTTCATGAATTAATTTAAACAATAACTTACTTTTATCAAAACATCTAAAACTCTTTTATCAGTTCCACAGTCAAGTGCGACGAAAGAAGTCGTACAATTAATTGTGGTATTGACAAGAAATAATATTAATTTAATCGTTTATATTATTTTATGTTATAATTTGAGATTTGTTATAAAATAAGAAAGAATAAAGAAGAAGAGTAGAGATAATAGAGAGAGTAATTGTTATTTCTTCTCTTGAGGGATGATTTACAATGAAGGAAACCCTTCTATTTATAGGGAGAATTTGCCCTAATTTCACACTAAAAGACAAATACATCAAATCCTGATAGACATCAAATAGATCTTGATAGATCTTGATAGACATTCACTATAATTGATATATATCATAACACTCCCCCTTGAATGTCTAACAACACGCATATAGGCTGCCTCATTAAGAACCTTACAAGGAAAACCCAGTGGGACAAAACCTCGTAAGGGAAAAAGAGTACAGCGCGTATTAGCTCCCCCTAATAAGAACATCCTTGAATCTTTGCATTCTGATCTTGTGCACCATCTTCTTGAAAGTTGCAGTTGGAAGAGACTTGGTGAATAAATCAGCCACATTGTCACTTGGACGAATCTATTGTACGTCAATATCACCATTCTTTTGGATCTCATGTGTATAGAAGAGCTTTGGCGAAATGTGCTTCGTTCTATCTCCTTTTATGAATCCACCTTTCAGTTGTGCTATGCATCCTGCATTATCTTCATATAAAATTATGGGTACTTTGTCAAATTTCAAGCCACATTTTTCTCGAATGAGATGTATTATGGACCTCAACCACACACACTCTCGGCTTGCTTTATAAATAGCTATAATCTCAGCGTGATTCGATGAAGTGGCTACGATAGACTGCTTTGTTGATCTCCAAGATATGGCAGTACCCCCACATATGAATACATAGCCTGTTTGAGACTGAGTTTTATGCGGGTCGGATAAGTATCCAGCATCAGCATAACCAACAAGATCGGAATTGCAATCTTTAGAATAAAATAAGCTATTGGTAGTCCCCTTTAGATACCGTAATATATGTTTGATCCCATTCCAATGTTTCCTAGTAGGAGCAGAACTATACCTTGCTAGAAAATTTACTGAAAAGGCAATATCAGGCCTTGTAGTATTTGCAAGATACATTAGTGCACCAATTGCACTAAGATATGGTATTTCAGGACCAAGGAGTTCCTCATTCTTTTCTTGAGGTCGAAATGAATCCTTATTCACATCAAGTGATCGAACAACCATCGGAGTACTTAATGGATATGCTCCATCCATATAGAATCGTTTCAATACCTTTTCTGTATAGGCAGATTGATGGACAAAGATACCGTTTGTCAATTGCTCAATTTGCAAACCATTGCATAACATTTTCTTTCCAAGATCTTTCATCTCAAACTCTTTCTTTAGGTAGTCAATTGCCTTTTGAAGTTCAATTGGCGTTCCAATAAGGTTTATGTCATCGACATAGAAAGCAAGTATAACAAACTCCGACGTTGTTTTCTTTATGAAAACACATGGGCAAATTTCATCATTCGATAACCTTCTTTAGATAAATATTCACAAAGACGGTTATACCACATGCGTCTAGATTGCTTCAAACCATACAATGATCTTTGCAATCTAATGAAATACATTTTCCGAGGCTTTGAACTATATGCTTTAGGCATTTTAAATCTTTCGGGAATTTTTATGTATATCTCATTATCAAGTGATCCATATAGATAGGTTGTTACCACATCCATCAAATGCATTTAAAGTCTCTCATGGATAGTGAAACTAATAAGATAACGCAATGTTATTGCATCCATAATTGGTGAATATGTCTCATCATAATCGACACCAGGCCGTTGTGAAAATCCTTGTGCAATAAGGCGTGCTTTATATCTTTGTATTTTATTTTTTTTATTTCTTTTTCGCACAAAGACCCATTTATAGCCAACAGGCTTAACACCATTAGGTGTTTGGCCTATGGGTCTAAAAACTTCACATTTGGCGAGCGAATTCAATTCATATTGAATTGCTTCTTGCCATTTTGGCCAGTCATTTCTTTGTCGACATTCTGTGACAGATCGAGGTTCAAGATCCTCGCTATCTTTCATGATTTTTATTGCAACATTATATGCAAATACATGATCCATTATTATTTCAGATCGATTCAGATTAGTTTCAACATCACTTGAATTTATGGATAGTTCCTTATTTTCTTGAGTCTCAGGCTCATTGATTCCTTCAGGGATATCAACATTGCTCAAATCTTGAACTTCCGTATGCGGATCTTTCGTAGTGTTATCTTAAACATTTCTTTTTCTTTTTCTAGGATTTCGATCCTTAGAACCTAATGGTCTGCCATGCTTCAAGCGTGTTTTAGATTCATTAGCTATGAGACTAGTGGATAGTCCTTTAGGGACATCAATTCGAATTGGGACATTCTCTGCAGGAATATGTGATTTAGTGATCCTTTTCAAATCTGTAAATGCGTCTGGCATTTGATTTGCAATTCTCTGCAGATGAATAATCTTTTGTACTTCTTGCTTACAAATAGAAGCACGTGGATCAAGATGAGATAGTGATGAATTTTTCCATAAAATTTCTCTTTTGATGTTACTATCTTCTCCCCCTAATTTTGGAAAAAGTATCTCATCAAACCGACAATCTGCAAATCGAGCAGTGAACATATCTCCCGTTAATGGTTCAAGATAGCGAATAATGGAGGGTGATTCAAACCCAACATAAATTCCTAACCTTCTTTGGGGGCCCATCTTGGTGCGGTTTGGTGGTGCTATCGCCACATAAACACCGCACTCAAAAATTCTCAGATGAGATATATTAGGCTCTTGACCCAGAACCAATTCCAATGGAAAAAATTTATGATAATTTGTCGGTCTAAGACGAATAAGTGTTGCAGAATGCAAAATTGCATGACCCCAAATTGAAGTGGGCAACTTAGTTTTAATTAGTAATGATCTTGCTATCAACTGCAGACGCCTAATTCATGACTCACTAAGGCCATTTTGAGTGTGAACATGGGGTACAGGATGTTTCACTCTTATCCCGATCGATAAGCAATAGTCATTAAATGCTTGGGATAAAATTCTGCAGCATTATCAAGGCGAATAGACTTGATTTGATTATCAGAAAATTGTGCCCGTAATCGTATTATTTGTGCCAATAATTTTGCAAATGCCAAGTTGCGAGATGACAAAAGGAACACATGAGACCATCTAGAAGAAGCATCTATTAGGACCATGAAGTATCTAAACGACCCACTTGATGAGTGAATTGGTCCACAAATATCCCCATGTATGCGTTCCAAGAACGCGGGGGACTCAATCCCAACTTTTGTTGGCGATGGTCTCACAATCAACTTGCCTTGATAACAAGCATTACATGAAAATTCACCATTCGAAAGAACCTCAAGTTCTTTAATGGATGCCCATTTGAATTTTCTATTATTCGCCTCATCATTATTGATCCTGGATGTCCCGGGCGATCATGCCAAAGTACGAAAGTATTGGAATAAGTAAACATCCGGTTTACTATGGAATGTGCCTCAATTGTACAAATCTTTGTCCAATACAGGCCAGAAGATAAAGCAGGAAACTTTTCAACAACACATGTCTGCCCAGAGACATTCTTGGTGATACCAAGATATTCAAGATTCATCTCATCAAATGTCTTGATATGATAACCATTTTCACGGATATCTTTAAACTCATCAAGTTTCTTCGAGACTTGGGAGAGAACATAGAATTATTTATGATGAGTTTAGTTCCCTTGGGCAAGATTATAATGGCTTTTTCGAAGCCTTTAATCAAATCAGCACTACCAGAAATTATAGTAACATTAATCTTGTCCATGTTTAGATGAGAGAAATATTTCTTGTCTTTGAATATCGTATGTGTAGTGCCAGAATCAATCAAACAAATATCTTCTTGAAAATTATCCATATCTTTAAATAAAATAACATGCACCAAATAAAATATATATTAAATCTTTGTACAAAGTGAAAACTTATAATATAAAAAAAAATTATTAATCACACTTTAACTAAGTAATTAAAAAGAAATATATCCAATTAGTACGAGATGAAATTGTAATTGTATTACGAAATGAGAATATAAAAATATTATTATATTACATAATCATATGAGAATGTTATTATATTAAAGAATGTTAATATAAAGAATACATTACAGGATGCAATCTTAATCATATTGTTTGCACAACATTGTAAAGAATGATAATTTTGCATTGTAATGAATGCAAAGCAAACACTCCAAGTATTATTTTCATGCGAAAAGTAAACCTCTGTACTATTATCTTTTTTTTAAAAAAAAAAGCTAATGATAAAATTAAAATTCAATTCAATCAATAATAAACTACAATAATATAATTGAACCAATCAATATTAATCAAAAACTAATACTCATGCAAACAACTACTTTTACATGATTCTTTATTCACTAACTATTATCAATAAAAAAAAAATCATTCATTCTTTCATGTTTACGGAATCATCACCAATCAAGTGATCAATCTTTCCTTCAGGGTGCTCGAAAAAGTCTGCTACATCCAAACATGTGATGTCAACGTTATTTTCAGAGAGAAAGTTAGCCTCGGAATTTCTCTCTTTTTTATTTAGTAATGCTTGATAAAGATCAACCAAGTGCTTGAGAGCACGACAATCACGTGAATAATGTCCTTTTCTACCACATCGAAAACAAGTAACTGCTTCACGTTTCTCATATTTTTTTCTTTTGTTTGATGAATTATTAACACCCGGAACAGGGTTTCTTTCTTGGTCACCACGACCACGTCCACAACCAGGGCCGCGATCTTTTCCACGCCTAGCATGGTGAGCGTGCACGTTATTCACCTCAGGGAGTGGTGCAAATCCATTTGGTCGGTTCTCGTGATTTTTCATCAACAAATCATTATTTTGTTCAGCCACTAGAAGATGAGAACTCAGTTTAGTATACTTCTTGAAACCTTTTTCTCGATATTGTTGTTGTAAGAGCACATTCGAGGCATGAAAAGTGGAGAGCGTAATTTCCATCATATCATTATCATTGACCGTCTCTCCACAAAGTTTCAATTGAGAATAAATTCTGAACAGGACAGAATTATATTCATGAACAGTCTTGTAGTCTTGAAATCTTAGATGCATCCACTCATATCGTGCTTTCGGGAGGATGACCATCTTTAAGTGGTCAAATCTTTCTTTTAGGCTATTCCACAATACGAGTGGATCCTTAGTAGCAAGGTACTCAATTTTCATAACTTTGTCAAGATGATGACACAAGAAAATCATAGCCTTAGCACGATTTTGACTAGATGCTGTATTTTCATTCTTTATAGCGTCTCCAAGACCCATAGCATCTAGGTGAATTTCAGCATCCAACACCCATGAAATATAGTTCTTGCCCAAACTTTGAAGGGCAACGAACTCACATTTCGTAAGATTGTTAGCCATATAGAAAAAGGAAGAAATAAAAAAAAATACCTTAGCCTTAGCCTTCAAATTTGAGACGGTAGAGTCTCGTGGTGATAACATTTTATAACACAAGAAAGAATAAAGAAGAAGAGTAGAGAGAATAGAGAGAGTAATTGTTATTTCTTCTCTTGAGGGATGATTTACAATTAAGGAAGCCCTTCCATTTATAGGGGGAATTTGCCCTAGTTTCACACTAAAAGATAAATACATCAAATCCTGATAGACATCAAATAGATCTTGATAGATCTTGATAGACATTCACTATAATTGATATATATCATAGCAAGATTACACTAATTTGTATTTTTAAAAAGGTAATAATATTGTAATTGATTGTAACAAGTAAAATATTTTTTTTTAAAAGAATATGTTTTTGTTCAAGTATATATTTCTGAAACATTAATGTTATTATTTTGATATTTTAAGTTGTATAAGTGAGAGATGTATAATTAACTACTCAATTTAAGTAATTACATATAAAAGTGTTCATGAATGGTAAGGAGAATTTATACATCATGAGAAATAAAAATTGAAGAATAATAAATATAGTTTATAATGAAAAAAATCAAATGGTTTCAACATCCTAATTGTTATAAATATACCATATATAGTGAATGTCTACTTTATCATATATAGTGAATACCTACTTTACCATATATTGTGTATGTCTATTTATGAAAGATTTACAAACCTTAAGGTTAGTTTTTCCCTATAAATAAAGGGGTTTTGGTTCATTGTAATTCACCCCATCAAGAGATCCCTCGACTCTTCTTTATTCTTTCTTGTTTTATAACACGTTATCAGCACGAGTCTCTGCCAAATAGGTGAGATTATAAATCTAAAGGTAATTTTAAGTTTAGTTATTCCTTATGTTATCTGTCTTTTGTTACTAATAATATAATTATAATTGGATTTAAATAAAAATAATTAGTTTGGAACCATTTATGTTTTAAATTTATTCCTCAAGAATAATATTATCAAAAGGAATGATAATATGTTGGTTTAAGTCCCATCAATTTATGCCTAAGACGTTTTTATATGGGTAAGACGTTGAGTTTGAATCTCAATGCACCATATTGATGATATTATGATGGCTAAGGCAAAATAATGTGTTTTTAATGAAAAGTCATTAAATTCGACCCATTGAATATGTTCTATTCCATGAAGTGAATGTGGTAGCAATATATAATAAGTCTGAAATATGACAACTTACTCCATTCTTGAGGTGTATGTGGTAGCAGTGCATAATATGTCTAAAAGAAGAAAAGTGATTGAATGCACGAATATATGCGTGGAGGGACAATATGATAATGATCATCAAAAGTAATGATATTTTCGCACGCGTATTATGATCATAAGATATGTTAGAGAAAAATTCTCTAGATCATATGTATGCCTCGATTTGCTCATGAAGTAGCAATATCATGACAGAGGTTATTAGCTATCAAAATTTGATAGGCTTAAGGCACGATTATATTCCATTCCTGGGAAATGAGGATTTTGATTGTTTCAATACAAACGTGCACTTGATTGTGATGGTATCACAACTCACCTCCGAAAGAGGCAAAATAACTAAGAAGAATAATTTTGAAATTTACTTCTAAAGTAGTAAATCTGAAATTTATTCATGTAATAGTAAATATGAAATTTACTAAAGAAAAAAAACACATGTCATGGTAAACTTGGAGTTTACTAATATAAAAGTTCATAAGTTGACATGAACTATTGGGACATCCCATAGATGTGCATATTAAGTATTAAATACATATTGAAGAATTCAAAAATTCTTCTTGAGCTTTTAATGTTGCTTGTTCTCATGATAAGTTGGTTGGACCAACTAATTTTGGGATTGAATCCCTTAAAATCTGAAAAGTATAAAAGGTGAATAAGGGTCCATTCACCTATCATGTGATATGTTGAAAAGATGCATCAATAAGATGATCACATGTACATTCATGGTCAACCTACGTTTGACATTCATAAAGTTACTTGTTCAATATAAATTGAGGATAATTTTCAGATTGTGTAATCAAGATAATTCATCTTGATGATGATGGTTTAGCATTGAATGCCTTCCATAAATAGCTGAACCATTACTAATGAGAATAAAGTTTCATGTATTGGTATGAAATATGATATATTGCATACAATAGCACTTGTATGCATTAGACCAATATATTATGATTATTTCTTCCCTCTCAATTGGTTCAAGGTCAGGAACCAACTATTCCATCTAATAGTTTTGATGTGCGGTATACGATTAATAAATATACCAGGATGCACAAAGATGAATTCCTCAAAGAAGATGGAAGATGTATGTTAGTTTTTCTAACATAAGGGGGAGATTATAAGCAGCTATGAAATATGTTAGGAATTATCATCAGATCCTCATTCAAAAGATAATTCAAGTCAAATGTCGAAAGCATCTCATATTTAGCTGCAAGTGCTACTATTTTGTGTTCTTAAAAGATAAAGTCTATGCATGCGTGAAGCATGATAGACCAATCGGTTCCAAATAAAATAATCTTTGAAAAGGATAAGGAGCAAATAATCATAATAAGAAGGCAATATGCTTTTGAAGAGTCTACGACATAACACTTCATAAAATCTTATGAAAGGTTTAGGTACCTGAAAATAATGAAGTGATGAGATCTCAAAATGTTATGTCACATTGTGAACCGATATAAAATGATATATCATCGACGATATCTTTGATACAATATTGGCGCAATATTGTGAAGATTACGAGGATCTGAATTCTACGTTTATTTAAGCATGCTGACGTAGAAACATTATCAAGTGACATGAAAGGATGCATTTTGGTAAGCGTAAAACTTATTTGATTTGCAGTCCAGACACTTGAAGATGTCACTCATGAAATGTTGGATATTGTCACTTGACAAAACTTATGTGAAAAACTTTTAAGGATTCAAAATGTTTGAAGCATATAAAAGTTTCTGGGAAACTTATTTAGAATCCTTATATTGTATAAGCTTATAGGTTGAAAATTATTGAAACTCTTGGAGAGTTTTCAAAAGCAAAAAGATTATTTGCTGAAATGAGAAATATACCAATTTGGATTGGTTATGAAGTATCATATCTTAGTGCAATTGGTGCACTCATGTACCTAGCAAATACTAAAAGGCTTATAGCTTACTAGGAGACATCGAAATGAGATCAAACACATGAGTTTGTTTTATTCTAAAGATTGCATTCTCAATCTTATTGGTTATGCTGATGTTGGATATTTATTTAACCCGTATAAATCTAGGTCTCAAACATACAATGTGTTCACATGTGGGGATACTGTCATAGCTTAGAGATATACAAATCAGTCTATCTAGATACTTTATCGAACCATGATGAGATAATAGTTATTCACGAAGCAAGACGAGAATGAGTATGGTTGAGATCCATGAGACATATCATTCGAGAAAAATGTGGCGTGAAATGTGACAATGTACCCACAATTTTATACGAAAATAATGCAACATGCATAACACATCTTGATGGAGGATTCATAAAAGGAGATAGAACGAAGCACACTTCATCAAAACTTTTCTACATACATGAGCTCCAAAATAATGGTGATATTAACGTGCAACGGATTAGTTCAAGTGATAATGTGGTTGTTTTATTCACCAAGTTTCCTTCAATTGCAACTTTCAAGAAGATGATGTACAAGGTCGGGATGCAAAGGTTCAAGGATGATCTAATTAGGGAGAGTTAATACGTGTTGTACTCTTTTTTCCTTACGAGGTTTTGTCCCACTGGGTTTTCCTTATAAGGTTTTTAATGAGGCAGCCTATATGCGTATTGTTAGAGATGTGTACTCTTTTTCCTTCACTAGATTTTTTTTCCACTGGTTTTTTCTAGTAAGATTTTAACGAGGCACATTGTCTATCAATTAGACATTCAAGGGGGAGTGTTATAAATATGCCATATATAGTGAATGTCTACTTTACCATATATAGTGAATACCTACTTTACCATATATTTTGTATGTCTATTTATGGAAAAGTTACAAACCTCAAGGTTAGTTTTTCCCTATAAATAAAGGGGTTTTGCTTCATTGTAATTCACCCCATCAAGAGATCCCTCAAGAGAAATAAGAATTACTCTCTCTCTATTCTCTCTACTCTTTTTTATTCTTTCTTGTTTTATAACACTAATAATATTTTATCATGTTTATAAGAAAAATAAAAATATTTTCTCTATCGCTATTTTATGCATTATTTGGTAATAAACCCATTATTTCACACCATGGTTTTCTCAAATTTTTATTAAAATAATACTAACATCTCTAAAATAGATAATTTGTTATAAAACAATAAAAAACAAAGAAGAAGAATAGAGAGAAAAGAGAGAGACTTCTTTATTTCTCTTGAGGATGAGAGATCATCTTAATTGAGAATACAATGAATAAAACCCCTCTATTTATAGAGGAAAATATTTTTAGTTTCTGACTAAAAGACATATACTTCAAATCTTGATAGATATCAACTAAATCTTATTAGATCTTGATAGACATTCACTATAATGTAAATACATTTATAACACTCCCTCTTGAATGTATAGATAGATAATGTGGCTCATTAAAACCTTACTAGAAAAAACCCAGTGGAAAAAAAATCTAGTGAAGGAAAAAGAGTACACATCTCTAATAATACGCATATAGGTTGCTTCATTAAAAACCTTACAAGAAAAATCCAGTGGGACAAAACCTCGTAAGGAAAAAAGAGTACAACGCATATCAACTCCCCCTAATGAGAACATTCTTAAATCTTTGCATACCAATCTTGTGCAACATCTTCTTGAAAGTTGCAATTGGAGAAGATTTGGTGAATAAATCAGCCACATTATCACTTGAATGAATCTGTTGCACATTAATATCACCATTCTTTTGTAGCTCATGTGTATAGAAAAACTTTGATGAAGTGTGCTTCGTTCTATCTCCTTTTATGAATCCTCCCTTAAGATGTGTTATGCATGCTTCATTATCTCTTATAAAATTATGGGTAGATTGACATATTTTACACTGCATTTTTCTCGAATGAGATGTATTATGGACCTCAACCATACACATTCTTGGCTTGCTTCATGAATAGCTATTATCTCAACATGATTCGATGAAGTAGCTACGATAGACTGCTTTGTATATCTTCAAGATATGGCAGTACCACCACATATGAACACATAACCTGTTTGAGATCGAGCTTTATGGGTCAGATAAGTACCCAATATTAGCATGACCAATAAGATTGGGACTGCAATCTTTAGAATAAAACAAGCTCATGTGATTTATTCCATTTTGATGTCTCCTAGTAGGAGCAGAATTATACCTTGCTAACAAATTGACTGAAAAGGCTATATCGGGTCTTGTAGTATTTGCAAGATACATGAGTGCACCACTTGCACTAAGATATGGTACTTTATAACCAATCTAATTTAGTATATTTCTCATTTCAGCAAATAATCTATTGCTTTGAAAACTCTCCATGAGTTTCAATGATACTCAAATTATCAAATTATCTCTTATGAGGATAATAAAAAGTTTTCCAGAAACTTTATATGCTTCAAGCATTTTGAATCCTTTAGGAATTTTCATATGGATTTTTGTCTAGTAACAATATCTAACATGTCAAGTGTGACATCTTCAAGTATCTGGACTGCAAATCAAATAAGTTTTACGCTTACCAAAACGCATCCTTTCAGGTCACTTGATAAATGTTTCTACATCAGCATGCTTAAATAAACGTAAAATTCAGATCCTCATATCTTTTACAATATTGAACCAATATTGTATCAAAGATATCGTCAATGATTTCTCATTTTGTATCGGTTCACAATGCGACATAACATTTTGAGATCTCATCACTTCTTTATTTTCAAGTACCTGAACCTCTCATAAGGTTTCATGAAGTGTTATGTCGTAGGCTCTTCAAGAGCATATTATCTTCCTTATTTTTCAACGATTATTTCATTTGAAACCTATTAGTCTACCACGCTTCATGCATGTAGAGACTTTGTCCTTTAGGGACACAAAATAGGAGCACTTGCAGCTTAAATATGAGATGCTTTCAACATTTGAATTGAATTATCTTCCGAATGAGGATCTGATGATAATTCCTAACATACTTCATAGTTGCTTATAATCTCCCCCTTATGTTAGAAAAACTAACATACATCCTTCATCTTCTTTGAGGAATTCATCTTTGTGCATCATGGTATATTCATTAATCGTATACCACACATCAAAACAATTAGATGGACAACATATGGTTCCTGACTCAGAACCAACTTTGAGGGAAGGAGCAAATAATCATAATTTATTGGTCTAATGCATACAAGTGCTATTGTATGCAACATATCATATTTCTGACTAACACATGAAGCTTTATTCTCATTAGCAATGGTTTAGCTATTTATCGAAGGCATTTGAGGCCAAACCATCATCATCAAGATGAACTATCTTGATTACACAATCTGAAAGTTATGCTCTTAACTCAATTTTATTGAGCAAGCAACCTTATGAATGTCAAACTACAGGTTGACAATAAACGTACAAGTGATCATCTTATATCAGTGTATCTTAATAGATCACATGACTGGTGAATGGGCGCATATTCACCTTTTATACTTTTCAGATTTTAAGTGATCAAATCCTAACATTAGTTGGTCCAACCAACTTGTCATGAGAACAAACGACATAAACAATTCTTGAAGAATCTTTTATTTCTTTAACATACATCTAATACTCAATATAGACATTTTCGGAATGTAGCAATCGTTCATGTCAATTTATGAACTTTTATACTAGTAAACTTCAAGTTTACCATAATATGTGCCTTTTTGTTTTAGTAAATTTCATATTTACTATTACATGAATAAATTTTTGAATTTACTACTTCATAAGTAGATTTCAAAATAACTCTTCTCAGTTATTCTACCTCATTCGGAGGTGAGTTGACATACCATCACAATCAAGTGCACGTTTGTATTGAAACAATCGAAATCCTCATTCCCAGGAATGAGATATAATCATGCCTTAAGCGTATCAAATTATGATAGCTACTATAAAAATAAATTGAGGCATACATATGATATATTGCTAACACATTCAATTCAAGGAATGGAGCATATTTAATGGGACATGTTTCACCAAATACCCATTATTTTGCCTTAGCCATCATAATATCATCAATATGGTGCATTGAGATTCAAACTCAACATCTTATCCATATAAAGGCGTCTTAGGCATAAATCGATGAAACTTGAACCCAACATATTATTTTCATAGTGTATCCATTCATATCGTGCTTTTAAGAGGATGACCATATTCAAGTGGTCAAATCTTTCTTTTAGGCTATTCCATAAAATAACTGAATCTTTAGTAGTAGGAATTCAATTTTCAGAATTTCGTCAAGATGATGACGCAAGAAAATTATAGCCTTAGCACGATTTTGATTAGATGTTGTATTTTCTTTTTTTATAACGTCTCCAAGACCCATAACATCTAAGTGGATTTCAGCATCCAACACCCATGAGAGGAGTTCTTGCTCGAGGCAACGAACTCAAATTTTGTAAGATTATTAGTCATATGAAAAGAAATAAAATAATACCTTAGCGGCAGAGTCTCGTGCTGATAACGTGTTATAAAACAACAAAGAACAAAGAAGAAGAGTAGAGAGAAAAGAGGGAGACTTCTTTATTTCTCTTGAGGGATGAGAGATCATCTTGATTGAGAATACAATGAATAAAACCCATAGGGAAAATACTCTTAGTTTCTGACTAAAAGACAGATACTTCAAATCTTAATAGATATCAACTAAATCTTATTAGAACTTGATAGACATTCACTATAATGTAAATACATTTATAACATAATTCGATTTTTATGGAATTATTTCCAATCATTTTTTCATACTTATAACTTATAGTAGTACGAGTTAAATTGAACAAATTGCAAGAGATAACATACATATAGCGAGTGAATATAATATAACATTTTTTCTGATCAAAATGTCAATCGCCCTTCGGCCTATTGCAATTTTTATTTTTGAAATTTTTACGCTTGACAATAATCAACAAAATTCATAATA
Source organism: Capsicum pubescens (assembly GCA_030864215.1). Classification (NCBI taxonomy): domain Eukaryota; kingdom Viridiplantae; phylum Streptophyta; class Magnoliopsida; order Solanales; family Solanaceae; genus Capsicum; species Capsicum pubescens. The sequence goes on along the minus strand of CM061543.1, from coordinate 52,856,117 downwards.
CGAAAACATTTTTAATTTCATTTATTTTATAATTTTTAATTAGCATACAAAGTATAGTTATGTGCAATCATAATCAATACATTTTAGCAATGAGACAATCTACTAAAATTAGACAGGTGAAATCTTTTTAGCAGACTGACTAAAACAATTAAGATCTCCTTTTTCCCCCTTATTCCACTGAAATTGAATTTTATGTATATTGTCATTTCCTTGTTAAGCAGTATTTTAAAAAGTGTGAAGTGTGAGGCGAAATGTTTTAGGTAACACGAAGTAAGGCGTAAGTCTCGAAACACGAGGTCTAAGTTCCATAGATCTACGAAACATATATTTTATAATTTTATTATTAAGAAAATAAGAAAAAGTAAAATCGTCAATCCTTCTCCAAATCAATCTAAATAATTGAGTAATATAAAAAAATATTATAATAATTTTCTAGAAAAGTTGTCGTCTTTATTTATATATTTAGAAAAAATCACTACAATGTGAAAAAATAATAGCATAAAGTATAAATATCATTACATCGATAATTAGAAATAGATCTAGAACAAAAATACGTTTAAAATAATAAAGATTAAAATTAACGTCCAGGATGTACATTCTTATGTCTGGGACTTACGTTTTTACGTCCAAAATGCAAGAACTAACGCTCTATGGATCTAAACCTTTCATTTGCGTCCTGAAACGTTTTGATAGATCTCATCTTGGGACCGATCCGGAAACTCGTTCCAAAAACGCCTTTGAAAACACGGATTCTAAGAGCAAATGATAATAACTTTTTTTTTTTTTTTAAAGACAAATAAAACTAGAAAAAAGTGATTTATACTAAAAACAACACTTTTATTAATAGAAAAGACCACAACCAAAATAAAAGACTGACACAAGAAAAAGAAGAAAAAAAACAAAGATAAATATCCCATTTCAAGAAACAAGAACTTAATTTCTTCTTAAATCATCACTTGCTACTTCCGCCATTCATTGTTGAATTTTCCGCAGCTGTTTTAGCTTCAATTAACTCGTTAACTTTCTTCAATTTCATATTTATAAGAGCAACAAAATCAGATGCGTTATTCATGTGTATATGATTCGCCATTTGTGGATTCTCCAAGCATGCAGATAGGAGCAATTCCATCTTTAGCTTCCTATTCTCAGCCCTAACCTTTCTTAATTCTTCCTTCATCATAGCAGGAGCAGAAAGGGCTTTTTTCATTTCCTCATCCATGTTTGTAGTGCAATTTTTCACATCCAGGTCTAAGCACTATTTATAGGTAAATAAAAATTATATGATACTGTAGTAATTTCTACTATTTTTAGCCACTTCACAATTTTTTTTTCTTAGTATATAGAAATTTTTTTAATAGACTAAAAAAGAGGAAAGATATTGGTAATGAATTAATTCATAGTCCTTTCTCCAAGGACACAATCTTAGAAAAAATGTTAATAGTGCAAATAAAATTACCAATTTAGCGTCTAATAAAGTTGCCACAAATTTAAGACGCAAAAATATAAAAGAAAGTTAAACAAGAAAATATAAATTTCCTTATAAGCCAAGGGCGACTCTTGGGTGAGGCCTCTCAAACTTAAGCTTTAATCCCCTTATTTTTGGAGAGCCTTACTTTTTCATCAATAGGCTAGATATATATTATTACTCTGAGAAAAAAATTATTATAAAATATTTTTTATTATCATTAAAAGGAAATAGTCAATTAATAATTGATCAAAAAGATGGGTCCTCATCAGTAAGTAATTGTATAAAATAAATCCTCAGTTTATTTTTTCATTGTTCTTCAAGAAAGCTTTTGACTAAATTGCTTGAAAAAATATTTGATTTTCTTACTTATTTTTTTTAGTGTTCTGTTAGTAAAAAAAATATTGTCCCGAGATTAGGGGTGCGTAAAAATCGAACCGACCGATAAACCGAATCGATAAAAATGTTTTTGGTTTATTGTTATTGTGTTAACGATTTTTTAATGATTTTATAAAAAAAAATTATTGGGTTATTGATTTGGTTCGATTTTTTCTTATTGGGTTATTGGGTAAACCCAATAACCCAATATATATATATGACTTATTATATATATTTCTCTTAATTTCTCTTTAATTTCTACAAATTAACAAACTTGTTATTTCAATTATACAAACTCTTAATTTCTCCTTACAACATTTAGTTCAAACTTGAAGGTTCTTGTAAATTAAAACACATCATGCAGGATTTTTGGTTGCAACTAAGATTCGAATTTTTTCATGTTAGTTACTACTATTTCTATTTTATGAGCATTTGGTTATTGGTTTAACATATTTAAAAATCGAAAACCGATAATATATAAAACTGAACCGAACCGACCGATGCACACCCTTAACCTAGATAAATACTAATGAGACCAGATCCAACCTCGACCTGAGATCTAAGTTTCAACCCCCATACCTAATTACTAACTCTCGATTCCCGACCCTAATATGAGAATCAACTTTAGCCAAGATTTAACTCCTACCCGTGACTTGGGACTCAAGATCTGACCTAGACATGGGACCCAACTATTATTCCGACCTCGACTAGCTATCTGAGTACCGATCTCGACCCACTTCCACAACTCCGAATTCAAAACTCGACTTTAACTCCCCGTCGAGACCTAATCCTGACCTAGACCTACTCGACTCTCGGCCAGAAATCTGACTCCCGATCGAGGATTTAAGATCCAACCTCGACCCTTAACTCAAGACCCGGGACATAGGTACCAACCCCGACCGAGATCTTACCTCGAATCCCGACCTCGACTCTAGATCGGGGACACAACCTCGAATCTTGTCTCGAGACCTAACCTCGACACCAACTCTCGAACAGATCCCGAATCTAGATCTCGACATCGACTCTTGACTCGACCCCAAACTCCTTACCCTGAATCACTGGTCGTCTGTCCCGAGTCGAGAGTTGGGTCTCACTTTCGAAGCCAAGTGTCGGGGTTGGTAGTTGGATCAAGGTCGGGAGTCGAATTCTAAGTCGAGAATTGGTTCTCAAGACTATCAAGGTGGGATGTTGGGATGTGACGTTGAAAGAATATTTTGAAAAATTTGCTCACTTTACGAAACTAAGTCATTTTTCTTAAATTTGAGAAAAATACATCTATTTGGATATTGAGCCCTAATAAAATCTTGGACATTGAGCCCGCCCCCAGTATAAATTCGATCATTTAGTTGATGAAAAGTTTAGTAACTTTGATAATGAAATTGTGAAACTTTTAATAGTTAAAACTCTTACTTTTTCCACGGAATAATTTTTCAAAATGAAAAACGAACGAATTAAACAATCGTGCATATAGATTATATGGCTTTAAAGTTTAAGATGGTAAAGGACACAAAGTTTGTACAGTCAGGTGTAAACACATCTACTGTTTATATTTTTATATTTTTTAAAAGGAAAAAAGTAATGCCATCTTAGATTAAGCAAGAGCTAATCCTGTTGAACTCACTCTTAAAAAGAAAAAGAAAAAGTAATACTGCTAATTAGCTCTTTAATCCTGTTGGACTCACTTTTAAAAAGGGAAAAAAAGTAATACTACTAATTAGTTCTTTTTTATATCAAGTACGTAATTTTTAATTTTTTTCTTATATATCCCACCAACTTGGCACTTGCATTGGTTATGATACTTTAAAAGCCTCATTTGTTCCACTTTCCACATAATCGCAAAAGCTTACTACTTAAGTGCATTTTTTTTTCTTGATCTTATTTAGACATGTTCTTAAAATCATTAAGAAGTTGCACTAAAAAAATCTTGTGAATGTACCCTGTCCTGTAAACCAATATGTACGTATCACTGTTGGTTACCATCATACAACCACCACAAGTATGGATGTCAAAATATGTACTACTTCCGTTTAAAAAAAAAATGATCTATTTTAACTTCACGCGGAATCTAATAAGATAGAGAAGACGTTTGAATTTTGTGATCTTGAATTGAAATTATGTTAGATGTACTAAAATTCTCAGTTAAAATTAAACTATTACCAAAAAAAGAAACATACATTTTTTTTAAACGGACTAAAAAGAAAAATATATCATTCATTTTTAAAAGTGAAGTAAAATTTGGGATTATCCGCTTAAAAGTGAAGTAAAATTCAGAAATAACATACTTATCCCCTTAATTATCCTTAATTATGAATTTCATAGCAACAGTTTCATAATTATATAATATAACAAGTTGTATTTTATATTTTTGCAAATTGTTGCTACACAAATACAAATACAAATACATATGATTTTTACTGCCCTTATGATCGATATATATTTTGTATTTTTACAAATTGTTGCTACAAAAATACAAATACATATACTACAAAATGTAATTTAATAAAAGTGTTGTTATTTTTTGTAATTTAATACTTAAGTATGCTACTTTATGTATTTTTTTCATATAATATCAAATATGGATCAATTCATATCCTCCATCAATTATGGACAACCATGGATAACATACTTATCCCCTTAATTATCCTTAATTATGAATTTCATAGCAACAGTTTCATAATTATATAATATAACAAGTTGTATTTTATATTTTTGCAAATTGTTGCTACACAAATACAAATACATATGATTTTTACTGCCCTTATGATCGATATATATTTTGTATTTTTACAAATTGTTGCTACAAAAATACAAATACATACAAATACATATACTTCAAAATGTAATTTAATAAAAGTGTTGTTATTTTTTGTAATTTAATACTTAAGTATGCTACTTTAGGTATTTTTTTCATATAATATCAAATATGGATCAATCCATATCCTCCATCAAATATGGACAACCATGGATATCCATTAATTGCACTTCCCTTAAAGTAAGCTACTTTATGTATTTTTTTCATATAATGTCAAATATGGATCAATCCATATCCTCCATCAAATATGGACAACCATGGATATCCATTAATTGCACCTCCCTTAAAGTAAAAGAGCACTTATTAAGGGTGTGTTTGGTGCAAAGAAAACTATTGTTGAAAAATATTTTCTAATTTACTTATATTTAATTGACTTAAATATTTTGAAAAATTTCGAATAAACTTACCCTTTTCTAATTTAAGGAAAGTGACTTCCCTAAATAAAAAAAATAAAAATAAAAAATTATTTTTCAAAAAATTTCAAACTCACCACACCAAAATGAATCTCGACCTAGGATCCAACTTTCTAACCTCACCAAAGACCCAATTTAGACTTGAGACCTGAGTCCTGGCTAGGACCACGATCTGAGACTGGAAATCCGACTCCCAACCTCGACCGCGATTGAGACCCGACCAAATGACAAGACCAAGGGTATATATTTTGAGCAATGAAGGTAGTGATTTTGGGGTCAACTGTATTCGCCCCAATTCTTCATATGCCCAAAGCTCTTCACATTCTGAAGGTTTTGAGGTAATTTATTATACTTTGAGCAGTACATGTAGTAATTTTTGAGGTAGTTCGAGGTATTTATCGTACATGCTCTTGTTGGGTGATAATATTATTCGTTGGTTCACTCATTTTTATCCATTTCAAATATGGATAGGTCGAATATTTTTTCTGTTTTTTTTTTACAACCATATTTTATATGTTTTCACCTGACTCATTTTCAACCCACCCATATCCGACTCAACTCACCCACAAGTCACCCCTAACCACAAGCTACTAGACACTAGTACTGCATAACCCCTACTACTAGTCACCTCCACCAACCATTGCAACCAGCGGACACAAACTTTTGATAACTATGGTGTCCGAACCAGCTTGTATATACCTCAATTAACTTCACAAGACCCCTCCCTCCAGCAACAACGGATAATAGGTAAATTAAATTCTGTCCATCAAGGTTAAAATAGAGGAGAAAAAATCACATAATATTTTTCATCTTTGCTGAAATTTAACCCTAAGACCTCATGGTTCTCAATCATAAGCCATACCCTAAACTGATATTTTCTGGTATTAATATGAACTATACACATTCAATTGTTACATAAAAAGTCTTTAGTCATCCAAATGTTCAAATTTAGATACAAATCTTAATATTCGAATATGTTTTCAGATTCAGACACCTTAATCTAAACCAAACAAACCATGAGAATTTTTAATAGCTCAATTAGTTAACTACTTGAAATTTTCAATTTGTGAGAGTTCAATTTCCCCTTGTAATCCCCTCCCCATTTCTCCTTCACCTGCGCTCAATCTTTTTAAAAGCAGAAACAACCAAACCATGTTATCCACAGGACCACCTCGAACACACTTCTTTTTAAAGTCTTTCTGATAGTAGCAATTGTAGTATACTCATTTCTTTATAATAGCTTGCATACGGAAGATTAAATCAATCGTGATTTTTTATACATGTTGGAAGAAAAATGAAAAAATAACAAACACATCTGAAACAGGAGGAAAATTCTTTAGAATGTCACATGTATATATACTTGTGTGTGGTTTGTTTTTATTACGCAATGACACATCCCTCCCCACTTCATTGCCTCGTTAAATACAGGTATTCATTGCATCAAGATGAACTTCGACTCTAAGCCTCTATTCTAGAAAAAAGCTTCCAAGGACATGTCAATGTAGACGTAGTATTCTCAAAGCTTCTGTTACAAGCAGCTTAAAAATGAAGCATACAAATGAACCAAAAGAAGTTGTAATCAAAGAGCCGAGCAGAATGTAAAACTAAATATGGATTTAAGCTAAAACACAGACTGTGTAGAGGTTTTTCTGCACCACCAGAACCTATTATAGCAGTTAGTTTACCATGATTTCGGGGTTACCAATCAATACTAACTATAGAAGCAATCTGTAAACAACTTTTAAGAGTAACATGATTGGGTAAAAATTGTTAGCAGAGTCGGTGCACATCAGTATTTTAGAGTGATAATTAGCCTACTGTCAGTTTTCTTCACAATGTCATGCATCACCACTGGTTTCTCAATGCCAGTTGCATGCTACATATTCATATTCAAATCTAGCAAGAGAGATCAAGTATCGAAAATCAATGTTTTTATACAAATAAGAAGATTACTCACCGGGACAAAAAGTGTGAATAACAGGCAATTGGTCCCTGCAACAGCACTGTTTATGATATACTATGAGCACATGTATACGGGGATGTGGATGTTGCTTTTTCTCCATAACGCAGAAGGGTATTATACATGATGCAACATTATAATTTCTTCAGCTCTTCCTCCCCAAGCAGACATGTCGTATGAATACCTTTTTTTTTTCCAGCAGATAACACTTACTTACTAATTCAAGTTCTGCATATGCAACTAATACTACAACGGTTGCTCCCTCATTCAATTTCTCTCATTACTAGACCTGCAATGAGCTTTTACCCAATCTACATGTGTTGCTTCCATAATGTATACTCGACCAAATGATTTTCCTATAGGTTACGATGTGCCATGTGTCAATTTTACAACAAACTTCCACTTTCTATTGATAAGGCATGCTAGCACTTTCACCAGACCAGTAAATAGAGAATAACTGAAGTAAAAACTCAAACTTTTCCAGCATCAAGATTCACTTCACAAGAATGTCTATTGGTGTGTGTAACCGAAAGGATACACTTGATATTCCATTATCACTTATCCGTCTTTCCTGAGGGAGAGGAGGTGAAATCTTCTTTTGCTTTCTTTCTTTTTTATCTTTTTTCTTTTGGGGCATCCTCAAGACCTTCAACTACATGAATATGACCATTAAACGCATATCAAAAGCAGAGATGGATTTCTTGGGTATATTATGGTGCACGTGAACCCGTGGTCTAGGCATTTTATGTACATCTTTTGGAATTGGTATAATATTATCTGCTGCACTTATACTGTAAGAAGACTGAATGGTGCATTTGGTGAATACTGAGTTACTTATCTAGAGGAATAGGGATCAATACCACCACCACCACCCCCTTTTTTTTCGTTGCGACCCATGTCCTCATTGCTCAACATGTCCGATCAGCCGATAAGACGACCTTCTTAAGCAGTCCTACCCTCAAAGAGTAGCATGGTAAATGTAACTAAGGGCTTCAGATCAGCATAGTCAATACATTCACCCCTCTTAATTTTTTTTAAAACCACATATATTTTTTAATAGAACAACTGAACCTCGCTAAACCAGTGACTAATAAATACGCATAATCAAACTCAGTCCTGTATTATCAATAATGTAAAATGCAGAATCAAAGAAATGAAAGATTCCAAAAAGCCCCATTTCGCAAAGACAAAGCAGGACTAGTAATACTGCACCTTCGGTTCAAGCAAAGTATCTATATGAACTTCATAAACATTCAAGTATCGCGGGTGCAGAATCTGAACGCTAAGTCCTAAAAGTACAAAATACCTCAACCTGTTAACATGAAGAGAAAAATAGATAAAAGTATAAGTCTCCCAGTAAAAAATCCAAAACGTATTGCCTTTCCAAGAGATCCAACTATTAAACTTCAAACAGATCCATTAATATTTATTGATTTGATTTTGCTTTCAACATGACAGGTCTGCAAATCATGATTACATCTTCAGAAAGTGAAGTTTTCTGCTGCAGAAATTTGACTATTAAGCAAATTGACACTACATATACAACATAATACAACTACACCAGAAAAGAGTACAACCTAAATTTAATAATAAAAAGCCGAAGCGGATTCTGGAATCTCAAGTAGCAAAGCTCTTGCGAATTTCCATTAATATCTACACATGAAGAAGAATAGGATATAGAGGAGTGAATTACCATATCTAAACCGCATGCATCTAAGCAAACTATTGCCTATATACTCTACAGGAACTCTCTTCTTCCCATTATTGATCTTTCATTGAGCACGTACATTTCTTCTGATGCTCCGTAAGTTCCTGCAGGATTAGATTTCCAAAATGAAACCCAACCTTGTATAGAATTGTGACAAACCAGTGCAATGTCTTTTAAGTACACGCTTCATTAGACCAGTAACTACCATTAATCAAATCAGGTGACATAACTATATTGGAAGACCTCACAAAGTAATAACTTGAATGTAATTAATCAGAAACTGGAAGCAATTTCTTTGCAGAATTGAAACAGGATAAAAGCCACCAGATAAGAAACTGCACAGGCCAGCGTTGACTCACTTTTTCTGCTAATGTACAGAAGCAAGGAGCCAAATGGTTGTTGTTTTTGAGGTTATCAACAGCAAACATTTGAGTACGCCACTTAATTTCTTTCTGTCCAAGTTATTTTTCTTTTTGTCTTACTCATTTCCTTTAATTTCTTTCTGTCCAAGTTATTTTTCTTTTGTCTTACTTCCTTGCCAGTGAGTTTTGGAATACACAATTCACTGGAGTGACTTCATGAATTACCTGAATCTGCTTCTGCAGAAACTTCACGTATTCGACTGCTTCTTCCAACATGTCAGCTGTGTTGGTTTGCTGTGGATGGAAAAACTCAATGTCAGTCATGAATTGCCTGAAGTACAAATGTACAATAAGAACAGCACAGACAACTAGCGATAAATCAGTCAATCTATTTGCAGCTACGTTCACTGTAAAGTGGTGCAAGTATTGAGATTCTTTTTGTTTCACCCCAAATCGGCCGAGATTTATCATCTTTTTATAACAAACCTTAGTTTTACCATTTCATTATTAATAGAAGAAAATCAATTTTACCACCCATAAAACACCACATAATTGTAAGATAGCTTTTCTTCTTTGTTCTGTACCTTCTTAACTGCTGATCCTCATTAAGCACATATATGACATCTTGGCCAGCACAAAATATCCAAAATGAACAAGGCACTGTTTCTTAGTGAAGTCAAACATTAAGGATCCCATAGACATGACATAAAAATTAGGGATAAATCAGGACATCAGCCAAATTAATATTGAGGTCTAAAAGAAGTTCAATGGTGCAGGTTCGACAAATGATATACCAGCGAAAAGGTGGAACAGAGAGAGAGAGAGAGGGAGCCAAAGGTAAAAAGAGAGAAGAATGAGAGAGATAAGATATAATAAAGAGGGGGTGTTGTACTACTCAAACTCTAAGATATGTTGTGAAGTAAAATCTAAGCTATCATATCCTCCAATCTTAAATGCCCGTCAATGGAAGAACATTCTAAATTACTTCTCAAAATCTAAAATATTTTGGTCTGCATTCAGGCGGAAAGAGACATTTGGTGTGCATTCTATGAAGAAGCACGCGAATGCTCTCTTTGCTCTTACTATGATAAGAATTCATTCTTTTGTTAGAGTAGGTAAAGACTCATTTATACACTTAGAATAAACATTTATGGATTCTTTAATCCAGATTTAAATTCTAGATCAAATCAAGATGTACTTGGTGATATTAGTGGTCATTGCTTAAGTTCACTTGATCCATTAGATAAAAACTCTTCTTTTTTTTTTGACAAGGGAGATAAAACTCATTTTTTACAAAGTAAAGACTCATCTATATACCTAGAAACAATAACATAAATGGATTCTTAATCGAAGACTTAGATTAATTGATCAGGGAATCAATTGTGATATTAGTGGTCATTGCCAAAGGTTTGGGTGTGGTGGGTGTCTTTGGTCTCTGTGTGTATGTTCCTACTTGGTGGGTGTCCTATTTCTTAGTCCTTATTTCGTAGTGCTCTTATTTCTCTTATCTCGCATTTTCTATGATTTCTATTTTTGCTATTTTATTCCTTATTTCTATTATGTCATTCATCCTGCTGCTTGTTTCATTACGACCTTGTTTACTATTCTTTATCTTGAGCCGAGGGTCTATCGGAAACAACCTCTCTAATTCTTCGGAGGTAGCGGTATGGACTGCGTACATCTTACCCTCCCCAGACCACACTTTGTGGGAACACACTAGGTTTGTTTGTTGTTTGTTGATTGCCAAAGGTTAAGCAATTGATCTATTGGTAGGATTTTTGAAGTGTGAGAATGTATTGTTTCTTAAATATGGCTTTCATTTTATCCTACATCGTAATGGATGTTTGACCAAAATACTTCCTTTGGAATGATATTCTGACCGTACTTTTTGGCACTCCCGACATGTTCATCCTGTCAGAACATATCTAACATATCAAACAACTTGGAGTAATCTTCTAACATCAACAACAACAACAACAAACCCAGTATATTCCCACATAGTGGGGTCTGGGAAGGGTAGAGTGTACGCAGTCCATACCACTACCTCAAAAGAGGTAGAGAGGCTGTAGTAATCTTCTAACGTATCTTTTTTTTTTTTTTGAGAATTCAATCTTCTAACATATCTAACTAATCAATCTTATCTAGTTTGCCTAACATCTGGCCTTTACTTCAACAGGCAACAAGAAGGTTGAGATTTGACAAAATCGAGACTGGAGCTTCATTTAGCAAAAACTCAGTTTTTTATGTTAAATGGCTATTGTGAGTTCGTCACAAATGGATTAGCATAAGCAAAGGAGGCATTCAACGAGGATAAACAGAATTTATTCAGATCAATTCTAATGATGGTTGAACTTATGCGAATAGGTAAGAGCTTATCTCTCAAATGGTGAGTAATGAGTATTACATTGAGTAATGGGAGGGACCCACTGGTATTACAAGAACGTTGGCCATTTAAGTATGGCTACAACTTGGACGATTAGTTCTTAGAATTTTCTAAAATCATCTTTAAGATTGAATAATGTTATATAGATAGAATCAGCTGTCAGCAAAATTGGATTTAAGTGCCATAAAATATAGGTTTTGTTCTTCATAGCTACTTTTCTTCATGCATTCGGTAGACTCACCCATTAGGACCATTGATGTCATAAAGAAGTTGATTATCAATTTGAGATTAAAGGTGGGTGTCTCGTTCATCATTTTTCCTGTAGAGGGAGACATGATAGAAGTGTGAAAATAACATGTGCTAAATCCCTCAAACTAGCACACGTCAAAGCCCTTATGAAATTACTATTATGAGTAACTTCAAAAGATGCACAAGGAGCTCCCTTAAATAACTTACCTTGTCCATATTTGGCACCAGTTCCTGAAGCTTCCTAATACGGTCACTTATACGCGTTCGACGAACCTTGCACAAGAGAAATACAAGCGCAACCTTATTAGACTAATGATTGGTCAACTTAAATTGCCTATAAACACAGGTAATTACAAGCAAAAAGAGAGAAGTGGGAAAATGCTTTACCCGCTCCGCGATGCTGCGAGGATGGGTAGCACAACCACGCTTTGCTCGAACCTTACAAGGCACCAAATCATCCATGAGCTTCTCCATTTCAGCATCCAGTGACCCACCAGAACCATGTAACTGCCCACTTGGCTCTCCCTTCTACACCCCCAACACAAACAAGCATACGTAAATATTAATTAATAAAGATAAGAGTTTCAAGAGGGAAAAAGAAATTCAGATCATACACACATTAGATAAATTTGCTTCAGAGTTTACGCACACAGTTCACCCTGCGCATAGCGGGAGCTATAGTGCACCAGGCTGCCTTTTTTAAAAAAAATTTAAGGAACCAATTTTATTATCCCTATATGATGATCTTTCAGCATTGGTTATATTTGTACAACAACCAAAAGACTTGAAGATCAATCCAAACAAAAATAATAAAAAGAAAAAGAAACATATCGAAAGACCATATATGTCAGACTCCCCGACAGATTACACATAGGTTCAGACAACACAATCATCTGTACTTATTTCAGAAACCTAGGAACATTTTCCTCCAAGTAGAGAGATGATCTTACTTCCACAAGGAAAATATGCTTTCAACAATCTCAACATAAAACAAAATACAAAGGGTAGACAAATCTTTTTAAGGAAAGTCAAGTCATGTACTCCATCTCAGATGAGATGAATATTCAAGACACTGTTACTTTACAAACAAGAACAACACATCTAGTGTAATCCCACAAATTTTTTTCTTTTCTTTTTTTTGTGTGTGTGGGGGGGGGGGGGCGGGGGGGGAGGAGGGGTATGCAAACTTTACCCGCACCCTTGAGGTAGATAGGTTGTTTCCGATAGACCCTCGGCTAGATGAAATAAAAGCAGTTCGGCAAAGAAAATAACATAAATGAAGAAGCCATAACTACAGAAAGCACCATATAGCATACTGCACAGTAACTATAAAAAAAATATGATAATCAAAGTACAAAAAGTGAGAAATAATATTATAAATGGGAGAACAAGACGCTACTGGAGTAATACTACAACTAGTAACATGGTAGGATAAATGAGACCACATTGGGTATGATAATTAACAAACATTTACAAGTAAAAAACACAACTTTCAAGGTTGAAAATAACTTTGACATCAAAACGTTTCAAGCTAAGCATCTTATACATGGAAATAGCAAGGAATTGCTAGCAAAAGTAGTAGGAAAACACAAAAAGATCAAAACAAATATTAGCTCTTCAATAGAACTCACTAAATGAACTAAAATCCAAATGACTAGCATAAATTCTTGGAAAACAGACAGAGACCATCAGTTCAAGTCAACCCCCTAACCCCCCACCCACCCCACCTCACCTCGCTCCCCGGAAGAAAAGTTAAAAGTTCAAACTTTTGGGTAAGGTGATAATCTGTGACATAGAAATATTTCAAGCTCACTTTAGGAAAGCAAGGTAGTACATTATGCTAAGAACTCATTAAATGCAGCAAGAGATAGAGGAAAACACAGGAGGATCAAAACAAATATTAGCTCTTCGACAGAACTCATTAAAAGGGCAGCCCGGTGCACTAAAGCTCCCGTTAGGAGCCCTGTATTTCCGCAAGAAACTATTTCCACGGGTTAAACCCATAACCTCCTAGTACATAAATGCCAACAACTTTACCAGCTATGCCAAGGCTCCCCTTCTCAATACAAACTCATTAAATGAACTAAAATCCAAAATGATTACCATAAATCCTTGAAAAACAAACAGAGATCATTGGTTCAAGTCACCCCCTACCCCCACCCCTAACCAACACACACACACACAAAAACGGTATACTAACCAACTGGGACTTCAATTTTCTGGGAGAACTTTCCGAATTACCCTCTCGACCTCGCTTAACAGACTGAGAAACATCAACAGAGGGAGAAAGATACTCCAAACTAGACGGAATCCCATAACTTGAAAAATAACCACCAGCATCAGAGCTAATTTGCGCCAGAAACTCCGCCGGTGAACTATTCTGCCTTAGAAAACTACTACTAGTACTACCACCACCGGATTCAAACAAACCCGGATCCATTTTAAGCTCCGGTAACTTGTGAGTACTTGATGGGTGCGGTGGTGGTTTATTGGGTGTATGTAAAATGGGAGAAGAAGGATTAAGTACTACTTCGTTTTCGTTCTCAGTATCGTCGGATTCAAGTAGTGCTTCTAACCATGTCGCCGGAGCTGAACGGAAACGGGAAAGTCCTCCTCCGGCTCCGGTGCCGGTAGTTCCACGTTGCATCGGTGAAATTTTTCCGGAAAAAGTTTTTTATATTTTTTTCAGGTGAATTTTGTGGTGTTTTTTTTTTTTTTCTTGAAAAAAAATTAAAAGTGAGGTAAAGAAGAAGACTAGAAGGATCTTTTGTGTATATATTTGTTACTAGTTTCATGTGGCCCGTGCTTCAAGATAGAATAAAATTTATAATTTTATCAGATAAGTATAATTAATGTCATATTTTTGAACTACATAGTTAATTTAATGCTATTATCGATTATTCATTATTTGTCGATAAATTCTCGTAATTGTTAAAAAAATTTAAAGAAAAACTTATTTTTTGAGGAAATAAATTTAGTAGGAACATTAACAATTACTCCATTAAAAGAGACAGTTTTTAGACTATTACATGATAAAATATGTTTTTTACAATTCGCCACAAATCATAAGTCGAATAATATTTTTATGAGTTTTGTGAGAGAGCAATTTTTATTAATGGAACATTTTATTTATTAACAATTGTATTTGGTAGTAGAACTCATTTTAAAGATTCTTCATTCATTTTAATTTGCGTATATCTTACTTTTTTTTTCTTAATTCACTTCATAAAGTATATTTCTTTTGTTGATGACTCTTCAATTTTAATTTTTCGCATGGCATATTCAGCGTCACAAGTAAGGATGTTCACAAATTGATTTGGATCGATTAATGATCAAAACTGAAACAAAATCAATATAATCAATTTTTAAATTATTAAAAAAAAATATAATACATTTATCGCTTGTTCGATTATTAATCGTACATGTAAAAAAATCTGAGATTAACACATAAAACGGTAACATGATATATATTTAAATAGTTATGAATAAATTTTGATGAAAACATATATAATATATTTAAAATTATTCATAAAAGATAATATATTATGTATATATAATTTACTGCTTCAATTCTGTTATTTATTCAATATTTTGAATAAAATCAAAATTAAACTTTTTTTTTCAATTTTTAATAATATAAAATCAAATCAAACCCAATTAAAATCTGTTTAATGATTTGATTTTTTTATGTTGGATCAATTTTTAACAAATAGTGTTAAAAACAGTGAACACTCCTACTCACAATGTGAGAAGAAATACTTTAAAAAGTTACACTTTTTTTTTTTTTTTAAAAAAAGGAGCAGAATATAACCATCAATAATAAAAGTTCATGTGTTAGTGAATAAAAGGAAAAATGGATATGCAAAGTTGAAAAATCACTTGCAGTAGCCACCGCACGCGTGTATCACAAAATCTCAAATTCTTATATAGATCCTTGGATTAAAATTGTGAGGACGACAAAATCGGAAGATCCTTGTTTATATATAGTAATAATGTGTTGGTATAGTGTGGGTATATCGACATGGTGTGGTGGTCGGTATTGTTTTTTTTTTCTTTTTTTTTCATTCAATATTTTGTACTCGCATTGGAATTCAATTAACCTAAATTCACTTCAGATAGAATTCACTAGGAGAAAATGCTTTCTATTAAAAAAAAAAAATCATAAAACTTAAATTCAAGACTTTTAATTAAGAAAGAAGCAATTCTATTCAATACAACACATTTATTGATGGCCTAAATGGTATATGTTATTGAGTTCTATGGAGAAAAAATATACTAGTTGATAAGTATTCTCCATCTTAACAAGAGTTGATGTAATTAACAAAACTAATATTATCTAAAAATATTACTTAAAACTTTATAAAATACTACATAAAACTTTATAATTTTTGTTATGTGATTGTTAAATATTCATTAACTTTTTATTAAGCTATACACATTATACTATTATTTTATGATATTTGTTGTGTTAATTTTAAAAAGAAATTGAGTAATTAATGTAAATCCTGAAGTGTAAAATGCTTCTTAAAATAACAATTAATATATTAATATAATGCTATAAAAAGGATCCGAAAGAGAGAGTATATTCATTATTCTATATCGAGAATCACTTAAACAAGTAAAAATATTATTTAATTGAAAATAATTATTTATAAATTATAGGGATTAATAGAATATTTTAATCTCTTAATTCAAATTTAAATTTTTTAATTAAAAGTGAGAGACTAAGGCCCCGTTTGGTCATAAAAATTATTTTTTTTCGGAGTTGGAGTTGGAGTTGAAGTTATGTTTGACCATGAATATAAATTAAAATTGTTTTTGAAATTTTGTGAGAGAAGTATGAGTGAAAAAAGTGAAAACAAGTAAAACTTGTTTTCACTTTTCCAAATAATTTTTCGGAATTGGAGTTAAAAAATTCATGATCAAACACAGTGTGTTTTCACTTTCACATTTTATATGATATTTTTTTCTAATTAAAAAGTATCATTAATAAAATAATTAAATTAAAAATTCTTTTTTCTTCTCAATCAAAAAACTATAACTAGACAAATATAAAATTATTTTACGTAATAAATTTTATAGAAATTATTTTACATCATAAACTTTATAAAAATAATAATTAAACACTGTGTTAAACCAAATAGTATCACATACAATAAGTTAAAAGGAATACTAAATTATTTATTTTGATATGAATAGAAAGAGTCTAAAATTCTAAATTAAGGAATACTAAGTTAAGTATTATTTTGAGGTCTACACTGTGTAACCAAAACCAAAGCGCAAGGAAGGAGCGCGTGGATGCACGCTCAACCAAATAAAAACCTTTCCCATTTTCCCCGTTCTATCTTCTAAGGAAAAAAAATCACTTATTGAATTGAACTTAGGTGAGGGGAAAAAATAAGTAATAAATTTTAGTTATTACAGTTTATTTATTTTTAAAATTTAAATCTTAATTATTAAGCATATTTATTTTTATAATAATCTTTCTATCACTTTATAAATTTGAATGATTAAGATCTATAATAAAAATTTAATATAATTAAAATATCTATTCAAAGGTTTCTATGTGGACGATGACGTGTGGTTCATTTCTAATCCATTCATTTTCATCTCTAATTTATTTTCCATCATTATCAACTATAAGCATACATCTAGCACCTAAAACCACCATCATCAATTCTAACAATCACCACTCATTATTAAACTCATTTGTCAGTACTATTAGCTATCTTTTAAGATCATTACTGCTAATCAATAATTATTAATGACAGTCATTATTTACTAACATCACTATTTACTACCATTATTTAGTTATTATTATCGTTCATTATCATTATCAATCACTACAAATCAGCATTCACTGTTAATTATCATTGTAAAGTCAACATCACCACTGATTATTACGAGCACAAAACCATCATCATTACCCAACACAATTTTGATCGACAACCACAACCATCATCTTTAGTCATCATCAACTCCAAATGTCATATATTTTTTTAAAATATATTATTAATGTAGAACTAAATTAATTTAAATTTTTACTTTATTTTTTTTATTTATCACTTCATCTATCTATGACTCATTTTTCTTTTTAATCAATTTAAAAAAAAGAATGATACATTTTTATTTTAGTAAGTAACTATTGAACTTTAAAATATTATTTTTACCTATATTAAAATAATTTACAATCATACAAAACTTATTTTAGATTATAAATTTCTTTTTCTCTTTTTTTTTTTAAACCTGGTTCTAAATTAAATTATCTCGCATAAACTAAGATGGAAGGAATAGTTAATAATTAGTTTAAGTCAAATGAGCCGAAAAGCATCGTTATCAGGATAATGACACAACATAAATAACGAAAGGACTTATCTGAATTTTGTGGCGGAGGAAGAATAAGGTTCCAAATTAATGGGATTCGCGTGAGAAGAGCGCGTGGATAATTTTCAGCAAAATAATTTCAACCTTTTTCTTTGTCAATTTTATAGCTGTATGTATAACTCATTGAAAATTGTGGCACTTCACCCTGGCCACATATTAAAAAGGAAAAATAGGACCATACTATATAAAAAAAAGAAATATTTTAGTGGATGTGAGTGTTTTACGCCATCTTTTTATTTTGTTCTTCATTATCTCCATATTTTATTTGACTATGTCCGATTAATATTAAATATCGAGTTTAAATTATTAATTTGACTTAAAAGTAGTGTTTGAAAAAAGAAGAAATATTCAATCAAATCAAGTTAAAGCATGAACAGCTTAATAAATTCAAATTTTGAAACTTATCAAAGTTTTATCCAAAGTCAAATATTTTGAAACCTCTTAAAAATAGAAAAGTTAAATTACGAAAACGGACTTTTCTAATATTTTACGGACAAGGGGATTTGATGAAGTAATTATTAAAGGTTTTATTTTATTAGTATGGTTGTTTAAGTGGGAGGAGAATTGGGTCGAGATACTAAAATTGGTTTTACATAATGCTAAAATTGGTTTTAATAACTTTTTCAATTACTTATTAGGATTAAATAAATGTATTTTTTAATCTTATGGCATATCAAAATGTAAAGCGATGAAAAAAACAATCAATTTTAAAAAAGTTCATCTTTTATGAACGAAGATGGATGAAAAACACTAAATTATCTTTTATTAAATAAATTTGTACGCTTAGATCTTTCAATATAATGTATCGAAAAATAAATCTGCAGATCAAACTAAATTACCACTACAAAATAAAGATGTTACCTCTATGTGTTATTACTTGTTTGATTGAAGATTCTCATTGAACAAGCCATTGTTGTTTGACTAATCGGTCTTTCTTCGGCTTCTTTATGCTTACTAAATTTCACTTCAATATCATCCTCTTCAAAGTCAAATCGCAAAAATCTGCAGAGCACCAACGTCGTGGGCTCAGTATCTCTTTCATAGTTCACAATCTGCTCATCCAAAAACTCAATTTCAACCCTTCAATTCCGGGAATTACAAATTCCCAATTTCCCCCTCAAGCAAAATTCTAATGAAACCCCAAAAGTTTCTCTCCTTCGATGAAATTTGAAAATACTTTGACGATTTAAGTATTGACGGAATTCTAACACCGAGTTAAAGACAAGAGAATGTTAGAGTACGAGCCCTACTAATTGCCTATCTGTGGAACAAGTTAGTAAACGTGGTTCACAGAAGTAAATACTGAACATAGTATTTTTACGTGAAAAACACCCGGCTCAAGAAAGGTGTAAAAAATCACGACATGTACCTCTACAGAATTTAACCCAACTTCACTATAATACTTGAGCCTCAACAATCAACAAAATTACAAGACTTCTTGTAAACTAGGAATTAAAACTTCTAACTCCTACTACTACAAAAACACAAATCTTCCCAAGATAAGTGTTCCCACGTCTTTGAGCTCCCAAACTTGAAGACACAATTCCTAACTCAGTTTATAGATCACTGAGACTAAAACAATGACTTATTACAACTTAAAGAACCTACTCACTACACAAATTCTACAACTAGCCAAGTAAGAGATCAGGTTCTTTCTTCAAGTATGAGAACTGATATGCTGATTGTTGATATGTTTTTTAGTGCTTAACCCTGCTTTTGAATTCGTTTCTTGTATTTAAGCACCCACCTCATAGAGTCCTTCAATTGATATCAACTTCTATATTCAATAGGACTCCAGATAGTTTCCTGCTACTCTTTGCCGCCCCTCTCTTCTTATTTCAATAAGATTCCTCTTTTCTCTTTCTTCAAGACTCCTTGTTCAACTCAACTTCTGCACTTCTTGTTTTTCACTCAACTTATGCAAGTCTTCTTTTTCAACTCAACATCGAATGTGATAAATGTTATCCACTTCTGTTTGTAAGCCAGGTCACCATATCAATAACTTATCTGCAAGTAACCTTGGTTCAGTTGGATGGAACAACTTTTACCACATGTTTCATTCTCATATGTATCATCAAAACTCCACATGCTCTAATAATTTCCCTCTTTTTGATGATGACAAACCTAGCAGTATCATACCACAAACCTGATATACTCACTAAGAAGTTAAGTAAAGGAAACAGAATGAAACACAGATCAGTCAGTTGAGTTATAAGCACTGTATAATCTGTTCTTCCCCCTTTTGACATCATCGAAAAACTGAACCAATGAGTGAGACAAGTCTTATAATTCATGGCCACTAAGACTATCATTAAAACATAAAGACATTAGAGCAAAAAAAACAAGCAACGTATCAATAAAACAGAAGTGAGCCACATAAAACAAAAAGAGACCATTTCATTGATAGAACAGAATACAATGATCACATCTTATGATAAATAATAAGAGAGAACCAGCTTAACCAAAAAGTAGGAATGAAAGATGCCTAAGGACACTAAGAGGGCTTAAGTGGATGAGGAAGAAGGAATAAGGGAGGTCAGCTTCTTAATGATATCTGCATTTTCAGCTCTTTCCTTTTCCAAAAGGGTTGTGAGGGAGGCAATTTGAGCTTGAATGACCTGTTTCTCCTCCTCATAAGTAGTCTGAGCAACTTCCAATGCAGTTTGTGCCACACCCACCTCACTTTGTTTGGCAACAAGAGCATTCTTCAGCCTTTGCATAGGATTATCAGCACTTCTCATAGCAGCAGGCAACATAGCATGGTTCACAGACCCAATGACATCCTTTGTGGTCTGCAATGACTATACTTTGACAGGAATATGAAAGTCCTCAAAAACAGGGGCAAGCCAGAACTCATATGGAAAAGCATGGCCATTTGCATTTTGAATTAAAACCCTTTGCATGTGCTTAATGATTAGTGTAGGAAGATCAATTGGAGTCTGAGAATCTAGCAATTCCATCAGGGTGAGATCAAGAAAATTTGTTATTGTTCTCCTTTCCTGTCTAGGAAGGATCATTTTATGAACCACATCAAAATAGAGCTGGTGAAGAGGAGACATTTCATTCTTGAGAACCCTTCTATGAGTTAAAAGGGAAAGATTTCTAGAGAATTTTCTAGAAATATCAATAGCTGAAGGAAGGTTATCAAGAGGAGGCCAAGCACCTTTCACATAATAACCCTACCCCCCAGTAGGAACATGTAAAATTCTACTCAGATCAGCAGGGTAGAGATTTATAGTTTTACCATGAACAGTGGTGGAGAACATCTCCCCAACAGTAACTCCATTAGTGTAAAATTCATACACTTCAGCTTTCCCAAACTTCCTTTGATAATCATCTTGAAGAAACAGGTGTGACCACCCCTGAGTATTCAGTTTAGTAAGCAACACATCCATATCAGGACCCCCAAAACCAGTGACAACTCTACCCCTAGCCAACTTCTATTTTTGAAAGTGGAGAACTTGAGCTAACAGGAAGGCCTTGTCAGCAGAAGTATCAAAAACAACATCATAGTCAAGATCTGGATCAGGTTGAATAGAGGAAGTAGGAGGGATATCAGGAAGAAAATCAGAATCTGAGTCCGAGGAATCAGAAGGAGCAGGTTGGGATATTTGTTTCTTCAGACGAGAAGAGGATTTTAAAGAGCCTCTGGTGGAAGGGGATCCTTTAATAGTGAAGGCTGTCTCAGGAGAAGCTTTCTCCGTATATTTTGAGGACGACGAAGTCTTGGAAGTGGGTTAGTATGGAGATACAGGTGTGAAAAAGGATTTTGAGTTTTTGACAATGATATGCTTTCGTTTTCTTTTAGAACGAAGGAGAGTATCAAGAAAGGGATTACTAAGAGGTGGAGAACCAGAAGGAGCAACCCGTTTCTTTTTACTTGCATGAAGTGCTTCTTCCAATGAAGCATCTTGTTGTTGTTTCTTTCATCGAGTAAAAGGAATCCGAGGAGAACCAACTACAGGAGAAGGCTTAACTGAAGTAGATTCATTTACATCAATGACAACAGAAGAGGGTTTTCATTTTAGAACGGATATGGACCTTCGAGGGATGAGATTTGCAATGGGTTCATCATCTTGATCAATAATTTAAAGTGGGATTGGTAGAGGAAGTGACGGGTTGGAGTGGAATGAGGTATTTGGAGAAAATTATGTAAAAGGATTTGGAAAGTTTCTGAATGCAGCAAAATCAGAGAATTTTTGGGTGATTTGAGGAGGAATTAATTGTCACGCCCCGAAATTCCATCGGGCCGGACTGGCACCCGAAGCCGAGAAGGCCCGGGAGAACCCGTTCAACTACCTGTACTTTCCCTTACATTCACCAAAAATTTGGGCAACACTTCGTTACATACAGAAGGGTCTAATTCCCTGTATCAGCACAACACGCACAAATATATATATATAATATAATACTTGGCCGTCGGGGCCACCACATATACAAATATAACATCACTATATAAACTCCCATGACTTGACCCTTCCTTATGTCTACAAAGCCTCTAGGATATACATGACAAAATGACATAACTAGGGTCGGGACAAACCCCCGCCCACACATGACTCCTGTACAATAACAAAACATAAGGAACCGACTCGGAAAGCTCCGAAGCAAACTGGAGCTCACCAACAATAGCTGTATGATCTGGCTCCTATCTATGCTGCGAATGACCTGAAGCACCTGTGCCTGCAGCATGAAATGCAGGTCCCCCGTGAGGGACGTCAGTACGAAATATGTACTGAGTATGTAAAGCTGTAAATAATCATATGTAATATAGGGGATCAGGAAAATCAGACGCAAGTGAATAAATCATAATAGAAGTGAACCACACTTCATAAACACTTTTAGGATCATGTGCATTATCATTAATCTGAATTGGGTTCGTGAATTCGAACACATTTGTGGAACGGTATACATTCGTTCATTTCATTCTTTACAATTATCATTCGCCATTACCTCCTCCTCCCGAACCTCCAACCACCTAACAATAATCAATATTGTACCGTACTGTGACCATTAGGCTGCCTCCAGTACATATCAACTGGGATCGACCCATGCTAGGCTTATGCCCCTGGGATACCACCCATAAACACATAAATAGGGATCGACCCATGCTAGGCTTATGCCCCTGGGATACCACCCACACGTATATCAAGTAACACACATAAGAGATCTTTCCAACAACTTAGTTCAAAAGCTTTTGAGATTATTACATTAGTGTTCATGCCAATATAGTACCTTTGGAACAATGATACATCAATAGGAATCAAGTAATAGACCTTCTATACAATAACGATGTTATAAAGACTCATTGGTACATCAACAATGTGTTTCAGAATCATCAATATCACAACAATGAAATAGGAGCCTTTTGGTATATCAATGAAACATTTTTACACTTTATAGAATGGAAACAACTTCGTTGGTAATGTAGAACAATACATGTTTTTGGACAACCTTGGAATCTTACTTGATGGAACATTGATGTTTTCATGCCAAAGAACATTGTTAGAGTATGCTTTACATACCTCGTTGTAGATTCGGATACCAATTCAATACAACTTCCCGCCTTTACAAATCACTTATCTACAATGAAATATTTGGCATCTATTATTAGCAACCCAACACCACAATTCTCTTCCATAATTCCATACAACCACTATTTGCAAAAAATTCCAAAAACCAACTTGAACAATAGGTTTATGTGTATATATATATATATATAATCATCATTTCAATACCACATCATCCCTTCACAATTCAACATAATCCAACATCACTTCCCAATCATCTTTCAACAACAATCAAATAGCATACTTCTTATGCTCACATGCATACGTATATATATATATATATATATATATACATATTCATATAAATAACACCAACATAATTTACATTCTTACCATAAAATGGCCCTTTTGATTTCGAAGTCCTGTTGGAACAAATAAGGGATGCTTCTCGAAGCCCTCGAGACGATGAACACAACTACGGAATCAATTTGGACTTTCCACGGTTGAATCACAAGATAATTGGAGTTGAAATTAGGCTAGAGTTTCCTTATTCTCAATAATATGATGATAATTGATGGATATAAGACCAATTATATCTATATAATGATCAATTTTCGTCCAAGAGATGATGGAAAATGACCATATTGCCCTTAAAAATTTAAGTAAATCCGAATCTGTCCATGGTGGACTGTTTTGACAGGCTAAAGTAAATCGGCCATAACTCTTTGCTCCGATATCGGATTTGGGTGAAACTGGTATCTTTGGATAGATAATTCAAAGTTCTTTCATTTCATATAAATTAGGCCACCCAGTTCATCCTTTACAAGGAGTTATGATCGTTTGAAGTTGATCCTAAAAAACTGTTTTGAGAGGCTGAAGTAAAACGAGTATAACTCCTTACTCAGATGTTGGATTTGGATGAAACCAATTGCATTGGAAAGAAGACTCAAAGATCTTTCTTTTGATAGGTCGAAGCCCTCCCAGTTCATTATATTGAGAGAGTTACGATCGTTCAAAGTCGACCCAAAAAACTGGCAGGCCTCAGTAGTTTGAATTTCCTGCACATTTACTGTTCACAATTATCCCGGCCGCCGTTTTATAGTTTTGAACGTGCTCGATTATATCCGAAACTTATCCGTTTTTGGAAATCTTTATATCGTTGGAAAGCTTATTCAATAAACTTCGTATGAAAACATCGACGGGCAAATTCCGATATACATACAGTCGATTCCTATACACATATAATCAAACTATACACTTGAAACCATCTCAAAATAATCAATACTCATACTTAAACTCATATATACCTTAGGATCAATACTTATACTCCAACACATATAACCATGGCTAATGCACGTAATTAAGTATGGGGTGTTACATTAATGGAGGTAAGGTGATGTTTGGGTGGATGAAAATGGAGGTAAAAGTGTTTGTCCCAGATTCAGGTGAAGAGAATGAAGAATCCATGGCTACTGAGTCAGAAGGTTTTTGTGTTGTTGTAAGGAAGGTGTAGAGGGAATAAGAAGAAGAAGAAGAAAAAACGTATTTAAGAGTGATTTAGAGGAAGTTGAATCACGTGAGGAAATGATTTGGATAGAAACGTAATGATGAAGGGGTCTGAACTGATGGGAAAAGGCTGGCAACTTTTTGAGGCAGATGACTTTTGGAGTTTTGGCGGTTTAAGTATAACGGAAGGGACCAAGAAAAGAAACTTGTTTCTCTCTTATGCAATCATGAATAAGTGAAAATCATACCTGAACTGTGTAAACAATGGTCAAAATTTGCTTTGATGATTCTTCCTATTTGCAAAATCAAAACATAGCTGAGTTAATTTACTCTAAAATCTTGGAATTAGGATACACAACTAAATGTGTAAGACTGAATTAATCAGCTATCACTTAAGTACAGTCTTTTCTAATCAATCATCGGGGGAGATTTATACAATTTTAATCATCCCCAAGGCTAACCTGTTTCTTTCAAAATGTTCTCTACTCAAGGCCTTAGTAAATATGTCAGCAATTTGTTCCTCAGTTAAACAAAACATAATTGATATATGATCTTTTTCAACATTATCTCTAAGAAAGTGATGTCTAACATCAATATGCTTGGTTCTTTTATGTTGAACAGGATTTTTAGCTATGTTAATGACACTTGTATTATCAAAAAAATGGGAACACAACCAACATCTATACCAAAATCCATAAGTTATTTTTTAATCCACAACAACTGAGCACAACAAGACCCAACAACTATATATTCAGCCTCAACAGTGGACAAAACAATTGAATGTTGCTTCTTTGTGGACCAGGTAATTAAACATGATCCCAAGAAATGTGTCATACCTGTAGTGCTTTTCCTGTCCACCAGATATCCTGCATAATCAGCATCAGAGTATCCTACCAAATCAAAGTTACTACCTTTGGGATACCATAATCCAAGATCACTTGTTCCTTTTAAGTATCTAAAGATTCTTTTCACTGATTTTAGATGTGATTCCTTAGGCTTAGCTTGAAACCTGGAACATAGCCCTACACTAAACACAATATCAGGACTACTTGCAGTGAGGTATAGGAGTGATCCTATCATACCTCTATATATCTTTTGCTCTACATCTGAACTTGTTTCATCCATGTCCAGCTTTGTGGCAGTGGCAATAGGAGTACTGATCTCCTTTGCTTCTTCCATGGAAAATATTTTGAGAAGCTCTTTGACATGCTTCTGTTAGTGGATCATTGTCCCTGATGCTGATTGTCTTATTTGTAAACCCAAAAAGTAATTTAGTTCTCCCATCATACTCATCTCAAATTCGCTGCTCATGAGTTTTGCAAATTCATGAGTCATATTCATATTAGTTTATCCAAATATAATGTCATCCATATATACCTGCACAACTAACAAATCCTTTCTATTAGTTTTTAAGAACATGGTATTATAAATTTTACCTCTGGAATGACCATTCTCCAGTAGAAACTTTGACAACCTCTCATACCAAGCTCTAGGTATTTGTTTCAGCCCATACAAAGCTTTATCCAGTTTATACATGTAACAACCCGTAAATTTTTTCGTACACTTATCGCGATTATATGGAGTCCTAAAGGCTTGCGTATGGGTTAAATTAAGTTTATGGTGTTTGGAAGTATCCCGTCAATAGTTGTATGTGTAGGTATTGGAATAAGATTTCCAACGATATAAAGTTTGCCCAAAACAGAGGAGTATTTCATATAAGCGAGCACATTCGAAATTTCAAAACGGTGGCCGGGAAGCCTGTGAACAGTAAAACTGCAGGAAAATTACTGCAGCTAGGCAATTTTCTTTGGATCAACTTTAGACGATCATAACTCCTTTTACAAAAAGAACTGTGTGAGCTGCTATATATCGACGAAAATCTACGAGAGTCTTCTTTCCGATGAAATTGGTTTCATCCAAATCCAATGTCTGAGTAAGGAGCTATACCCGTTTTACTACAGCCTATCAAAAAAACAAAACAGAATTTTGGGACAGATTTTTGGGTCAACTTTAAACGACCATAACTCCTTGTACAGGAATAACTGGGTGGTATACTTTATATGAAAATGAAAGCCCTTTGAATTATCTTTCCAATGAAATTGGTTTCACCCAAATCTGATACTGGAGCAAAGAGTTATGATCGATTTACTTCAGCCTGACAAAACTGTCCACCGGGGACAGATTCGGATTTATTTAAATTTTTAGGGCAAAATGGTCATTTTCTATTACCTCTTGGATGAAAATTGGTCTTTATAAACATACACTTAGCCTCATATATATCATATATCATCCAATTATTAAGATAAGGTGAAACCCTAGCCTAATTTCAACTTCAAATATTTTGTGATTCAACCATAGAAAATTCGAATTGGTTCCGTAATTGTGTTCACCATCTCGAAAGCTTCGAGAAGCACCCCATGGTTATGTAAGGAGGATTCTAAATACAAGATTTCATTGTTAAGGTATGAATATTGTTTATTCTTGATTCTTATCCATGAATAAGTATTGATAAAGGATTATGAGTATTGTCTTGATGTTGGAAGATAACTAGAAACATAGTTATGAATTGTTTTGTATAAATTGTTGTAGTAAATTATGGAAGTTGTTGTATTGGATTATGGAGGATGAATTGTGGTGATATATCATTATATTAGTGGTTATGTATGCCTAGTGATCATGTTGGTATTGGATGGTGATTAAGAGGGGAAATAAAGGCTAAGAGTGATGTTGAGGGATATTGCATGAAAATGCATGATATGTGAATGTAATAAGAGTATAAGAGGATGTATGTAGCACTCTTATTGATGAGTTAAAGGATTACTTCCTAGACATTATTTGGTGAAGTTAATACCTAAATGGTAAGGTTTGGTTGCTAATACTAGTTTGCCACAAATGACTTATTGTAGATAAGTGTTCGAAGAGTACGGGAAGTCAAGTTGGACTTGTATTGAAGTGGTTATATCAAGGTATGTAAGACATACTCTATCTAATATTTGGCATGAATAATGACCCATGACACTCTCAAGTAAGCTTCCAACATTGTCCTACGACACATGACACATAATAACATCATTTGATCTTCGACACCACCAATTGAACTTGTTTTCACTTTTAAGATGTCCGGCTAGTCAAAAAAATGTCCATATACTATTGTTGACTCCGAAATGGCTTAATGAGGTATCCCTGATTCTCTACTTCATTTTCATGATATTGATTACCTATTTACATGTTTTTCCTATTGAGGTATCATGGTTTCAAGTTCCATAAGGTGTGACCACAAAGTAACCAATCTCAAAGATTAATTGAATTAAGAAATAGAATGTCTTTATTTTAAATTGATGATATGATGTATTGTATTAGTACCACTGATCAGTTGGCCATTGTATTATAAAGATTATGTATATATGCTATTCCAGGGGTGGTCCCTGATGTATTGTATTAGTACCACTGATCAGTTGGCCATTGTATGACATATGTTATGTATTGATAAGGAATACGGAAAGTAATGATATGAAAGTAATGTGCAGGTATCCCATCAGCTCTTTTAAGTGTGGTCTACTCATACTGTTTATTCACTGGTATCTGGGTTCTGTTGATCTTTTGTATCTCATCTTGATACTCACTGCCTTACATACTCAGTACATATTTCCGTACTGACGTCCCTCACGGGGGACCTGTATTCATGCCTGCAGGAACGGGTACTTCAGGTCGTACACCTCCGCAGTAAGAGCCAGGACATTCTGTTGATAGTGGTGAGCTCCAGTTGTTTTGGGGCATCCCAAGTCGTTTCTATATGTACTTTTGTTATTTGTATAAAAGTCTTTTGTGGGCGGGAGTTTGTCCCGACCCTAACTCAGTTGTGTATCTATGTAGAGGCTTTTGTGGACATATTGTACAGCCATAGGAGTGTTTGGTTGATAGACGTGATGACTCTGACGGCCAATTACTATTTATATATATATATATATATATATAAATATATATATATATATATACGTGTCTGCTGGGCTGATACAGGTACTGTTTTCTTCTATTTACAACGAAGTGCTGCCCAAATTTCTAATTTTCATAAGTAATGTAAGTGTGAAAGTATAGGTTATGAACGGGTTCTCCCGGGCCTCCTCGGCTACGGGTGCCAGTCCGCTCCAATGGGATTTGGGGCGTGACAATACACATGATCAGGAAACTCTTTGCTTTCGAATCCTGGAGGTTGCTTAACATAAACCTCCTCTTTGAGAAACCTATTCAGAAATGCACTCTTCACATCCATCTGATAAAGTATAAACTCCTTGTAGGCAACAAATGCAACAAGTAATCTTATAGCTTCCAATCTTGCTACAGGAGCAAAAGTCTCATCAAAGTCGATTCCTTCGTCTTGGTTATATCCTTGGACCACCGACCTTGCCTTGTTTCTTATGACTGTTCCATGCTCATCAACTTTGTTCCTGTACACCCACTTAGTTCCAATTACTGATCTATGTTTTGAAAGTGAAACCAAGTGTCATACTTTGCTTCTTTCAAACTGGTTCAGTTCTTCTTGCATAGCTATGATCCAATCAACATCAAACAATGCTTCAGTTACCTTCTTTGGCTCTATTTCTGACAGGAATGCCTTGAAAGCACACATACTTCTTAGTCCAGATCTTGTAGTAATCCCATAGATGAGTTCAGTGAGAATATTTTCTATGGGATGTGATCATTGATATTTGTACCCTTTTGGAATCAAGCCTAGTCAGACACTAGGAGCACTGACAACATTTTGATCTAGGGTAGTTGGTGGCTCAGTTCCCCCTGTCACTGTGCCTTCAGCTTCAATTCCCCCTGTTGAAGTGCCTCCAAGTTTGATAGTTTCAGTCAATGAACCGGGTTGTGCAACCTGTTCCTCAGCATCATTTTCTTCCTGCAGGTTAGTCTTAACACATGATTCATCAAAGATCACATGCATGCTTTCTTCAACACGGTTTGTTCTGTTGTTTAAAATCCTATATGTTTTACTATTGAGTGAATATCCTAAGAAGATTCCCTCATCACTTTTAGCATCAAATTTTCCCAAATTATTTTTTCCATTATTATGAATGAAACATTTACATCCAAAGATTCTAAAGTGAGAGATGTTAGGCTTTTTTTCTTTTAGTAATTCATAGGGAGTCTTCTCTAACAAAGGTCTGATCATGCATCTATTTATGATATATGCTGCAGTACTTATTGCCTCAGCCCAAAGGTTTTTAGCAATATTTGTTGCAATCATCATTGTTCTAGCCATATCTTCCAAAGTTTTATTTTTCCTCTCCACCAGTCCATTTTGTTGTGGTGTTCTAGGAGCTGAGAAGTTGTGATCTATACTATTTGTTGAACAGTATTTCAAGAAGTTTACATTATCAAATTCTGAACCATGGTCATACCTTATGGAAACTAAAAAAGTACCTAATTTCTTTTCAATCTTTTTAATGAAGATTTCAAAGACATCAAAGGCATCTTCTTTAGAGGCTAGAAACAAAGTCCAAATAAACCTGGAATAGTCATCAACAATTACAAACACATACTTTTTTAAACCTCTGCTTTGAAATCTCATGGGTCCACATAAGTCTACATGAACCAAGTCAAGGCACTTGGTTGTGCTAACATAGTTCTTGGACTTAAAAGAGGATCTTAGCTGGTTCTCCCTTACACATGCACTGCATAGCTTTTCTTCCTTGAACTTGGTCTTGGGTAATCCCAATACCATGTCTTTGGATGAAAGTATGTTTAGTTGTTTCAAACTTGCATGGCCAAGTCTTCTATGCCAAAAGAGGGGATTATTTTCTATAGCACTCAGACAAGTCAGTTTAGGTCCTGGTAGTGCCATGATGTCAGCTTTGTATACATTTTTATATCTTTTTGCAGTGAGCACATATCACGCCCCAAAATCCCATCGGGCCGGACTGGCACCCGAAGCCGAGAAGGCCCGGGAGAACCCGTTCAAATACCTGTACTTTCACTTACATGTCACCAAAAATTTGGACAGCACTTCGTTGCATATAGAAGGGTCTAATTACCTGTATCACAACAACACGCACAAATATATATATATATATAATACTTGGCCATCGGGCCCACCATATATACAAATATAACATCACTATATAAACTTCCATGACTTTACCCATCCTTATGTCTACAAAGCCTCTAGGATATACATGACATAACTAGGGTCGGGACAAACCTCCCGCCCACACATGACTCCTGTACAATAACAAAACATAAGGAACCGACTCGAAAAGCTCCGAAGCAAACTGGAGCTCACCAACAATAGTTGTATGACCTGACTCCTATCTATGCTGTGTATGAGCTGAAGCACCTGTTCCTGCAGCATGAAATGCAGGTCCCCCGTGAGGAACGTCAGTACGAAATATGTACTGAGTATGTAAAGCTGTAAATAATCATATGTGATATGGGGGATCAAGAAAATCAGACACAAGTGAATAAATCATAATAGAAGTGAACCACACTTCATAAACACTTTTAGGATCATGTACATTATCATTAATCTGAATTGGGTTCTTGAATTCAAACACATTTGTGGAACGGTATACATTCGTTCATTTCATTCTTTACAATTATCATTCGCCATTACCTCCTCCTCCCGAACCTCCAACCACCTAACAATAATCAATACTGTACCGTACTGTGACCATTAGGCTTCCCCCAGTACATGATGATAGGCGAATTTACGCGCCTATATCAATATATTTTGCCCATATTTTAGCCTAGTTTTGAGAACAAATTATATATTTCATGCACTTTTAGTCCTTTTTCCTGTAAATGAGCTAACGAACATGATTAGTAAAGTTTCAGGTATAAATGATGCATAATTCAACATTTTATGGCTTACTTGACGCTAAAGAAAGCTCACGAAGGAAGGGAAGGGAGTTTACACGCCTAAGGACCAAAACTGTTGCATGGAAAATCTGTCCCGGGCTAAAACAGCATTTCTGAAGACATTGGGGGACCAAAACTGCTGCATGGAAAATCTGTCTCGGGCTAAAACAGCAATTCTGAAGACTTTGGGGACTTACAGACACAAAACTGGATTTTGACAATGATACATTAACCTAGTACAATTAGGTTATGTATTTCATTATTTTATTTGGATTATGATAATGTTACATTAACCTAGTACAATTGGGTTAAGTATTACATTAGCCTAGTAGGATTTGGTTAGATATTTTATTTATCTAGTAGGAGTAGGATATGGGTATTATAAATACCCTATCATACTAGAGATTATGAAGAAGGAGGGAGGAAGGAGGGAGAACACAATACTTCCTTCCATCCCTCACATCTTCTTACATCTTCTACTCCTCTCTTATTCTACACTACAAACAATTCTACAACTCTTCTTATCTTTCCATTAATTCTATTTTTCTTCTTCTACTCTTCTATTCTTAAATTCCACAACAAGAGAATCGTTACTTTGCCTAGGAAATCACGCCTCACGCCTATCACTTGATCTACACGCCATTACTCAATATCGTGATATAATAACAATGTCAATCGTGAATTCCTTCGCATTCATGGGTAACTAAACTTCTCTGTTGGGGTTATGGAAGCCGAATGAGTTACTATCTATTGCTGTGAGTTTGTGAGTTCGAGGCACGTATATTGCTTATATCATTATTCACTTCATCTTAATCTACATTCTTTGCGGTTGCAAATGCAAGAATACGCCAGTCTAACATTTAACTTGTTCGAGAGAAAAGTTATTTGTCTGGAAAAGAGATAATGTCAAGGTAGTAGGACACCCTTTCCTATTAAAAAGCTAGTGCCGTAACTGGACTAACCTCTTGGAGAATTCGTACCGTTAGATACGCTTTAAGCTCGAGAGAGTTAAAGTGAAATAGTCCTTGTTTAGGTCGAGAGACGCTTGGATTTACCATCGACTACAATCCTCTATAAGCAATTGCATGACAGAATTCTACACACTCATAGCCAATAGAGACGTATACCTCAGAAGGTGGACATAACCTCAACGCTTCAATTCTCATTGTTTACAACCAACGTAACAATCTCTCTCTTTTTACTTTATTATTTTCAGCTTTTGTTTACATTACTTGCAAAACAAGAATCCCCCCCTTCTTACGAGACTTGCACCAAAAGTTTAGTAATTTTACTTACTTGTTGGCCAAGCTATTCCCTGTGGGATCGATACCCAACCCAGTTGGGTTCTATATTTGCTAACGACCGCTTTACACTCCTACGAGAGCTGTAGATTGAGCGTTATCAAAAATTGGCGCCGTTGCCGGGGAATACAAGTGTCAATCAAGTTCGTGATAATTACTAGACCCTTTGGTCGAAGACTCTCATACTTTTACTTTTAGTTTTTGTTTTTGTTTACTGCAGGTTTTTATTTTAGTGCATGCCCCATACTTGAAGTTCTGGTCAACCGTTATTACCAATCAATCCTGAACCACAACATATTGGTAGAATGGAAGCACAAGCTGAAATCGCAAGGATGGCTGCTCAACAGGAACAAGCAAGATTGGCTGCCCTTGCCGCAGCCCAGGTTCAACAGCAGAACATTGATAACCCTGCACGAGCACCAAATCCTGACGATGAGGATTTAGGTGATGACGAGTTACTAAACCCTAGGCGTGATGCTGAAATCGTAACACCTGCCAATAGAAAAGGTCGACAAGCTCGGTATAGACATGATCACCAACCTATGCAGCCAGCCTTCGACGATGATGATGATGATCTTGATGGTGCCGGAGCCACTGGAGCTATAATTCCACCACCATTAGCGCCCGGAGCCAAGTTCAACATCACAAGAACCATGATTCAGTTATTGCAACTCAAGGGATTATTTGGTGGACTAGCAGGCGATGATCCGAATATGCATCTCATCAACTTTATTTCTACATGCAAGTCATTTGACAATCCTGGTGTTGGTCAGAATGCAATTCGATTACGCTTATTTCCATTTTCTCTATCTGGGGAGGCAACTCTATGGTTGAATGGGCTGACTCCTGATTCTATTACAAATTGGAGGCAATTGAGAGACGCTTTCCTCGAAAGATTCTTTCCGCCATCCAAAAGGGCACAATTGAGAGATGAAATCAGCAACTTTCGTCAGCTTCCCACTGAAGCTCTTCATGAAACATGGGAGAGGTTCAAGACAAAGCTAGCGAGATGCCCAAACCATCACATGACTAATGTTCACCTCATGGAGATATTGTATAGAGCCTTGAATTCAATAACTAAGCCAATGGTGGATAATGCGGCTGGAGGATCATTCATGGACCTCACCTTTGGTCAAGCAAGCAATATGCTAGATCGTATGACGAAGCAAAGTAGAGCTTGGCATACCAGGGATTCTGAGGTAGCAAGCTCCACTTTATCTATTGGCATGACCACAGAGCAGAGGCGTAGACAAGAGGAACGTGACCAAGATATGGCGTACATGAGAACACAAGTGGATCTTCTTACAAAGCATCTATTATCAGGGAAGACCAAAAAAGTCAAAGCCATTGTAGCACATGGAAGAAACGAAGCTGATACGGAAGAAGAAGCCAACTACTTGAATAATCAGGGGGGTTTCCGAGGCAATGCCCAAGGAAACCAAGGTCGGAACTACTATGAGAAATCTGGAAACAAGGACCAAGGTAGTTGGAAGAACAAGAATGACAATAGTGGTGTGTATGTTCCCCCTGGAAGACGTGACACCACCACATCTAGTTCTGGATGTATGGAAGACATGATGGCTAAATTACTGAAAGGAGTGGAAGCAACTAGCGCGGGAGTAACAGAGGTAATAAATGATTTGTCCTCTATGAAGCAATTAGTTGATTCACATTCCACTTCAATCAAGAAAATAGAGCAGCAATTGAGCAAACTTTCAGCAGCACTCAATCAAAGAAAGGCTGGCACTTTACCTAGCAACACCGTGCAAAACCCAAGGAATGATGGGTCATGCATGGCTATTACTACCCGAAGTGGTAAGGTGCTGGAAACCTCATCTAAGGGAAAGCAAGTGGTTGACGAAGTAGTGGACATTGATGATACGGCAAAAGGGGAAGATGCCGCAGCAGCTGATCCTGACGTCCATAACGTCACCCCTCACGATTTGCAACCTGAAAAAGCTGAAAAACGGAAGCAAGAGAAGAAGAAAGCCGTGGAAAGAACAATTCCATACCCACCACCACCTTTTCCTCAAAGATTGAAGAAGGTGGCGGATGATACAAAGTTCAGCAAATTCATGACCATGTTGAAGCAGCTGACCATTAATGTTCCGTTGGTAGAGGCGCTAGAAAAAATGCCTGGGTACGCTAAATTCATGAAGGACCTGTTGACAAAGAAGAGGGCAGTAAGCTATGAGCCGGCAGATAATATTCATCATTGCAGTGCAATTGCCACAAGGTCCTTAGTACAGAAGAAGGCAGACCCTGGTGCTTTCACTATTCCTTGCACGGTTGGATCTATGAATTTTGCTAAGGCATTGTGCGATCTGGGTGCTAGCATCAATTTGATGCCACTATCCGTCTACAAGAAGTTGGGGCTAGGAGATCCAACACCAACCAATATGAGGCTCGTGATGGCTGATAGGACGGTAAAACGACCTGTGGGTATCTTGAATGATGTGTTGGTGAAGGTATCTTCATTTATCTTTCCTGCAGACTTCGTTATTCTGGATTGTGAGGTGGATTCTGACGTTTCCATAATCTTGGGACGCCCCTTCCTCGCAACTGGAAGTGTGCTTATTGACATGAAAGATAATGAGCTTTTGTTTCGAATTAATGACGAAGTGGTCCGCTTCGATATATGCAAAGCCATGAAGCAGCCCAGCGATATGAATGAGTTATCTGTAGCTGATGTTCATCATGAGGATATGAAAGCATTATCTATAGAGAAACAGCCTACTGTTGAGCCATTGACTGCTGCGCCACTGAAAGTTGAGCATGAGGATAATGAAGATTATGAAGAACTTATGGGTGCTCTAACAGAAATAGAGTCTTATACTCCTAAGCAACCGGATTGTGATCCCAAGAATCAACCAACAACGAAGACTCCCATTGACGAGACACCAACACTAGAATCGCAAGAGCTCCCCGATTATCTAAGGTATGTGTTCTTGGAAAGTCGAAATATACTTCCGGAGAGTGCAGATGATTTAAGTGAACAGCATATAGAAGCTCTCATCTCTGCTCTGAAGAGATACAAGAGAGCTATGGGTTGGACTATTGATGATATAATTGGTGACTCTCCGGGGAAATGTATGAGCCATCTCGAAGAAGATCGCATGCCCACAGGTAAGCCTCATTGTCGTCTAAATCCTTTTAGAAAACGATCCTCCATTTACCTCGACGAAGTCTGAGTACTCGAGGTAACCATGTCGTGCTACGACAATAAATAAGGCGCTAGATGGGAGGCAACCCATCGTTTATCGTTTTTCATTTATCGTTTATCGTTTTTCATTTTTCATTTCGTTCTAGTATGTGTTTTTCTTTTGATAAATAAAAATCCAAAAATAAGAGTCGTGCCACGACCAAAACTAAGGCGCTTGATGGGAGGCAACCCATCGTTCTAATCGTTTTTATTGTTTTTGAGCAAATGTAGGTGCAAGAGGTATTCAACGAGGAGATTGATTTCAATTGACGATTTGGACGCATTGTATGGTAAAGTTGGTAAGTTAGGAATAGTGATGCATAAGGCTATGGATTGAGCATTGCTCATGCCAAACTAGGCATCGAGGAAGGCTAGGCCTAGGTAAAACTAGGCCACGAACGATGCACAACCTATCCTATAGCCTAAGGTCTCGGAATCTAGTGTGCTATACACTATGCGCCGCCTATTCCTAGGTATGCTTTTGACTATGCGCCGCCTATGCTATGGCATTTGGTCTCAGTATCTCATATGCCATAGACTATGCGGCGCATATGTCTCATTATGCCATAGACAATGCGCCGCATATGTCCCATTATGCCATAGACAATGCGCCGCATAGTGTATGGCATTCTTAAATAAATGCATGGCATATGCTATGGCATTCTTAAATAAATGCTTGGCATATGCTATGGCATTCTGCTCAACTAGGCAAAGCATTAGGCACCACCTATGGTCACTTTTGGTCTCCAAATCCGATTTTAATGGGCCAAAACTCGACCCAACCTTTTGTTATAAATATGAGACTTAGTCTTGAACCAAAAACACATTGGAAACCTAGCTTATGCACCACCTATAGTCTCCAAAACCTATCAAAAAGTTTCCTTTTGCTCTTTTTCATCACAAGAACATCATCCAAAGGCTTCAACCAAGTAAGTACTACTTTGTTCTTCATTTATATTTTGTAAGTACTACTTTACTACACCTATTATGAATTGCTAAATCTTGAAAAAGTATTGGTTATGTGAACGTGTTTGAATTGTTGATACAAAACCAAGTGAGTGAACATGTACGTTAGGATGCTCTTAACTTATGTCCGACTTGAATTTGATTTTGATGCATTGTTATACTACTTGCAGAATTGCTATAGTAATGAACATTGCATAATCTTGTCACTTGAATACTTACATGTTAGAATATCCCATTCATCGGAATAAGACTTATAACTGCCTACCGACATAGGAGGTTGAGTTTATTGATAGAAACGATACCATGATGTAATCCCTATGTAGTAGTCTTGTTATACCTAACATGAAAGTATTGCAAAGGTTGCAAGAAGTGATATATCTCTGATTTTCTCGTTGGAATATAGCTCCTAAAACGCATGTCGATGAAGTCTAAGTAATCGACCACTTTCACTTCACTAATTTATAGCAACAAACTAAGTGTGGGGTGGTACCCCTACTGCTTGTGTATAGATTGTATCCATTGGGATTGTGCTACCATTAACACTATTTCAAGTCTCAGGTACAATGGCACCCAAAGCAAGACAAGGTAAAGAAAAGGCTACCACTTCCAAAAAGAGCAAGAAAAGAGGCCGCAAGGAGCAAGGAGAACCCTCCTCGCTGCAAATACCTCGACTCACGCTTGGAATTAAGTGGGATACTTATGAGGAACTTCTAAGGATGACGACTCTGATGATGATTCCAATGCAAGGGGTATGACCCCAGACATAGAGGATGAGTCCGACTAACCAGGTTCTTCTTATTTATTTTCCACTGAGGACAGTGTACCGACTAAGTGTGGGGTGGTGGTATTGCATGCTATACTTCTCTACTCGCATCTATGTTTGCTTGCTTTGTTTTTGTCTCATTTTTTTTTTCATTTTTTTAGTAGTAAATTTTTTCTAGCTTCGCATGAAATTATTTTGATAGGCAGCATGAGATTATAACAAGAGTATGTGCTACAATTGTGACTATTGAGACGTTTAGGCTCTAGTTGTGACTCATTATGTGATATTGTGTGGTTCAATTCCTTCACTTGTTGGGTCGAGAGTCTACATTACTTCCAAGCAAGTCGACCATGTGCCTTGTGTGTGTGAGATAATCGTATATTCTATGATTGTGGCTGATGCTAGAACTTGCCTGGTATGTATGCAAAGCGAAAATAAGGAGTGTAAGTTTAGGATATGATTTAGGCATTTCTTTGGCAACCTATATTTGTTTACCTTCAGTTTTACCTACCCATGGACATCATCCTAGTTAAACCCTTTTGAGCCTTTAGCCTATTTCTTTGACAACCTTGTATGTAAGCCTAATCCATTTTGTTCAAGACCGTAATTTGATCCAAATTCCTAAGTGCTTTAAAGTGAAAAAGTCATGTGACAACATAAGAGGAAATTGGGTAAGTATGATGCTTTAAATTGTAAGGGTGCTTGAATGTGTTATGAAAAAGAAAGTGCTATCATAAGAGGTATGTTATGAAAAGAAAAAGGAAAAGAAAGCTGAAAAGTGAGTTATGTTTAAAATTGAAAAACAAAAGAGGAGAACAAGGGTGGTATAACAAAAGAAAGAAGAAAGGTTGAAAGAAAAAAGTGTCAATGATACAAAGTGATGTATTAAAGCGCTTAGGAACTTAGCCACTATTCCTGGCCAAAATAGTCCTACCCGTCCCTTAGCCTACATTACAACCGTCAAAAGACCTACTTGATCTTAATCTTAACATTCCAACATTTAGTGGAGCATTACACTAAGGGCAAGCCTATGGTCATCAGTCGCTACATATGAATTCTTTGTGAGAGTGAGAGCAAGGACATTTTGATACCCATGTTTGAAAAATATGCTATATTTGTGAGTGATTATGGGTACTATATGGTGAGACACACATGGTTGATGAGTTTTGGATAGTTGTATATGATTCTATGCACTTTAACGTTTGCATGCGAGTTGATCACCATCACGAGTCTATACTTGAGGTTAAATTGTTTCTACTTATAATCGGAAAGCTACTCTTTGTTGATAATTGTTGTGCTTGTCTTGACGAATATTTTGTGTTGTTGCTGTAAAACCCTAAGTTGATGTTTAGAAGGACATGATAGTTTGTTCGAGGACGAACAAAGCTCTAAGTGTGGGGTGTTGATGATAGGCGAATTTACGCGCCTATATCAATATATTTTGCCCATATTTTAGCCTAGTTTTGAGAACAAATTATATATTTCATGCACTTTTAGTCCTTTTTCCTGTAAATGAGCTAACGAACATGATTAGTAAAGTTTCAGGTATAAATGATGCATAATTCAGCATTTTATGGCTTACTTGACGCTAAAGAAAGCTCACGAAGGAAGGGAAGGGAGTTTACACGCCTAAGGACCAAAACTGCTGCATGGAAAATCTGTCCCGGGCTAAAACACATTTCTGAAGACATTGGGGGACCAAAACTGCTGCATGGAAAATCTGTCCCGGGCTAAAACAGCAATTCTGAAGACTTTGGGGACTTACAGACACAAAGCTGGATTTTGACAATGATACATTAACCTAGTACAATTAGGTTATGTATTTCATTATTTTATTTGGATTATGATAATGTTACATTAACCTAGTACAATTGGGTTAAGTATTACATTAGCCTAGTAGGATTTGGTTAGATATTTTATTTATCTAGTAGGAGTAGGATATGGGTATTATAAATACCCTATCATACTAGAGATTATGAAGAAGGAGGGAGGAAGGAGGGAGAACACAATACTTCCTTCCATCCCTCACATCTTCTTACATCTTCTACTCCTCTCTTATTCTACACTACAAACAATTCTACAACTCTTCTTATCTTTCCATTAATTCTATTTTTCTTCTTCTACTCTTCTATTCTTAAATTCCACAACAAGAGAATCGTTACTTTGCCTAGGAAATCACGCCTCACGCCTATCACTTGATCTACACGCCATTACTCAATATCGTGATATAATAACAATGTCAATCGTGAATTCCTTCGCATTCATGGGTAACTAAACTTCTCTGTTGGGGTTATGGAAGCCGAATGAGTTACTATCTATTGTTGTGAGTTTGTGAGTTCGAGGCACGTATATTGCTTATATCATTATTCACTTCATCTTAATCTACATTCTTTGCGGTTGCAAACGCAAGAATACGCCAGTCTAACATTTAACTTGTTCGAGAGAAAAGTTATTTGTCTGGAAAAGAGATAATGTCAAGGTAGTAGGACACCCTTTCCTATTAAAAAGCTAGTGCCGTAACTGGACTAACCTCTTGGAGAATTCGTACCGTTAGATACGCTTTAAGCTCGAGAGAGTTAAAGTGAAATAGTCCTTGTTTAGGTCGAGAGACGCTTGGATTTACCATCGACTACAATCCTCTATAAGCAATTGCATGACAGAATTCTACACACTCATAGCCAATAGAGACGTATACCTCAGAAGGTGGACATAACCCCAACGCTTCAATTCTCATTGTTTACAACCAACGTAACAATCTCTCTCTTTTTACTTTATTATTTTCAGCTTTTGTTTACATTACTTTCAAAACAAGAATCCCCCCCTTCTTACGAGACTTGCACCAAAAGTTTAGTAATTTTACTTACTTGTTGGCCAAGCTATTCCCTGTGGGATCGATACCCAACCCAGTTGGGTTCTATATTTGCTAACGACCGCTTTACACTCCTACGAGAGCTGTAGATTGAGCGTTATCAGTACATATCAACTGTAATCATATCAAATATCGGGATCGGCCCATGCTAGGCTTAAGCCCCTGAGCTA
Source organism: Capsicum pubescens (assembly GCA_030864215.1). Classification (NCBI taxonomy): domain Eukaryota; kingdom Viridiplantae; phylum Streptophyta; class Magnoliopsida; order Solanales; family Solanaceae; genus Capsicum; species Capsicum pubescens. The sequence goes on along the minus strand of CM061543.1, from coordinate 52,814,858 downwards.
CCACCCACACGTATATCAAGTAACACACATAAGAGATCTTTCCAATAACTTAGTTCAAAAGCTTTTGAGATTATTACATTAGTGTTCATGCCAATATAGTACCTTTGGAACAATGATACATCAATAGGAACCAAGTAATAGACCTTCTATACAATAACGATGTAATAAAGACTCATTGGTACATCAACAATGTGTTTCAGAATCATCAATATCACAACAATGAAATAGGAGCCTTTTGGTATATTAATGAAATATTTTGACACTTTATAGAATGGAAACAACTTCGTTGGTAACGTAGAACAATACATGTTTTTTTGGACAACCTCGGAATCTTACTTGATGGAACATTGGTGTTTTCATGCCAAAGAACATCGTTAGAGTATGCTTTACATACCTCGTTGTAGATTCGGATACCAATTCAACACAACTTCCCGCCTTTACAAATCACTTATCTACAATGAAATGTTTGGCATCTAGTATTAGCAACCCAACACCACAATTCTCTTCCATAATTCCATACAACCAATATTTGCAAAGCATTCCAAAAACCAACTTGAACAGTAGGTTTATGTGTGTATATATATATAATCATCATTTCAATACCACATCATCACACCAAATCCCTTCACAATTCAACATAATCCAACCATGCACAAGAATAATCCAACATCATTTCCAATCATCTTTCAACAACAATCAAATAACATACTTTTTATGCTCACATGCATATATATATATACATATCCATATAAATAACACCAACATAATTTACATCCTTACCATAAAATGGCCCTTTTGATTTCGAAGTCCTATTGGCACAAATAAGGGGTGCTTCTCGAAGCCCTCGAGACGGTGAACACAACTACGGAATCAATTTGGATTTTCTACGGTTGAATCACAAGATAATTGGAGTTGAAATTAGGCTAGGGTTTCTTATTCTTCAATAATTTGTATGATAAATGATGGATATGAGTCTAAGTATATGTATATAATGACCAATTTTCGTCCATGAGGTGATGGAAAATGACCATATTGTCCTTAAAATTTAAGTAAATCCGAATCTGTCCATGGTGGACTGTTTTGATAGGCTAAAGTAAATCGACCATAACTCTTTGCTCCAATAATGGATTTGGGTGAAACCAATTGCATTAGAAAGAAGACTCTCGGGGATTCTCATCGATATATAGCAGCTCACACAGTTAATTTTGTACAAGGAGTTATGATCATTTAAAGTCGACCCAAAAATCTGTTTGGCTGCAGTACTTTTGTGTGCAGAAAATTTCTGCACATTTACTGTTCATTGCGTCCACCGTTTTCAAGTTTCGAACATACTCGCTTATATCCGATACTCATCTGTTTTCAGAAATCTTTATATCGTTGGAAAGCCAACTCGATAAACTTCGCATAGAAACTTCGACGAGCAAATTTCGGTATAAATAAAGTCGATTCCTATACACATATAATCAAACTATACCCTTGAAACCATCTCAAAATAATCAATACTCATACTTAAACTCATATATACCTAACTTATGATCAATACATATACTCCAACACATATAACCATGGCTAATGCACGTAATTAAGTACGGGGTGTTATATCCTTCCCCCCTTAAGGACATTCGTCCTCGAATGTGAATGTAGTTATTTAGCCGAAACAAGTTCGAATTCATAATTGATATTCACGTCATCATATAGCTATTATGCATATGTAAAAACTTACTTGTTAGTGTCCCAGTTCCACTCCTTGCACTTCTTTTTCACCTTTGAACAAATAAGGGTATTTGGATTTCATTGCTTCCTCCGCTTCCCATGTAATCTCTTCCCTTTGTTGATTTCTCCAAAGTACTTTCACCGATGCTACTTCTTTATTTCTCATCTTCTTAACTTGACGATCTAATATAGCAATAGGCATCTCCTCATAGGTAAGATCTTCTGTTACTTACACATCTTCAGTAAAAGTAATAAGGGACGGATCTCCGATGCACTTTCGAAGCATCGATACATGAAATACTGGATGCACTGATGAGAGTTCATGGGGTAGCTCTAATTCATAAGCAACTTGCCCACATCTTCGAATAATCTTATACGGGCCTATATATCGTGGACTCAACTTTCCTTTCTTGCCAAATCTCATCACCCCTTTCATTGGCGATACCTTCAAAAATACCCAATCGCCTAACGAAAACTCTAGCCCCCTTCTTCTACTATCCGCATATGACTTGTGTCGACTTTGGGCTATTTTCAACCGTTGCTGAATCACCTTGACTTTTTCTATGGCTTGATACACAAGATCCGGTCCGAATATAAGAGTTTCACCCGCTTCGAACCATCCTATTGGTGATCTACACTTCCTCCCATATAAAGCTTCATATGGTGCCATTTTGATACTTGAATGATAGCTATTATTGTAGGCAAACTCAATAAGAGGTAAATGATCATCCCAGCTGCCTTTAAAATCTATAACACATGCTCGTGGCATATCTTCAAGTGTTTGAATGGTGCGCTCTGCTTGTCCATCCGTCTGAGGGTGAAAAGCTGTACTCAGATTCACTTGTGTTCCCAAACTCCGTTGGAAAGACTTCCAAAAGTTTGCGGTAAATTGAGTTCCCCGATCCGATATAATAGAAGTTGACACTCCATGTAATCGGACTATTTCTTTAACATACAGCTTCGAATATTCTTCAACTGTGTAAGTGGTCTTAACGGGTAAGAAATGTGCGGATTTAGTAAGACTATCCACAATCACCCATATAGATTTCCGAGCTGCACGAGGCAAACCTGTAACAAAATCCATGTTGATCATGTCCCACTTCCAAATTGGAAGATCTATGCATTGCATATAGCCTCCGGGCTTTTGATGTTCCACTTTAACTCGTTGGCAATTTGGACATTCAACTACAAATTCTGCGATGTTCCTTTTCATGTCATTCCACCAATATACATCCTTCAAATCTTGATACATTTTGGTTGACCCTGGATGAATAGAATACCTTGAGAAATGTGCCTCAGTCATAATTCTTTTTCTTAGCTCATCAACAATAGGCACACATAGCCGATTTTGGCATAGAAGTACTCCTTCTTGCGAAAGCTCAAATACCTTCGTCGCACCATTTTGAACATTCTCCTTGAGTTGCAATAAAACAGGATCTGCATCTTGCTTCTCTTTCACCTCAGCTACTAATGAGGATTCCGCGACATTATGCACAATAAGCTCCTCGTCCGGAGTTTCGAGAAGACGAACTCCTAGACTAGTTAATTGATGAAGATCTTTAATCATCCCTTGCCTTTCTACAGGTGCCATCATAGCCTTACGACTCAACGCATCAGCTACTATATTCGCTTTCCCTGGGTGATACAAAATATCAACATCATAATCTTTTAATAGTTCCATCCACCTTCGCTGCCTCAGATTTAGATCCTTCTGACTGAAAATATATTGTAAGCTCTTGTGATCAGTATATATATCAACATGAACCCCATATAAATAGTGGCGTTATATTTTTAAAGCAAAGATAACCGCTGCCAGCTCAAGATCATGTGTGGGGTAATTTTTCTCATGTGGCCTCAATTGCCTTGAGGCATATGCTATCACCTTACCATGCTGCATTAATACACATCCTAAACCAATTCTCGAAGCATCACAATATACTGTATAACCTTCTGTACCTTCTGGAAGTACCAACACAGGTGTAGAAGTCAACTTATTCTTCAATTCTTCAATTCCATGGTGGACTGTTTTGATAGGCTAAAGTAAATCGACCATAAATCTTTGCTCCGATAATGGATTTGGGTGAAACCAATTGCATTAGAAAGAAGACTCTCGGGGATTTTCATCGATATATAGCAGCTCACACAGTTAATTTTGTACAAAGAGTTATGATCATTTAAAGTTGACCCAAAAATCTGTTTGGCTGCAGTACTTTTGTGTGCAGAAAATTTCTGCACATTTACTTTTCATTGCGTCCACCATTTTCAAGTTTCGAACATACTCGCTTATATACGATACTCATCTGTTTTCAGAAATCTTTATATCGTTGGAAAGCTAACTCGATAAACTTCGCATAGAAACTTCGACGAGCAAATTTCGGTATAAATAAAGTCGATTCCTATACACATATAATCAAACTATACCCTTGAAACCATCTCAAAATAATCAATACTCATACTTAAACTCATATATACCTAACTTATGATCAATACATATACTCCAACACATATAACCATGGCTAATGCACGTAATTAAGTACGGGGTGTTACAACACAACTTCTTTAGTATCCATCTTTTTTACCTTGACTCCTGCAGCTGTAAAAACAACTTTATTACCTTTATCACACAGTTGTGAGATGCTCAGCAGATTATGCTTCAATCCTTGTACAAGATAGACATCCTCCAATGCGTTTGACTCTGATGAGACAATCTTTCCAATTCCAGTTATGATTCCCTTTTTTCCATCACCAAAAGAAACTCTTCCTCCATTTATTTTGGAGTGTGAAAGGAAACTTTTCTTATCCCCAGTCATGTGTCTTGAGCAAGCACTGTCTAAATACCAGTGCCTTTTACTTCCTTTCACTTTTTCCTGTAAAAAGAATTCAAAGGTTAGCCTTAAGAACCCAAACAAGCTTGGGTCATATTTTATGAGTGAAAGGATGAATTAAAATTCTCTTAGTCCATGCAGGCAACACGTAGTGAAACTTGTTTCTCTGACCAGAACTGGTTTTGTTCCTTTTGGTCTGAGAAGATTTGTTAGCCAGATTTTGACTGTTTAATCTGCTTTTTGCAGCTACTGGACATTCAGTGGTGGGATGTCCAAGGTTTCCACAAATGTAACATAAATCTTTTGGATCATCATAACTTTTATGGAATCCCAAACCTGCCTTTTCATTGAAATTTTTCTTACTTAATTTGTGAACAATTCTAGAGGAGTTTGTCCACCTGTTTGCCCTTTCAAGATCCAATTTTAGTTTAGTAATTTCCTGACTCAACTTATTTATTTTTTTAGTTAAATCATGGCATTCTTATTTGTATTTTACAAGCTCAAGTTCAGCATCTTTTTGTTCTTTACTCATGGCCTTCTTCCCATTTTCAGTAAGAGTTAATTTGAGAACTTCAGCCCTAAGATTGTTATTTGAAATCTCAAGTTCTGCAACCTGTTTCTTGAGACTGCAATTTTCCTTGTCAACTATGTCTGAGCAAGCTTTAAATCGATGAGATCAAATTTAAAACTTGCTAGACTGTTGAACAATTCATCCCTATCACAGATTAACTCTTGGAAATCATCAATCAATGCACTCATCAAGGAACCAAGTTTTGGCTTTGATAACAATTTCAGCTTTTCTTTGAGTTCAAGTATACTTACCTCAGAATCCTCATCTTCTTCTTCCAGATCTGAATCCCCAAGGGCCCTGAATGCAGTTTCATCAACTTCATCTTTATCTGATCCCCAGGCTGCTATCATTGCATGCTCCTCCTTCCTTTTTGCCTTCAACTCCTTTTCAGCCCTTTTCTTCTTCCACTCTATTTTCCAAACTAAACAGTTCTTAATCTGATGATCAGTTTTGCCACATTTGTAGCACCCATTTGGATTATCATTGGAACGTTTCTTAGTACCTGTTCCCTTTTTCTTTTTGAAGAATTTGCTGAAGTTCTTAGTTATGAAGGCAACTTGCTCTTTATCAAGTTTAAATTCCTCATCACTATCAGAAGCTTTCAATGCCAAGATTTTCTCAGGAGCTGCTCGTTCTTTGACTCCATCAACTTCCATTTCATAAGTTCTTAGGTTCCCTACTAGTTCATCCAGAGTCATACCTTCAAGATCCTTATTAGCCTCCCTGATTGCAGTCACCTTGACATTCTATTTTTATTTGGGTAATACCCTCAAAACCTTTTCAACTTGTTCTTCCTCAGAGATGACTTTTCCTAAGGAAGTCAGCTCATTTGTTAAAGTGGTAAGCCTTGTCATTATTTCATGCAGGGTTTCATTTTCCTTCATTTTGAATGCCTCATACTCAGTAAAAAGAAGAGAGATCCTGAATTTTCTTACTTGAGACGTGCCTTCATGTGCATTTACCAGTGCGTCCCAAATTTGTTTAGCAGTAGAGCAGGTGGATACTCTGTTGTATTCAGCAGGTCCTAGTCCACAGACCAAGATGTTCTTAGCCTTTGCATTTTTCTTTAAGGCCAACAAGTCATCAGGAGTAAATTCACTCCTTACCTTTTTGACTTGTTCACCATCAACCGTCTTCATCGGAATAGTGGGACCATCAGTAATCCTGTCCTATAATTCATAATCTTCTCCTTGAATAAACATCTCTATCCTTGCTTTTCACCCGATAAAATGAGAGCCATCAAAGAGTGGAGGTCTAATAGTTGACTGACCTTCACTGTGACCAGTAGGAGGTGCGGAATTCATCATAGTGATCTTTTCTTAGGTACTAGCCTTATTTAAGACAACCTTGCTCTGATACCACTTGTTAGAGTACGATCCCTAGTAATTGCCTATTTGTGGAACAAGTCAGTAAACGTGGTTCACAGAAGTAAATACTGAACACAGTATTTTTACGTGAAAAACACCCGGATCAAGAAAGGTGTAAAAAACCACGACATGTACCTCTACAGGATTTAACCCAACTTCACTATAATACTTGAGCCTCAACAATCAACAAAATTACAAGACTTCTTGTAAACTAGGAATTAAAACTTCTAACTCCTACTACTACAAAAATACAAATCTTCCCAAGATAAGTGTTCCCATGTCTTCGAGTTCTCAAACTTGAAGATACAATTCCTAACTCAGTTTATAGATCACTGAGACTAAAACAATGACTTATTACAACTCAAAGAACCTACTCACTACACAAATTCTACAACTAGACAAGTAAGAGATCAGGTTCTTTCTTCAAGTATGAGAACTGCTATGCTGATTGTTGATATGCTTTTATAGTGCTTAACCCTGCTTTTGAATTCGTTTCTTGTATTTAAGCACCCACCTCATGGAGTCCTTCAATTGATATCAACTTCTATATTCAATAGGACTCCAGATAGTTTCCTGTTACTCTTTGCCGCCCCTCTTTTCTTATTTCAATAGGATTCCTCTTTTCTCTTTCTTCAAGACTCCTTGTTCAACTCAACTTCTGCACTTCTTATTTTTCACTCAAGTTATGCAAGTCTTTTTTTTCAACTCAACTTCTAATGTGATAAATGTTATCCACTTCTGTTTGTAAGCCAGGTCATCATATCAATAACTTATCTGCAGGTAACCTTGGTTCAGTTGGATGGAATAGCTTTTACCACATGTTTCATTCTCATGTCTATCATCATAACTCCACATGCTCTAACAGAGAAGTTTCAATGCCGAGTCAAATACTTCGAAATCACATGTCGAAATAAGTTGTTATTTCAACTCATATACATAACTATGTTATGTATAGTTAGGTATATGAGTGATTTAAACGATGAAAGCATTATGTTATTTATAATATGATACAAAACACATGTATGTATATGTATGAAATTTGACATTGCTGGGAGTTTTCATGTCACACCATATACATTACTGTGTTATGTATGTATTTGACCTACACATTACTGGGCTATTTTATTTCAAAACCATATACATAACAGAGTTACATATATGTATGTCATACAAATTGTTGAGTTGTTTTATTTTTAACCAATACATAAACAATTGCGCATCTATATTGACATAACATATACATATACCTAGCATAGTTATGTATAGCAGTGTGAACTCTGTAAAGAGTAACCTTTCTTTATAGACAAGGAAAAGAATTCAAGAAAAGAAAAAGAACATGATATTAGAGACAGATATATTATCTCAATATAGAGATTTACCACAATGAAAATGAAACTAAGAAAGCTTACCACATAGGATATCGACACCAAGGTAGAACATAAGAGTGTAGCCAAAGTAAAAGTTGGTCTAGAAAAGACCAGACATGATAATCTTTGCATGATAGTAAATATACAACATATAGGTAAACACATAGAGCGATGAAGGTAGTCGAGGAAAATGAATTCCATTGCCAATGATAGTTCTTTGGGTTTAGCAAGTATGTTCCCAAGATTGTCACACAAACAGGGACAATGATCATAACAATGAAAACAAGGAGCATATGAATCCATAAACATATATAGTAGTGCACCTGTCCAAAATATTGTCAACTAAATAGTACTGCACAGACATATAATTAGATGAACTCTTCGAAATTTGTAACATCCATTCCGTCGTTATAGCATTGGTCAGGAAGTTCTCGGGTAGAGTTTTCCGTAGGATTAGAGTTGTTAAACTCTCAAGCTAGGGTGGTTTCTGATAGAAATCTAGTATTGTATGGTTTAAAGATCATTTGTATCTCACAGTGGTTGCTTTTGAGGTTATTTCATGATAGTTGAGAGACATAGTGGTCCATAGAAACCTTCGAAATGAGAAACAAGTTCGTAGAACTCCAGTAATGCTAATTGCTGCGATGGAATATATCTGTATTATTGTCGAAAAATTAAAAGCGTGTTGTGAAAGGAAAGAATTCTGAAAACTTCCTCAGACTTACTGTTTAAAGATCGTTATAGCAATCCCATCACCATTATAGCGATTGGCTATTTAATGCCAGGGACCATCGTAGCGGGCCACTGACCACTACAACGGTCATAGAATAAATTTAATGTCTGTTTTTCATATTTGGATCCTATTTTCTCCCTAACATTCAAATTTCGTCCTAAAACGTGAGAGGACCGATTTTCCACCAATTTGGGTGATTTTCAATGTTAAGGTAAGATTATTACTCCCTCCTAGCGTAGATTAATCCGTTTAATCCGTAAAATCATTAGAAAGGGAGTTTATGGTGAAATTCTTGATTTTAGGTCCTAAGTTGATAAACTGGTGAATTACTTATTGATAGTCCTTGATAATGATTCTAGTATGTTAGATTAAGATTTCTTAGCGCGAAATTAATTCATTTTAACATGAATTACGGGGGAATTAAGGCAATTTAATGGGTGAAGAAATCGAATATAGCAGTTAGGCTATGAACAAGGATAAAATCAGTGGGTTTTAGTCCCTAAGGCCTAAGAGTAAGTGACCAAGTACTTTTTATTTGATGTTCGATCCGAAGCTTCAAGGAAGGGCAAGACTCTTGCAAATTAGTTGCATTCAAATTCTTTGTTTGAGGTATGTTATGATTCTTATTAGATTTGTAGATTTAATTTAGACTTCATGCTTATTCCTAAATTAAATGTTTGTGAACTGGCCTTGGAAAACTAAAACTCAATTTCAGATGACGACAATAAATAATTCATTTTCAAAGCGATATTTTGATTGGAAAAACTCTTCAAACTATTTTTAGCGGGGTTAAAAAAAGGGTGCGACATCTTTAATGAAATAATTTATAATCACACAAACTTCTAAAGATTATTTTAAACCATAAATTTCAAAAAATTTACATTTTTTTTAAACTCCGAATAAAATCAAATAATACCACACAAATAGGACGGGGACAGTATAATTTTTGATGACTAGGATTCTATTGAGCCCTTTTTGAAGCTTATGTTACGTCCATCTATTTTTTTAATTATACCTGGGAGAATGTGGAATGGAAAATAAGGAGAGGAATACATATATGATAAATTGGTTTAGATAGCTATTGCCTCTTTATATTTATTTATTTATTTATTTTTCTTTTGTGAATTTTAGGATTTTGATTTTTGTTAGCTCCTTAAATAACTTGCCAAGAATGGAAACAAAATCATTATTTTTCTACTCAATATTTAAAATAATATTAACACAATATTTAACATACTTATTATTAGGTAATTACAAGTAACTTTTTATAGAAAACATTAATTTGTAATAATCCTAAAAATGGTAACTAACCTTTTATTTACATGTTATCAAACTATACTAAGTTGGTTTAGTCTACTCGAATTTCGAGGTGCTCTTAGATCCTCTATCTTTTAATAGTTGTGGAGAGCAATTATATGCAAAAGTTTCAGAACTTTTATTGGTAGATTTGCTTTTTAAGTTTTTCTATCTCAAATTGTGACTCTTTTCAATTATCTTGACAAATTGAATTTTGTTGATCTTGCTGTGTAGGTGATAAACTGGAGAAATCACTTGTTCTTTGTCTTCTTTATCAAGTCATTTTGATGGAACATAGACCTGATGATCCTGTATATTCTTTCTCAATCTCTATTATTGTTGTTATTATTATTATTGCTATTACTATTGTTATTATAGTAATTTTGTTTTGATTTTGTAGTAACATTTAAAAAAAGATAGATGTATTCTTGAATTGCTTTTAAATATTTCAGGTTTGCGTCATAAGAGTTGAAGTCGACTGTTGTGCAACATGTCAAATAAAGTTGAGGAAGATTCTATTGAGGATCAGTGGTACGATATTCTTATAAAATTTGAGCATTAATTTGGTTAACGTTTTAATACAACATGCCATTAATGTAAATAATAAACAAAAGGGGAGCTCGTGAGATGGTATTTAATTATTCTTACACTAATTAAGTAGAAGTATATCTTATTGACCTCAACCAACTTGGAATAGAGACGTATAAGCTATAGAGACGGTTAGAATTTTAACCTTATGAGTTTTGAATTCAAGTGATCGTGTTTTAGATTTAATTTGTGTCTACCAAATCCACTAGTTATACTACCTCACTCTACATAGTTGTGGTTTTTGTAGTCGTCCAAGTTAAAATACTTTTTTTTTACACAATCAAGTCACTTATAAGATAGGTTACATATAAATCTCTATTGAATATTCACCTTGTAAAAATGTGGAACTTACCTGCTATCACATATTTAACTGCAGTGATAGTGTAAAAGATTTTTGTGATATAAACTTAAATGCTTATACTGAAATCTTATGCTAGGTGTATTGGAAGTTTATTATGATCCAAAAACAAATTTGGCTACCATTAGAGGCAATTTTGATCCTTTGATGGTGATTGAGGCCATTAAGAGAAAAGGGAAGCATGCCGAGCTGATATCTTATTCCAAGAATCCTCTTTATGATCATCGAGCACATAATAGCACTAGTAGAAGCTCCAATCACCACTACAATAAAGAAGAGGCTGCTGCTTACTGTAACACTAAGGACAAGGGCAAAGCTAAAGTTGGTGAGAACAATAAAAGGAATGAACATTGTTGGAATGGTAGTAATAGTAGTAACTCCAATCACCACTACAATAAAGAAGAGGCTGCTGGTTACTGTAACACTAAGGACAAGGGCAAAGCTAAAGTTGGTGATAACAATAAAAGGAATGAACATTGTTGGAATGGTAGCAATAGTATTAGTAGTGATGATGAGAATTCTAATGATCACATTCATGAGTGTGAAGATTATGTGTCAGCAAAAAATAGCAAGTGTGAAGATTTTGTGTCAAACAAAAACAAGAAAAAATATCATAAAGCTGAAGCATATGTGCCCCCTAAAGGAGTTGATGAAGCCATCTGCAGGTATGGATTAGTGAGTCGAGTTAAATTTGAATGGATTAAAATGAGTCATGATCCATCTTTCTAATGTTTTCTTGGATCAAAACGAGTTGAGATTGGTCAAATAGTGGCTACCTAACTCGTCCATCATGATCCTACCTCCCATCGTTATCTGAAAAATGTATTGATTTTGCCGCATCTATTTGCAGGGATCGGTTCTGCAAAATACACAGAAGAGGTGGAGGCTTGCGAGACTATGTAACTCAAGAAGAAAGACAGAAAAAGTATGATATGTTTATGCAAATGGGAGGTCAGTACCCTGCAGGATTTTTCAATGGAGGAGCTGCTGGTTATATGCCCCCTCCTTATCCGTATTATGGCCCGGATTATGGGTTTTATCAGCCAGGCCAACCCATGTCAGGGGTGTATGACTTCACTCGTTATTATGGCGACAAAGATTCTCGAACTTGCAGCATTATGTAAAGCCCAAAATATGTCGAAGATTCTCTATTCGATAATTTTAGCATGGGTTTTTCACACAAGTTTATGCACTACTTTACAACTTATGATGTTTATACTCTTTTGCTTCTTTTTTTTTGCCCAATGTATTAGTTGTGATGAGCAAAAAATATGTATCATCATGTAACTATTGGTTAAGTGGCAAGTTTGCAGCCAAGCTGCAACATGAGCAGCTTTGCATGAAAATAACATTCTGGGCATTTCGATTGTAATCATTTACTGCTATTGGTGACTAAACAACTTAAAGTACGAGCCGTGTCTGAGAGACCGTCTTCTGATCTTCAGAAGTGGCATTAGAAACAGTCTTACTACTCCATCGGGAAGTGGCATTAGAAACAGTTTAAACTACTAACAAAGAATGTGGTACAGTGGATGAGATTGCTCCTACTTTAACTAGAGATCTCAGGTTTCAAGCCCTGAACACCAGATGGGAAATGAAAAGGAAAAAAGAAGTATCAACTAATAGTCTTTCAATATGGCAATATGCGTGTAGGAAAAGTTTGTACAAACATATAGAATCTACAAAGTGGTTTTTAAAGTTATCCATGTAATATAAAGCTTCATGAAATTTGATTGTTAGTGTATCCAAAGATACAATGCTGATTTTGGTCCATGTAAAGTGTAGCTCCGTCTAATATTGAGTCTCAAATTAGAGTAACCTCTTGTGCAGTGTCATGTACTTAATCACATTTGATATTTCTGAAAAATCCTCCTGACGAACAAATTAGAGCCGAGATACCCTACAGCACCTGCAGTTTCTACAACGTCAAGCAAGAAACAATGATCGAGTAAAAACTCGAGTTAGACAGAGGGAAAAAAGTTCAAGTAAGAAAGAGGGAGATGGATGTACGATCTCAAAATAGAGATCTACCAAAATGCAAATGAAACTAAGAGAGCTTACCACATAGGATATCAACACCAATGCAGAACATAAGAGTGTAGCCAACGTAAATGCTGGTCTGGAAGAGATCAGACGTCTTAGTCTTTGCAAGATAGTAATATATAGCATATTGCAGTGGAGGCAGCCGAGAAGGATGAAGTCCATTGCCAATGATAGTTCTCCGCGTTCAGCAACAAGTATGTTCCGAAGATTGTCATACAAACAGTGACAATGATCAGAACAATGAACACAAGGAGCATGGATCCATACACATAATAGTGCACCTGTCAAAAATATTCTCAGACATATAAGTAGATGAACTCTTCTGAATCTCCAGCACAATTGAGAAGAAAGTAGTAAATGTCATTTGACTACAGGTAGTCTTCACCTGAATTGGACTACATATAATGTTTTGAGTTAATTGCAAGACAATATCTGGCTTCCAACCTTATAGATCAAACAACTAAAAGAGTTGAGATATCCTGTCCATACATGTTAATATATTCTTTTTTGAGAAAAATGTGCTTGATAAAAAGTAAATGCGCCTTTGATCTTACTAAAACTGATATTTTCAAGCCAATATCTTTGTCTTTTCAGTGTTTTCCTCTGGAGAAGAGCTCAAGTTAGAAACATAAAACTTTTCATGTATGGACCCCAAATTACTAAAGAAGGAAATAGAAGAAGGTGGAGAATGCAACATCTATTACTAAAGAATGAAACTAAATGATTACTCATAATGCATCCATTTGCACTTGTTCATGTTTCTTGCTAAAATAATATGAGTCTAAAATATTGCTAAAAGGATGGCAGGAACAAATTGCGCATAAGAAGTATCTAAAGATATGTTTTTCTAGATACCAAAAAGAATAATTACCATGTAGTTCCACAAGAAAGAGAAGACGAAATATATCACAGTAAAAATGCTTGCAAAGGGCAGAAGACCCCCCACGAGAGAATTTACAGATGGTCTAAGGTACCGTTTCTTCTCAGGGATAGGACGAGGGATATTAATAACACGGCATGGATTGTTTGGCATACCACTCCAGTTTCTTCCAACAACAGTACCAAGGAGGGACAGGGGCAACGAGATAAAAGCCCAGATAACAAAAACAACTACAAAGGTGCCAAGGGGAATACTAGCTATTGATCCATAAAATATGGCAATGGTATTTAGAATGAACCCTATCCCAAAGCACAAAAAGGGGAAAAGTGATGCTGTAAGAACCATTGATTTTGCGCAGTTTTCACCTGAAAAGATTCAAAGAAAGAAAAAGCCCAAAATATGTCGAAGATTCTCTATTCGATAATTTTAGCATGGGTTTTTCACACAAGTTTATGCACTACTTTACAACTTATGATGTTTATACTCTTTTGCTTCTTTTTTTTTGCCCAATGTATTAGTTGTGATGAGCAAAAAATATGTATCATCATGTAACTATTGGTTAAGTGGCAAGTTTGCAGCCAAGCTGCAACATGAGCAGCTTTGCATGAAAATAACATTCTGGGCATTTCGATTGTAATCATTTACTGCTATTGGTGACTAAACAACTTAAAGTACGAGCCGTGTCTGAGAGACCGTCTTCTGATCTTCAGAAGTGGCATTAGAAACAGTCTTACTACTCCATCGGGAAGTGGCATTAGAAACAGTTTAAACTACTAACAAAGAATGTGGTACAGTGGATGAGATTGCTCCTACTTTAACTAGAGATCTCAGGTTTCAAGCCCTGAACACCAGATGGGAAATGAAAAGGAAAAAAGAAGTATCAACTAATAGTCTTTCAATATGGCAATATGCGTGTAGGAAAAGTTTGTACAAACATATAGAATCTACAAAGTGGTTTTTAAAGTTATCCATGTAATATAAAGCTTCATGAAATTTGATTGTTAGTGTATCCAAAGATACAATGCTGATTTTGGTCCATGTAAAGTGTAGCTCCGTCTAATATTGAGTCTCAAATTAGAGTAACCTCTTGTGCAGTGTCATGTACTTAATCACATTTGATATTTCTGAAAAATCCTCCTGACGAACAAATTAGAGCCGAGATACCCTACAGCACCTGCAGTTTCTACAACGTCAAGCAAGAAACAATGATCGAGTAAAAACTCGAGTTAGACAGAGGGAAAAAAGTTCAAGTAAGAAAGAGGGAGATGGATGTACGATCTCAAAATAGAGATCTACCAAAATGCAAATGAAACTAAGAGAGCTTACCACATAGGATATCAACACCAATGCAGAACATAAGAGTGTAGCCAACGTAAATGCTGGTCTGGAAGAGATCAGACGTCTTAGTCTTTGCAAGATAGTAATATATAGCATATTGCAGTGGAGGCAGCCGAGAAGGATGAAGTCCATTGCCAATGATAGTTCTCCGCGTTCAGCAACAAGTATGTTCCGAAGATTGTCATACAAACAGTGACAATGATCAGAACAATGAACACAAGGAGCATGGATCCATACACATAATAGTGCACCTGTCAAAAATATTCTCAGACATATAAGTAGATGAACTCTTCTGAATCTCCAGCACAATTGAGAAGAAAGTAGTAAATGTCATTTGACTACAGGTAGTCTTCACCTGAATTGGACTACATATAATGTTTTGAGTTAATTGCAAGACAATATCTGGCTTCCAACCTTATAGATCAAACAACTAAAAGAGTTGAGATATCCTGTCCATACATGTTAATATATTCTTTTTTGAGAAAAATGTGCTTGATAAAAAGTAAATGCGCCTTTGATCTTACTAAAACTGATATTTTCAAGCCAATATCTTTGTCTTTTCAGTGTTTTCCTCTGGAGAAGAGCTCAAGTTAGAAACATAAAACTTTTCATGTATGGACCCCAAATTACTAAAGAAGGAAATAGAAGAAGGTGGAGAATGCAACATCTATTACTAAAGAATGAAACTAAATGATTACTCATAATGCATCCATTTGCACTTGTTCATGTTTCTTGCTAAAATAATATGAGTCTAAAATATTGCTAAAAGGATGGCAGGAACAAATTGCGCATAAGAAGTATCTAAAGATATGTTTTTCTAGATACCAAAAAGAATAATTACCATGTAGTTCCACAAGAAAGAGAAGACGAAATATATCACAGTAAAAATGCTTGCAAAGGGCAGAAGACCCCCCACGAGAGAATTTACAGATGGTCTAAGGTACCGTTTCTTCTCAGGGATAGGACGAGGGATATTAATAACACGGCATGGATTGTTTGGCATACCACTCCAGTTTCTTCCAACAACAGTACCAAGGAGGGACAGGGGCAACGAGATAAAAGCCCAGATAACAAAAACAACTACAAAGGTGCCAAGGGGAATACTAGCTATTGATCCATAAAATATGGCAATGGTATTTAGAATGAACCCTATCCCAAAGCACAAAAAGGGGAAAAGTGATGCTGTAAGAACCATTGATTTTGCGCAGTTTTCACCTGAAAAGATTCAAAGAAAGAAAAAGCCCAAAATATGTCGAAGATTCTCTATTCGATAATTTTAGCATGGGTTTTTCACACAAGTTTATGCACTACTTTACAACTTATGATGTTTATACTCTTTTGCTTCTTTTTTTTTGCCCAATGTATTAGTTGTGATGAGCAAAAAATATGTATCATCATGTAACTATTGGTTAAGTGGCAAGTTTGCAGCCAAGCTGCAACATGAGCAGCTTTGCATGAAAATAACATTCTGGGCATTTCGATTGTAATCATTTACTGCTATTGGTGACTAAACAACTTAAAGTACGAGCCGTGTCTGAGAGACCGTCTTCTGATCTTCAGAAGTGGCATTAGAAACAGTCTTACTACTCCATCGGGAAGTGGCATTAGAAACAGTTTAAACTACTAACAAAGAATGTGGTACAGTGGATGAGATTGCTCCTACTTTAACTAGAGATCTCAGGTTTCAAGCCCTGAACACCAGATGGGAAATGAAAAGGAAAAAAGAAGTATCAACTAATAGTCTTTCAATATGGCAATATGCGTGTAGGAAAAGTTTGTACAAACATATAGAATCTACAAAGTGGTTTTTAAAGTTATCCATGTAATATAAAGCTTCATGAAATTTGATTGTTAGTGTATCCAAAGATACAATGCTGATTTTGGTCCATGTAAAGTGTAGCTCCGTCTAATATTGAGTCTCAAATTAGAGTAACCTCTTGTGCAGTGTCATGTACTTAATCACATTTGATATTTCTGAAAAATCCTCCTGACGAACAAATTAGAGCCGAGATACCCTACAGCACCTGCAGTTTCTACAACGTCAAGCAAGAAACAATGATCGAGTAAAAACTCGAGTTAGACAGAGGGAAAAAAGTTCAAGTAAGAAAGAGGGAGATGGATGTACGATCTCAAAATAGAGATCTACCAAAATGCAAATGAAACTAAGAGAGCTTACCACATAGGATATCAACACCAATGCAGAACATAAGAGTGTAGCCAACGTAAATGCTGGTCTGGAAGAGATCAGACGTCTTAGTCTTTGCAAGATAGTAATATATAGCATATTGCAGTGGAGGCAGCCGAGAAGGATGAAGTCCATTGCCAATGATAGTTCTCCGCGTTCAGCAACAAGTATGTTCCGAAGATTGTCATACAAACAGTGACAATGATCAGAACAATGAACACAAGGAGCATGGATCCATACACATAATAGTGCACCTGTCAAAAATATTCTCAGACATATAAGTAGATGAACTCTTCTGAATCTCCAGCACAATTGAGAAGAAAGTAGTAAATGTCATTTGACTACAGGTAGTCTTCACCTGAATTGGACTACATATAATGTTTTGAGTTAATTGCAAGACAATATCTGGCTTCCAACCTTATAGATCAAACAACTAAAAGAGTTGAGATATCCTGTCCATACATGTTAATATATTCTTTTTTGAGAAAAATGTGCTTGATAAAAAGTAAATGCGCCTTTGATCTTACTAAAACTGATATTTTCAAGCCAATATCTTTGTCTTTTCAGTGTTTTCCTCTGGAGAAGAGCTCAAGTTAGAAACATAAAACTTTTCATGTATGGACCCCAAATTACTAAAGAAGGAAATAGAAGAAGGTGGAGAATGCAACATCTATTACTAAAGAATGAAACTAAATGATT
Source organism: Capsicum pubescens (assembly GCA_030864215.1). Taxonomy (NCBI): domain Eukaryota; kingdom Viridiplantae; phylum Streptophyta; class Magnoliopsida; order Solanales; family Solanaceae; genus Capsicum; species Capsicum pubescens. Next base: position 52,796,895 of record CM061543.1, on the reverse strand, counting down.
ACTCATAATGCATCCATTTGCACTTGTTCATGTTTCTTGCTAAAATAATATGAGTCTAAAATATTGCTAAAAGGATGGCAGGAACAAATTGCGCATAAGAAGTATCTAAAGATATGTTTTTCTAGATACCAAAAAGAATAATTACCATGTAGTTCCACAAGAAAGAGAAGACGAAATATATCACAGTAAAAATGCTTGCAAAGGGCAGAAGACCCCCCACGAGAGAATTTACAGATGGTCTAAGGTACCGTTTCTTCTCAGGGATAGGACGAGGGATATTAATAACACGGCATGGATTGTTTGGCATACCACTCCAGTTTCTTCCAACAACAGTACCAAGGAGGGACAGGGGCAACGAGATAAAAGCCCAGATAACAAAAACAACTACAAAGGTGCCAAGGGGAATACTAGCTATTGATCCATAAAATATGGCAATGGTATTTAGAATGAACCCTATCCCAAAGCACAAAAAGGGGAAAAGTGATGCTGTAAGAACCATTGATTTTGCGCAGTTTTCACCTGAAAAGATTCAAAGAAAGAAAAAGCCCAAAATATGTCGAAGATTCTCTATTCGATAATTTTAGCATGGGTTTTTCACACAAGTTTATGCACTACTTTACAACTTATGATGTTTATACTCTTTTGCTTCTTTTTTTTTGCCCAATGTATTAGTTGTGATGAGCAAAAAATATGTATCATCATGTAACTATTGGTTAAGTGGCAAGTTTGCAGCCAAGCTGCAACATGAGCAGCTTTGCATGAAAATAACATTCTGGGCATTTCGATTGTAATCATTTACTGCTATTGGTGACTAAACAACTTAAAGTACGAGCCGTGTCTGAGAGACCGTCTTCTGATCTTCAGAAGTGGCATTAGAAACAGTCTTACTACTCCATCGGGAAGTGGCATTAGAAACAGTTTAAACTACTAACAAAGAATGTGGTACAGTGGATGAGATTGCTCCTACTTTAACTAGAGATCTCAGGTTTCAAGCCCTGAACACCAGATGGGAAATGAAAAGGAAAAAAGAAGTATCAACTAATAGTCTTTCAATATGGCAATATGCGTGTAGGAAAAGTTTGTACAAACATATAGAATCTACAAAGTGGTTTTTAAAGTTATCCATGTAATATAAAGCTTCATGAAATTTGATTGTTAGTGTATCCAAAGATACAATGCTGATTTTGGTCCATGTAAAGTGTAGCTCCGTCTAATATTGAGTCTCAAATTAGAGTAACCTCTTGTGCAGTGTCATGTACTTAATCACATTTGATATTTCTGAAAAATCCTCCTGACGAACAAATTAGAGCCGAGATACCCTACAGCACCTGCAGTTTCTACAACGTCAAGCAAGAAACAATGATCGAGTAAAAACTCGAGTTAGACAGAGGGAAAAAAGTTCAAGTAAGAAAGAGGGAGATGGATGTACGATCTCAAAATAGAGATCTACCAAAATGCAAATGAAACTAAGAGAGCTTACCACATAGGATATCAACACCAATGCAGAACATAAGAGTGTAGCCAACGTAAATGCTGGTCTGGAAGAGATCAGACGTCTTAGTCTTTGCAAGATAGTAATATATAGCATATTGCAGTGGAGGCAGCCGAGAAGGATGAAGTCCATTGCCAATGATAGTTCTCCGCGTTCAGCAACAAGTATGTTCCGAAGATTGTCATACAAACAGTGACAATGATCAGAACAATGAACACAAGGAGCATGGATCCATACACATAATAGTGCACCTGTCAAAAATATTCTCAGACATATAAGTAGATGAACTCTTCTGAATCTCCAGCACAATTGAGAAGAAAGTAGTAAATGTCATTTGACTACAGGTAGTCTTCACCTGAATTGGACTACATATAATGTTTTGAGTTAATTGCAAGACAATATCTGGCTTCCAACCTTATAGATCAAACAACTAAAAGAGTTGAGATATCCTGTCCATACATGTTAATATATTCTTTTTTGAGAAAAATGTGCTTGATAAAAAGTAAATGCGCCTTTGATCTTACTAAAACTGATATTTTCAAGCCAATATCTTTGTCTTTTCAGTGTTTTCCTCTGGAGAAGAGCTCAAGTTAGAAACATAAAACTTTTCATGTATGGACCCCAAATTACTAAAGAAGGAAATAGAAGAAGGTGGAGAATGCAACATCTATTACTAAAGAATGAAACTAAATGATTACTCATAATGCATCCATTTGCACTTGTTCATGTTTCTTGCTAAAATAATATGAGTCTAAAATATTGCTAAAAGGATGGCAGGAACAAATTGCGCATAAGAAGTATCTAAAGATATGTTTTTCTAGATACCAAAAAGAATAATTACCATGTAGTTCCACAAGAAAGAGAAGACGAAATATATCACAGTAAAAATGCTTGCAAAGGGCAGAAGACCCCCCACGAGAGAATTTACAGATGGTCTAAGGTACCGTTTCTTCTCAGGGATAGGACGAGGGATATTAATAACACGGCATGGATTGTTTGGCATACCACTCCAGTTTCTTCCAACAACAGTACCAAGGAGGGACAGGGGCAACGAGATAAAAGCCCAGATAACAAAAACAACTACAAAGGTGCCAAGGGGAATACTAGCTATTGATCCATAAAATATGGCAATGGTATTTAGAATGAACCCTATCCCAAAGCACAAAAAGGGGAAAAGTGATGCTGTAAGAACCATTGATTTTGCGCAGTTTTCACCTGAAAAGATTCAAAGAAAGAGAAAACCTTCAATTGATAAATGATCCATCTGCTACACAGGCAAATTTGATTATGCTAACCTACTGCAACAAGAGGAAACAACAAATGAGACATCAGGGAGAGGAGCACATACCAGCGTTACGAGAGTACAGTCCATCACTCACATATCCCGAGATGAATGATATAAGAGCATAACATACAATAAAGGTTGTAACAATTGCTCTTCTCCTAAACCATATAATTTACAGCAGATAAATAATTACTGCAGCATGAGAAAAGAATGAGAAACATTATAAATGCAGTAGTGCTGAGCATATACTCCCTCCGTCCCAATTTAAGTATTAAGTGTCTTCGTTTGACTGGGAACGGGAGTTTAAAAAATAAAGTGAGACTGTTAAAACGTGTGGTCTTAAGCTTGCCAAATAGTACATGATGTTGGAATTGGAAATCTTATTAATAGAAAATGAACAATATAAATTAATTACAAAGAACCCATAGTGAGGTTGATGCAGATAACAGAATGAAGATCAGTTGGTTGGTGGGTGCAGAAAGCTGATGAATGAATGAACAGAAGAAATGCAGTCTCTACACTCTAGAACTGCAATTTTGACATCTGGTATGTAGAATGAGCAGCACAGGTTGCAAAGATACCTCATGTACATCTTTCAAAGGTAGGAAGATATAATGACAAGGAGAACAAGTGTTGCAAGCTGAGCACCAGTCCCAACAACTGCTGAAAGCAAAGCCAGATTTTGTGGAGGTCAGAAGACGTTATCATGAACAAGCCAACCAGACTCTTCAATTACATCCTTTACCTATACAAGAAGTCAACCAACAAAACACCCCAAATTAGCATTTTTCCAATAGGGATATGCCACTGGACATAGGTTCATGCAAATACTTGATTAATTGGAAGAAAAAGCTTTACCACAGTCTCCATATCGTCGTTTTCACAAGCATATTTTGCATAATCATTCCGAAGAGTGTGCATCAAAATCATAGACATTAATCCAGTGAGGAAAATTACCATCACGATAGAATTGAATATAGAGAACCAATGAATCTGCAAAAGGAATAACACGCTTCAGGAGCTGGGGACATGAAGACCTTTATGGAGTTAATGAGGACTAACTGCCTAAATTTTTTATCTGCTTTCTCATTAATATTTTGCTTCAATGAAAAGCAGAAGATAACTAAGTTTTGAAAAACACATTTTGCAGAACCACTTTTGGGGCCAAAAGTCTCTCTTTTAACAACTACTACTACTACGCCTCAATCTCGCCTACGTCCTAACATGTTTAGAATAGAAGGAACATAAATTTATCTCTATACAAATTTCAGTTCTGTTCGCTACTTCTTGTGGTCAAGACCTCCATTAGCTCTATAAGTTGACAGCGCATAAACGACAGTAACCGCTTCTTTGGGGGGGGCGGCAGTCACAGTTGTTTTGTTGCTTTAATCTAATTCTTCCATGAAAAAACCATTATGCAAGTAAGCAAGTGCATGGCACAGACTATATATGGTACCACATGCTATCATATCATCAATAGACAGTGTCAATGAATTCTAAATGTTGATAAAGAATAATCATCCTACCACTAAAAGCTTCCACTTGAGTACCTAATATAATAGGTTAGTAGATTGGTATGTACCTCGTTCTCAAAAAACTACATTCAGGACTGGGTTGAATCTATCTAGAATCGATTGAAGCCATTTAACATAATATGTCATGTCCAAGACCCTTCCTTCCTCCAATGTCTTTGGGATCTCTTGAGACAGTTGGACATAAATGATCTAATGGAGTGAAAATATAGTTAGATTGTCAACACTAAGTTGCAGATCATCGACTAAGAACTAAAAACAAAAGAGCTATCTGGTCTGTATTGTACTGAATATCAAGCCTCATGTGTGTGAACATTACATGCTCGGAATCTCCATTTCTGTCAGGATGCAGATAGCCCACTAAACCTGAATTTCCCTTATACCAAGCGAGTTTTTATTTATATTATAACTGTACGTGGAAATGAGAAGCATTTGGAGACAAGATAGTTAAGAACATACCGCACATTGGCAAATTATCTGAAGTCAGTAAGGGAGGAAGTCACAAGTTGTAACCCAAAAAAGAGGCAAAGAGAGAGAAAAGTAGAAATTAGTACACTTTAAATAGCAGATGTACTGTTGAAAAGAATTAAGAGTATCATAGAGATGTCATGAAGCACTGTACCCATAAAAAAATCAAACCAATACGAGTTGTCAATTGCAGACTTAAACTGTGCTATTTTTGGTGCATCCAATTTAAGTTCACAAATTGATCTTTTCTCCCCATCTCTTGTTGAAAGAAAATGGATAGTAGTAAAAAGAAGTGTTTCAAAGCATGGAAGCTCCATTGTGAAGAGTTGAAGAACAGACTTAAACTTAATGACAATCCGGCCATTAATAAGATCGTTTCGTCCAAGAACCTCACCAAGGACACCATACTTTTGATCAGCATCAGCAGGATGACAATATGAGAAGGCTGTAAAAAGTTTAGGGGTCTCTTGTGGATTATTAAATGGTCCAGCTTTGTTACCCATAGAGTGACAGAATCATCTTCTTGATACTGCAACAAACAGCAGAAAGCCATACACCAATTAGATAATCCATAAACAAGATTCTTGCAAGTTTTAAATGTACAATTAATATAGGTGTTTAGGCAAACTTAAGAACGGCTCATTAGGTTTCTAGGAATCACACGAAGATCCATCATGCTGAATGTAGGAAATGGAGTCAAACAGTGGCTCCTTCGTGGTGATTTTGATGTTCCTATTGAACCCAGTTTGATGAAACAACACTGTATACATACTTAGACAGTATAGATACATTATTTAAATATTATATATATACACTATTATACAAGTTTACACATATATCTACATTAAGTGTGTAACATTGTATACCGTGTAAAACTCTTGACCCGGAGGATTTACACACACATTTTGAGCTCCTATGGATATAATGCAAGAATATGAGCTATGTAAATATAATTATTTTTATTGTGTAAAATATTTTTGTAAAAATGCTAAAAGTCAATGTACTTATAATTTTGAATTCGGCTCAATTAAGACAGAAATAAGGCATTCGGCCAAAGCCAACAACCTCAAACCCATCACTACAGAAACTGACTCTAGTACTGTTATCCATATGCTTGCTAATGATCATCCCTCCTACCATAACATAATTGTTGAGTGCAGATCACTAATGGAGGACATGCAGGCAGCAACACCATCTCAGATCTTCAGGGAGCAGAACTCGCAAGGAGCTAAAAGCGCAAACATGGCATCCCCTAAGTTATTTTGGCAAACACCCCATTTTGTAACTTCTCTTGTACAAGCAGACATAGATGGCCGTTTAGCCCATCGAATAATTTCTAATGCTTCAATTATCCTACAGGGCCGGGATGTGGCCCCGAACAATTTGTTTTTGGCTCCCTCGTCACTGAGGAGCACAACTCTAAAACCACCGTAATATCTTAATGAAAACATCTTTTTAACCAAAAAAAAAAAAAAGGCATTAGATTGAACTCTTCTTTGGTGTTATGGTAAATGCGATTTCAATTGTTCATTCTACTTGTACTTGTTTCAAGACTGTACATACTTTGACAATACCAGGGCATGCTATGCAAAAAGAACAGATGGTGAAAATGGGGTTTGGTGCACTAACAGTCAAGTTATGCATGCGACCGGGGAAGGACCGGACTACAGAGTCTATTGTTCAGAGGTATGCCTTTGCTAGTGTGTTGTGTCAGTCTATGTTTTTGCTTTGACAAAGTGAGGAAACTGGCAACTCTTGTTCCACTCTGTTTTGTCTATGGATTGGAAATTTTGTGACACAAGACTTTGACTTTCGGTGCATATAACTACTTGAAATCTCAGACCCTCCACCCAACCCAACCAAAAATAATATTTTCTTATCTTATTTTATGCGTCATCATTGAATAAAAAATTTAAAAAATAAATAATGATTTTGTAATATTCAACATCAAGACGTTTAATGGATAATTGAAATATAAATTTCTTAAAATAATATCTAATGTAAGCAGGGGCGGAGCTACCCATTGTTGAGGGGTTCATCTGAACCCTATTTGGCGAAAAATTATGCTACATATGCATGATTAAAATTATCTTTTATATATATATTAGACGTTGAATCCCTTCGGTTAGTTTGAATGTTCATTTATGAATTCCTTAGTGAATATCCTGGCTTCACCACGGGATGTAAGCATACTTGTGGTGGCTCTCAATTAATTATTTTTTTTGCAATACTCCAATAACTGCTCCCTCCATTCGCTTAAACTTCTCATATTTTAATTTGTCACTTCTATTAAAAAATAATTATTGACATAATTATTTTATTATAATATTCTTATTAAATAATATTTATTATTATGTCTTGAAATTAATTTTTTAAAAAATTAGTCAATATAAGGGCAAAATAGAAAAATAAAAGTTATGTTTTTAATATATTAAAAATAATAAGTAAAAATAAATATTTATTTAGGAAATAAGTACCAAGCAAGTTCAAAATGTATTTCCTCCTAAATACTATGTTTATTTTAAATTAATTGTCTATTTTCACAAATTAAAAGTGTTTTATTACTCTTTTTTTATATTATCCTCAATATTAATTAACTAAAGAAAATAATAATAATTAAATTTAGAGTTTCAAGTTATTAATAGAAATAATTTTAACTTGACACATATAAAAAATAATAAATAAATGAATAATTTTACTATATTACTTTTAAATATAATAATTTATTTATTTATTTTTTACTTTAAAGAATGTAATGAATGATGTATGTAATATTAAGGATAAAATAAATAAAAATAAATAAATTATTTATCATTTTATAAGTTGAATAAGTATTACATCATACATCTCAAATTTAAAAAGTTGATAAGAATAGATAGACGGACTCGTAGTATTTTCTCAATCACAAATGACAGTACTTTAATTGAATTTTAATTATCAGCAAGTTGAAAACTGAAAGGTCAAAGTTAACAATAATTTCCTCTAATCCACAGAGTCAAAGTTAACAATAATTTCCTCTAATCCACAGAGAGCGGAAAGAATGTCAGTTTCCTCTCACTTTCTCAAAGCTAACAAAGACTAAACTCATTCCTCTGAACAATTAAGGTGTATATTACATACTACATGGTTTATCATTCTTGTCTTCTGCTGTTTTCCAGACACTGTTAAGCTCAGAGCAATGCTTTCCGCCTTCCAGTTACTCCCCGTTTTCATTATCTCTTCTTTTCTCTTAGCTTGCCCAACTCTTGCCAAGGTATGTACAATCTTTAAATCATGTTTAATGGATTTTCCTTTCTGGGTTCTCTTCTAAAACTAAGTTTATTGACTACTTGCTCAATACTAATTTATGTGATGTCGTTCCACTTTGACATGAAGTTTAATGATATTTGTGTAGCTATACATATCTTATTAATGGTGAAATAGATATTTTAGAATTAAATTGTTACTTATTAAACTAATAAAAAGTGTCATTCTTCTTGGATAGATAAAAAGGGAAAGTGTGTGTACCAATAATATCTCACTTAGGGTGCGATAGATATTTGAAAGTTGAATTGTTACTAAATATAGAAATGTGTCGTTCTTTTTGGACTGGTTGAAAAAGGAAAGTATGCCATGTAAATTGGGACAAAGTGATTAATTGAATGAAATGGATCTAAATGGAGCATAATGGATTAACATAGTCAACTCTTAACTTGTGTGTGATAGAAGCATCATAAAGTATCTTTTTTTCTTTGTTTGGTGTTCAGCTATTACCGTAACACCAAATAAGTGTTCGACCTAATGCTTTGTTTCTGTCTTAGTTGATCCTGAATCTATGTTAAGGGGCCTTTTGGTACACAGACTAAATTATCTTGGGATTATAATCTCTTATAATCCCTGGATAAAAGTAATCTCAAGTTGGATGGGATATCCCACCTCATCTCGCGTACCAAACGACCCCTAAAAGTACATTAATTTTTCCCCTGTATTGAAATGTTCGGGCCCACATTTATCTGTACTACCTAAATATTAGTAACACTTCTTGTTCGTTATTCTGATGATGTTAGTGAAGACTGATTTCTTCCTGCTAATGAAGATATTACTCGTGCTGTACTTTGTGAATCTTGAACCTGTTCTATGATTTGCTTTGGCTCATGCATTATTGAGTTATTGGTTCCTGCATAGTGTATGAGTGCAACTGCCCTGCTGGTACACGGCGCCATAGTTTTGAGCACAAGAATAAGGAGAGTTGGGGTTAGGACCCATTTGGCCGAAATCCAACTCAACTTGAAGTTGTATTTCAAATGTGGAAAATAGCTTATAACTTGTTTTCAAACTCAGTTTTCACTTTTGAAATTGACATTCAAGCATAAACATTATTCCAAATATGCATTGAAAAACGTGAAGGGTAGCCTTGGAGTAACCGGTAAAGTTGCTGCCATGTGACCAGGAGGTCACGGGTTCAAGCCTTGGAAACAGCCTCTTGCCAGAAATGCAAGCTAAGGCTGCGTACAATACACCCTTGTGCTGGGGCCCTTCCTCGGGCCCTGCGCATAGTGGGAGCTTTAGTGCACCGGGCTGCCCTTTTTATGCATTGTAAAACGTAAGTGAAAAATATTTGGAATCTATGGCCAAACGCCTTCTTAGTCTCTCGTCTTCCTGCCCATATACCTTGTTTCACCACTTCCTACACTCACCTTGATGAATCTTGGTGTAATTTCTAGAACCTAATGAGTCATTCTTAAGTCTGTCTAAACACCAATATTAATTGTGTTTTTAGAACTTGCAAGAATCTTATTTATGAATTATCTAATCGGTGCACGAATTTCTGCTGTCTACTGCAGTATCAAGAAAATGATACTGTCACTCTATGGGTAAACAAAGCTGGACCATATGATAATCCACAGGAGACCTACAGTTATTATAGCCTTCCATATTGTCGTCCGGCTGATGGTGATCACAAGCGGGGTGGCCTTGGCGAGGTTCTTGGAGGAAATGATCTTATTGATAGCCGAATTGACATAAAGTTTAAGAGTCTGTTCTTCAACTTTTCACAATGTAGTTTTTATGCTTCGAATCACTTTTATTTTTAAATTATTATCCATTTTCTTTTAACAGGAGATGTGGAGAGAAGATCAATTTGTGAACTTAAATTGGATGCATCAAAAATAGCACAGTTTAAGTATGCAATTGACAACATGTATTGGTTTGAGTTTTTTATAGGTACAGTTCTTCATGACATCTCTATGATACTGTCAATTCTTGTCGACAGTTACGCATGTATCTGCTATTTAAAGTGTACTAATTTCACACTTTTCTCTCTTTGTAATATCCTTTTTGGGTTATGACTTTGTGACTTCCTGTTGGCCTGCCTTCAGATGATTTGCCAATGTGGGGTATGTTCTTAACTAGTTTGTCTCTAAATGTTTCTAATTACCATGTACAGTTATAACATAAATAAAAACTCACTTGGTATAAGAGAAATTCAGGTTTCGTAGGCGAGGTGAATGGTTACGGATATGGAGATACCAACAAGCATGTAGTCTATACACACAAGATGCTTCATATTACGTACAATAGAGATCAGGTAGCCATTTTGTTTTTAGTTCTTAATGCCTTGTAGCATGTCAATGATCTGCAACTTGGTTTTAATATCTATCTATACTCTCAATCATTAGATCATTCATTTCAACCTGTCGCAAGAGATCCCAAAGCCATTGGAGGAAGGAAGGACCTTGAACATGACATATTCTGTAAAATGGTCCCCAACAGAAGTTAGCTCTGCACAACGTTTCAATGTTTACCTGGATTACTACTTTTTTGAGAACGAGGTACGCATCAATCTACTATCCTATTTCGTACTTAAGCGGAGGCTTTTAGCGGGAATATTCTTATGCTTTATCAACATTTAGAATTCGTTGACACTGTTTATTGATGATATGCTAGCATCTGGTACCGTGGATAATCCGTATCACGCACTTGCGGCTTTTTCATGAAAGAATTTGATTAGCAATCAAATAACTGTCTCTCAAACCCCCCCCCCCCCCCCCCCCCAAGAAAGCAGTTACTGCAGTTTTATGCTTTGTCAACTTGTGGATTAATGGGGATCTAGACCACAAGAAGTAGCTGTTTCTGAACTCTGAAATTGTGTTTAGTAGAGAAACTATGTTCCCTTCTAGTCTAAACATGTTAGCACTTACGCAGTAGTAGTAGTTGTTAAAAGAGATACTTTTGGTCCCAAAAAGTGTTTCTACGTATAAATGCCACGCACCAATTTCCTTTTGGCTTTTTGCAGCGCAAAATGTATTTTTAAAACTCGGTTATCCTTCTTGTTCCCATTGAAGCAAAATATTAATGAGAAAGGAGACTAAAAATTTAGGCAGTTTGTCCCCGTCAACTCCATAAAGTTCTTCATGTTCGCAGCACCTATAACGTCTTACTCCTTTTGCAGATTCATTGGTTCTCTATATTAAATTCTATCATGATGGTAATTTTCCTCACTGGATTAGTGTCTATGATTTTGATGCGCACTCTTCGCAATGATTATGCAAAATATGCTCGTGAAAATGACGATATGGAGACTCTGGTAAAAGTTTTTCTTCCAATTAATCAAGTATTTGCTTGAACTTATGTCCAATAGCATATCCTTATTGGAAAATTACTAATTTGGGGTGTTTTGTTGGTTGACTTCTTTTATAGGAAAAGGATGTAATTGAAGAGTCTGGTTGGAAACTTGTCCATGGTGACGTCTTCCGACCTCCACAAAATCTGGCTCTGCTTTCAGCAGTTGTTGGGACTGGTGCTCAGCTTGCAATACTTGTTCTCCTTGTCATTATATCTGCCTACCTTTGGAGGATGTACACGAGGTCTGTTTGCCACCTGTGTGAAAATTGTGTTTCTAGAGAATAAAGACTGTATTTCTGCACCCAACAAGGAAACAATCAAATGATCTTCATCCCCTTATCTGCATCAGCCCTACTATGTGTTCATTGTAATTAATTATGTTGATCATTTTCTATTTGAATACTAACAACAACATGGTTTAGGAGAGGAGCAATTATTACAACCTCTATTGTATGTTATGCTCTTACATCATTCATCTCGGGATATGTGAGTGGTGGGTTGTACTCTCGTAACGCTGGTATGTGCTCCTCACCGTGATGTCTCATTAGTTGTTTCCTTTTGTAGCAGTAGGTTATCATAATCAAATTTGCCTGTGTAGCAGATGGATCATTTATCAATTGAAGGTTTCTTTTTCTTTGAGTCTTTTCAGGTGAAAACTGGATAAAGTCAATGGTTCTTACAGCATCACTTTTCCCCTTTATGTGCTTTGGGATAGGATTCGTTCTAAACTCCATTGCTATACTTTACGGATCAATAACTGTTATTCCCCTCGGCACAATTCTAGTTATTTTTGTTATCTGGGCTTTTATCTCGTTGCCCCTGTCCCTCCTTGGTACTGTTGTTGGAAGAAACTGGAGTGGTACGCCAGATAATCCATGCCGTGTTAAAAATATTCCCCGTCCTATCCCTGAGAAGAAATGGTACCTTAGACCATCTGTTATTTCTCTGGTGGGGGGTCTTCTGCCCTTTGCAAGCATTTTTATTGAGATGTATTTCGTCTTCGCTTCCTTGTGGAACTACAGGGTAATTATTCTCTTTGGCATCTAGAAAAACATTTTTTTAGAGACTTCTTATGCGCTCTTTGTTCCTGACATCCTTTTAGATATATTTTAGACTCATTTTAGCAAGAAGCATGAACAGGTGCAAATAGATGCATTATGAGTAATCATTTAGTTTTATTCTTTAGTAATAGATGTTTTATCCTCCACCTTCTTCTAATTTCTCCGTCTTTAGTAATTTGGGGTCCATACTTGGAAAGTTTCTTGTTTCTAACTTGGCCTCTTTTCCGGTGGAAAAACTGAAAAGGCAAAGATATTGGCTTGAAAATATCAGTTTTAGTGAGAGCACGGGCACATTTAGTGCATGTAAAGGACAGATATTTTATTGATCAAGCAGTGAAAAGAAATCTAGGTTGTTTAATGTCCTAGAATCCTAATAATGTGCAATGCATTATATCCATGCTTGTACGTTTGGTAGGCACTCTCATGAAATAACTTGTTTGGTCGTCTAAGATGCTGATTTACTTTCCGTGAGACAGATTTCTCTCAAAAAGAATATATCATGTATAGACAGGATATCTCAACTCTTTTAGTCGTTTGTTCTGTGAGGTTGGAAGCCAGATATTGTCTTGCAATTAACTCAAAACATTATATGTAGGAGTGTCTTACATGTCACTGACATTTACTACTTTCCTGTCAGTTGTGCATAGATGTAGATAGTATTTTCTCTACATTGCTGGAGATTCAGAAGAGCTCATCCACTTATATTTCTGCAGTCTAGATATATTTTGGCTGAAAAGTGTCTACAATTCGAAATTCTAGTAACCATCTTGACAATATTCTTGACAGGTGCACTACTATGTGTATGGATTCATGCTCCTTGTCTTCATTGTTCTGATCATTGTCACTGTTTGTGTGACAATCTTGGGAACATACTTCTTGCTGAACGCGGAGAACTATCATTGGCAATGGACTTCATTCTTCTCGGCTGCCTCCACTGCTCTATATGTCTACCTATATGCTATATATTACTATCATGCAAAGACTAGAATGTCTGGTCTCTTACAGACCAGTTTTTACTTTGGCTACACTCTTATGTTCTGTATTGGTGTCGGTATCCTATGCGGTAAGCTCTCTTAATTTAACTTGCATTAATTGTGGAAAATCCACTTCTGTTTCTTTCCTTGAACTCTTTTCCCTTTCATTAACCCGATCAATTGTTTCTTGCTTGCTGTTGTTCTGGAAACTCCAGGTGCTGTAGGATACCTCGGCTCTAATTTGTTCGTGAGGAGGATTTTCAGGAATATCAAATGTGATTAATCGCATGACACTGCCCAAGAGAGGTTACTCTTTATAGAGTTCACCATGCATGTTGAGTTCTACTCATCTCTTGAGAGTATGTTCACGGCAATACTGATCGCAAACTGTGAATGAACATTAGATGAAGCTATAAATTTACATGGAGTAGAAGCAGCATTGTATCTTTGGATACATTGACAATCAAATTTCATGAAGCTCTCTCTATATATTACATGGATAACTTTAAAGACTACTTATGTAGATTCTTTTTACCTTGTGTATTCTAAATGCTTTATACAAATTTTTCCAACACACATGTTGCCATATTAAAAGATTATTCGATGATACATTCCTTTGGAAAAGATTGTTTCTGAACTTTTGATTTTGTTCTTGCAAGTCATTTATAGTATTTGTTATCCTAAAATATTTGTCTCTAAATGTAAAGTATTGTTATATGAAAAAGAGACTATATAGTAAATGAACTTTGTTAAATTAAAGTACGTAGATAGAGATTATATATTATCCAACTTCAAATTCAATTGTTCATGTACAAATGAATTAAATTGACTTTGTATGGTACGAGTAGTCTACCAACTTAGGGACCTGGTCCCTACCTAACGTATGCAGTAATTAATGAGAATAAACTAAAAGTACAATGTAAGGAAATAATGCATACACAGTATTTACGTGGAAGCCTCCTTACTTAAGGGAGTAAAATCACAACCTACCACGTAGAATTTCCAACCACTTCACTATCTTCAAGTAACTTGAATACATACTCCATAGTTCAAGGATTAACATCTTAATCCACAACAACTTGCAATAGCTCTATTACAAGACTCCACAACAATAGCTTTATTGCTAACACTAAAACAACTAACTCTAACTAAATCAATCACTGGCCAACTCTAGCCTCAAATATCAGCTAACTCTAGCAGGCTCAACACACACAAATAGAACAACAATGAGAAACCTACAATCTATGGACTAGAGAAGTAGGATGAGCGTTTACAAATCACTAAACAAAAACTCAAATACAAAACAAACTTTAGACAAAAATAACGAATGAGTAGGTCCCTGTTGCAAGTGAGACTTTGCTTCAAAGATTTGCTTCAAGAGAGATTGAATGTTCTTTGCATATGAGAACTTAGTTTTTCTTGTCTTAACATGTTGAATATATATGGGACAAGAAAACTTAGGACTCTTTTGATTGGTTGGGGCAAAAAGGTGCTGAAGCTTTGCCACCAACTTACTGCCACTCGGTACTATATCCAACTGTATGCTAACTTGATACAGAAGACATCGATCCGATGAACTTGATCCCTGAATAGTTGCAACTTCATTATCAAAAGTGTTACGCATGACTCCATGAAAACTAGATCCCAAGATTGATTTGTCAATCATTAAAATAAAAAACTTAACACTGTCTTATCTACTTAATATACTCGAAACCCATCTATTTTAAAAAAAAATTGCTTAATAGACATCCACAATATGCTTTGTATACATAACAAATACTCTTGACATTTTCGCTTTTGAACAAAAGTCATTTTATTATTTCACAATTATCACATTACCTCTACAATTAATACTTCATACATTACTATTAGATTTTAGGCCAAAGTCATCGATAGACACTCAAACTTGTTGCCAAAATTCACTTAGACACCTAAATTAAGGTCTGTTCCTATCAGGCCCCTAAATCCTCCACATTTTGTTTCAATTGCGCCTTTTTTGCCCTATCAGCAAAAAACTCAAAGTGTGTGTTGCACACATGCGATGACGTGACAAAATTAGCTAATTGAAAGCTGACCCGTGGCATTGTGTGTCCAATAATTATTAAAAATTAATTATATATTTTTTTAAAAAAGTATATACAAATGGCATTGAGGAAATTATTAAAAAATAATTTAAAAAATAAAAAAAACTGATTATTTAAAAAAAATTATAATTTTTTTTAAAAATGAAATAAATTATAAAAAAATTATTTTTTTAAAAAAATTAATTATTAAGAAAATTATAGTTTTTTTAAAAATAAAAATAAAAAATGGCGAGGATATAAATTATGAAAAAATAATTATAAAATTATTTGAAAAATAAAAATAAAAAACTGATTATTTACAAAAAATTATAATTTTTTTTTAAAATGAAATAAATTATAAAAAAATTATTTACAAAATAAAAAATTAATTATTAAAAAAAATTATAAAACTTTTTAAAAAATGGTATTGAGGATATAAATTATGAAAAAGTAATTATAAAATTATTTGAAAAATAAAAATAAAAAACTGATTATTCTAAAAAATATATAATTTTTTTTTAAAAATGAAATAAATTATTAAAAAAATAAAAAAAATAATTATTAAAAAAATTATATAAAATTTTAAAAAATAAAAATAAAAAATGGCATTGAGGATCCAAATTATTAAAAAATAATTATAAAATTATTAAAAAAAATAAAAATAAAAGCCTAATTATAAAAAAAAAATTATAAAATTATTTAAAAAATAAAAAACTAGTTATTAAAAAGAAATTATAAAATTTTAAAAAAAATAAAAATAAAACTCCCCCACCTACCCTCAGCCCCCCAGCCCCCAGCGTTTTTCCAACTCACATGTTGCCATATTAAAAGATTAAAAAGATTGTTTCTGAAATTTTGATTTTGTTCTTGCAAGTCATTTATAATATTTGTTATCCTAAAATATTTGTCTCTAAATGTAAAATATTGTTATATGAAAAAGAGACTATATAGTAAATGAACTTTGTTAAATTAAAGTACGTAGATAGAGATTATATATTATCCAACTTCAAATTCAATTGTTCATGTACAAATGAATTAAATTGACTTTGTATGGTACGAGTAGTCTACTAACTTAGGGACCTGGTCCCTACCTAATGTATGCAGTAATAAATGAGAATAAACTAAAAGTACAATGTAAGGAAATAATGCATACACAGTATTTACGTGGAAGTCTCCTTACTTAAGGGAGTAAAATCACAATCTACCACGTAGAATTTTCAACCACTTCACTATCTTCAAGTAACTTGAATAGATAAATCGCGTGTTTTGGGGCTGGTTAAAGAAAATAAGTTAATTTTAAAAAGTTTAAAAACATAATCACATAATTTGGAGGTGTTGAAAGAAAATAATTAAATTAAAAAGTTTTAAACACATAATCACATGATTTGGGGTGGTTAAACAAACAATCTAAAACTGTTGGTGACACTTAATAGACTGTCTTGACCCATGTCAAATCCATGTAAAAAATATACTTGTGCTTTGAGGGTCCATTGACCCGCTTGGTCTACCGTAGACTTACACCTTCAGGAGTGCATAGATTAGTCTCCTAATTATTCGTAGACCACATAGTTCTATGTACACTTCTATAGACCAACACTTGGATGTTGTTTAAAAATGAATTAATAAATTAAAAATAAATATAGTGTGGATTTGTACACATATGAAGGAGTGTAAAGAAGTCACATAATCATATTGGAGCTTATACAAATTAGGGATGGTGAATTAAGGAGTGTGTGGGTGGGTATTGGTCGAAACAAACAATATCCTAAGAGTAATGCTTGTCGAAGCACAGGTATGTTTTGAGGATGTTGATTGTATTTAATGACTACCCATTCCACATACTCCTTCAATCACCACTCTTCAATCACCACCCCCAAATCAAAAGAGTATGTGGAATGGATAATGGTTGAACAATCATCATCCTCAAAATATACTTGTGCTTTGACAATCATTACTCTTAGGATATTGTTTGTTCGACCAATACTCATCCACACACTCCTTAATTCACCACCCCTAATTTGTATAAGCTCTAATATATTTATGTGACTTATTTACACTCCTTCATATGTGTACAAACCCACACTATATTTATTTTTAATTTATTTACTCATTTTTAAACAACATTCAAGTGTTGGTCTATAGCAGAGGTCTACGCATAATCAGGAGATCAATCGATGCACTCCTTAAGGCATAAGTCTACGATAGACCAACCGAATCGACGAACACTCAAAGCACAAGTATATTTTTTACTGTAATATTTTTCTATTTAACATATTATTGAGGGTCCATCGATTACGAGTGTCTACGGTAGACTTTGTTATCTCTTTGATGGATGACATAGGTCATGATCTACGACAGTCTATTAAGTGTCACCACCAGTTCAAATTTTTTTTTTACTGTTCCAACGGTAATTAATGGCTACTTTTGTAATCCATCAGTGTTAACACTTCGTTTTTACTTCATATATAAGGTGTCCATCCCTCATTATTTTATTTCATTCACTTTATTTTATTTTTAAAAATTCTACAATGTCTCGAGCATCTCAAACATCCAATCCTAAAAATACTCTAATTTATCATTGTGGGAATGCGTTTGTCTTGAGGACGTCAAGCACAGATTCAAATTCAGGTCGCAAATTTTATAATTGTGCAATTGCAAAGGTGAGCTGTGTGTGTCTTTTTTATAAAGTTAAGTTAATCGTTATGTAATTATTATTTTTTTCTAGGATAATGGCACATGCTCGTTTTTTAAATGGCTTGATGAGCTATCACCTCCAACCAGTCCATCAACTGTAATAATTCAGACTTTTAATGAGGGGTAAGTGGGTAATTTAGCCATTATTATTATTATGAATTAATATAATTAAAGTGAGTAATTCAAAAGTCAAAACTCATTCCCTTACTTTGCTTATCACAACTTAAAAACTGAAGGAGTAGAATATATAGGGTTTTATTTTTGGTACCATTATTTTTAGAGAGAGCAAGCAGAAGGCTAAATTACCCACTTACCCCTCATTAAAAGTCTGAATTATTACAGCTGACGGACTGCAAGCAGAAGGCACGTTAAAAAAAAATTGGGGAGTGCAGACAACTTTAGAAGGGAGCAAAACAAGTTTTCATACGAAGCAGATATGAAATTCTCCCTTGATTCTTTGGCACAAGGATAGTTCATGCATCTTGTTGTGTTTTGAAAAAGCAAAAGATTCAATGAATACTAGTAGGATCCTATTTTTAATTGTATGTTAGTGTGGAAAAAATATTAGAGTAATAATTTCTAAGCAATGGTAAAAGCATGTCGTGATTACACCATGATTGGTGAATGATTGCTTAGCAATCTTAGAACATTGACAAGGGTTCAAGCCATTACTTTTATTTGTTAAAGTTAATGTTGGAATAGTGTTTCTATGGGATTTTGGGTTTTTATTTTATTTTGTTTGTATGAGATGCTACTTCAAAATATGAATATTATTATATTAAGCAAAATTTTCACCAATTAAGTTTGAATAGTGAGATTAAGATCTTTTTAAATTTTGCATTTAATATGTGAGATAGTAAGGTTTAGTTCTAAGATTAAAAGTTAGAGATATTGAGACTTGACCGGATTTGCTTACTTAATATCGTTAATTAATATTTTGGTATAGATTGAGGGCTATTGGAGGTTGTTTGGTTGGTGTTCTACGCATTGCAAGGTTGAAAAATTTTCATTAGCGAGGTAAGTGGGACTTTAAGCTTTGGTGCTTGCTTTTCAAATTTATTTTAAAAATATATTTTTATCTGTCTGGTCCATGTGTTGGGACGAGCGTGTGCTTGGCAGAATCAACGGTCTTTAAGGCCGACCGCATATACTTTATGTTAAGAATACTAATTCTCCTTTTATAAATTATTTCGTGATGTGATATGATTGTGTATTGTGAGATTTGAGCATTGTGTATGCTTCTTAATTCCTTTGGGGAATTGCGTATGCTTCTTAATTCCTTTGGGGTATTGTGTATGCTTCTTAATTCCTTTGGGGCATTGTGTATGCTTTCCTTGAGCATTGTGTATGCTTGTTGATTTTATATGGGACATTGTGTATGTTTCCCTTGAACATTGTGTATTCTTGTTGATTTGATATGAAACATTGTGTATGCTCCCCCTGAGTATTGTGTATACTCCTGATATATTTGATGCATTGTATATGTTGCCTGGAACTTCTTGTGTTGGCTAATTACTTTGATTTCAAATGGTGATAAGTTCTTTGTATGAAATTGTATTGAGATATATGGTTCTTGATGAAGGATTATTGAGCCTCGTTGGTTACCTTATTATGATATAGTTCCGTGTGGACGAACTTTATGTTTTTGGTGTTGTTGTATTTTCTAATACTTGTCCCAGGAGTACTTAAAGCAGCGAGCCGATGATCTTACTGAGTTATATTTACATATATCTCACTGCTTACTTACATGTCTACAGATACCGCTGTGGAGGGAGAGACTAGTGGCTGACGGTTCTTACGCGCGAATTCCATTGCTGAGGTGAACTGTAACACCCCGTAAATTTTTTCGTACACTTATCGCGATTATATGGAGTCCTAAAGGCTTGCGTATGGGTTAAATTATGTTTATGGTGTTCGGAAGTATCCCGTCAATAGTTGTATGTGTAGGTATTGGAATAAGCTTTCCAACGATATAAAGTTTGCCCAAAACAGAGGAGTATTTCATATAAGCGAGCACATTCGAAATTTCAAAACGGTGGCCGGAAAGCCTGTGAACAGTAAATCTGCAGGAAAATTACTGCAGCTAGGCAATTTTTTTTTTGGATCAACTTTAGACGATCATAACTCCTCGTACAAAAAGAACTGTGTGAGCTGCTATATATCAACGAAAATATCCGAGAGTCTTCTTTCCGATGAAATTGGTTTCATCCAAATCCAATGTCTGAGTAAGGAGCTATACCCGTTTTACTACAGCCTATCAAAAAAAAAACAGAATTTTGGGACAGATTTTTGGGTCAACTTTAAACGACCATAACTCCTTGTACAGGAAGAACTGGGTGGTATACTTTATATGAAAATGAAATCCCTTTGAATTATATTTCCAATGCAATTGGTTTCACCCAAATCCGATACCGGAGAAAAGAGTTATGATCGATTTACTTCAGCCTGTCAAAACTGTCCACTGGGGACAGATTCGGATTTATTTAAAATTTTTAGGGCAAAATGGTCATTTTCTATTACCTCTTGGACGAAAATTGGTCTTTATAAACATACACTTAGCCTCATATATATCATATATCATTCAATTATTAAGAGAAGGTGAAACCCTAGCCTAATTTCAACTTCAAATATTTTGTGATTCAACCGTAGAAAATTCGAATTGGTCCCGTAGTTGTGTTCACCATCTCGAAAGCTTCGAGAAGCACCCCATGGTTATGTAAGGAGGATTCTATATACAAGAGTTCATTGTTAAGGTATGAATATTGTTTATTCTTGATTCTTATCCATGAATAAGTATTGATAAGGGATTATGAGTATTGTCTTGATGTTGGAAGATAACTAGAAACATAGTTATGAATTGTTTTGTATAAATTGTTAGTAGTAAATTATGGAAGTTGTTGTATTGGATTATGGAGGATGAATTGTGGTGATATATCATTATATTAGTGGTTATATATGCCTAGTGATCATGTTGGTATTGGATGGTGATTAAGAGGGGAAATAAAGGCTAAGAGTGATGTTGAGGGATATTGCATGAAAATGCATGATATGTGAATGTAATAAGAGTATAAGAGGATGTATGTAGCACTCTTATTGATGAGTTAAAGGATTACTTCCTAGACATTATTTGGTGAAGTTAATACCTAAATGGTAAGGTTTGGTTGCTAATACTAGTTTGCCACAAGTGACTTATTGTAGATAAGTGTTCGAAGAGTACGGGAAGTCAAGTTGGACTTGTATTGAAGTGGTTATATCAAGGTATGTGAGACATACTCTATCTAATCTTTGGCATGAATAATGACCCATGGCACTCTCAAGTAAGCTTCCAACATTGTCCTACGACACATGACACATAATAACATCATATGATCTTCGACACTACCAATTGAACTTGTTTTCACTTTTAAGATGTCCGGCTAGTCAAAAAATGTCCATATACTATTGTTGACTCCGAAATGGTTTAATGAGGTATCCATGATTCTCTACTTTATTTTCATGATATTGATTACCTATTTACATGTTTTTCCTATTGAGGTATCATGGTTTCAAGTTCCATAAGGTGTGACCACAAAGTAACCAATCTCAAAGATTAATTGAAGTAAGAAATGGAATGTCTTTATTTTAAGTTGTTGATATGATGTATTGTATTAGTACCACTGATCAGTTGGCCATTGTATTATAAAGATTATGTATATATGCTATTCCAGGGGTGGTCCCTGATGTATTGTATTAGTACCACTGATCAGTTGGCCATTGTATGACATATGTTATGTATTGATAAGGAATACGGGAAGTAATGATATGAAAGTAATGTGCAGGTATCCCATCAGCTCTTTTAAGTGTGGTCTACTCATACTGTTTATTCACTGGTATCTGGGTTATGTTGATCTTTTGTATCTCATCTTGGTACTCACTGCCTTACATACTCAGTACATATTTCCGTACTGACGTCCCTCACGGGGGACCTGTATTCCTGCCTGCAGGAACAGGTACTTCAGGTCGTACACCTCCGCAGTAAGAGCCAGGACATTCTGTTGATAGTGGTGAGCTCCAGTTGTTTCGGGGCATCCCAAGTCATTTCTATATGTATTTTTGGTATTTGTATAAAAGTCTTTTGTGGGCGGGAGTTTGTCCCGGTAGAGGCTTTTGTAGACATATTGTACAGCCATAGGAGTGTTTGGTTGATAGACGTGATGGCTCTGACGGCCAATTACTATTTATATATATATATATATATATATATACGTGTCTGCTGGGCTGATACAGATACTATTTTCTTCTATTTACAACGAAGTGCTGCCCAAATTTCTAATTTTCATAAGTAATGTAAATGTGAAAGTATAGGTTATGAACGGGTTCTCCCGGGCCTCCTCGGCTACGGGTGCCAGTCCGCTCCAATGGGATTTGGGGCGTGACATGAACCTTCCCAATTGGTCGTGAAGGCTGTCATTTAGCGTTAGATCTTTTAGATTACACTTCTTTTCGTTGGGTTTGCATGCCCGAAAGTTGAACTCATGTAACTCTGTTTAGATGCTCCATGAACTTAGAGTGGGACTTGGCTTAGAGATTTGATATCTAAACTACTGCCGTTTTCATAAAACTCTAAGCGGTATCTTGTTGGATAATTACTCTGCGTTAATGATTATTGTATGCATGTGGGGTTGTATATATGTGTTTGTAGACCATGTGAATGTATGGAAAATTGGTTCTCTCGACAAGTGGTGTTAGTGGGAGCCAGTCACGTCTAAGGATTATTTTGGGACGTGACATCAACGTTGAGTTTGGGACCCGAGACATCAAATTTTCAAGGTTTGAAAAAATTTAATCTACTACAAAGGCTTTAACAATGCGAAGAAAATAAAGATTTTCTCATGACTTTGTTCAAAGAAGCCGAAGAACAGAGGAATCACTTTAAAGTATTGCTACATAACACGCAAATAGAGAGGGATCAACTGAAACAAAAATTGATTTTGGCCGAAGAAAGGGAGAATGGCCTAAAAATGATGTTATGTGCTATAATGCTAGTATTCGTTCTTTGAAAAAGTGTAACATGGATGTAGTGATATTGAATAAATAATAATACTTCTATTTTTCTATAATGTTAATACTATTTTTGATAGAATCATAGTCGATCAAACAATACGTCAATTAAAATTCAAGCAGCATGCTAATGATAAACTATGCATATAGTATACAAAAGATTAAGTATGCATTCTATGATATCAAGCATACACTGTACAAACTATGACAACACCCTGCATATTCAAATTTCATGACACAAATCAGTTTGATAGAAACAGATTCAATGCAGAATCATAACAAATTTCATAAAATAAAAGATTGGTTGTCATATCCTACCACCAGATCCTTCAACCTTCATATTTATGATATAAAATAAATGTCATATCCTAACTACTATTCATTCAACAACACATTAATAATATTAGCATTCTACTGTCTCAACTTTTCTTTTTCTACTGCCTTTTTAATTTTCTTTCTTTTTGAGATATTTTCAACTGCCTCAGCTTTTCTTTTTCTACTTCTACCAGCAGAATCAGAAGCGGTACCGTCCTTGCGTTTAGGAAGGATGCTTTTTTTAGCCATTTTCAACACAATGTACACCTGCAGAACAAATCTCCCATTTTCAGTTCATAGACCACAAGTCTATCAACAGAAATAACTAAATGCTCAAATGAAAACCCTCCAAAAAAATTTAGAAATACCCCACCATTAAACAGTTCACTACACAAACATACAATAATTGAACCAAAATTCAACATGCAGTATCAAAACACAACAATTGCTAAAAATCAAATTAGTGCACCAAATCAAACTAATTAGCTATTAATTTTTCAATTTTCACTATTTCAGCAATCATATTTTAAAAGAATTTCGTACGTCTAAAAATTGATTTCAATCTAGGGCATTCTCATTTCATAGACCACGAGTCTACGGATAGACCACGGGTCTACGGACAGAAACAGATTACTGTTCAGATCAAAATGCCAAAATAACTCTTCAAATAATAATTATCCCACCATTCAACACTTCCTTGCTAAAAAAAAAACTAGAACTAAACCAAATCTCGTAAACAAAAGTTTCAAAATTCAACACCGCGATTGACGAAAAAATCTGTCAAAAATGCCGCATAAAACCTCAACCATTGCTTCAAAATCAAACTCATTACCTATAAAATTCTCTTTTTTTTTTTTTAACTACTTAATCAACCAAATTAGAAAAAAATTAAATTCCCTACATCGCTACGAATCGATTAGCAAAGAAAATCGTTTAAATGGATCTAGAAATGATCGAAACTTGATTTTAACTAACCTTGCGAAGTAACAACGAGTCCTTAGCAATTGGAGAAGAAGAAGAAGCGAAAATGACGTTTTTGGGAGAAGAAGTTTCAAAAGCGGGAGTTGACAATTGAAGAGAAGAGAGAGAGAATTTTTTATTTTTTTTATATTGGACTAAGTGAAGAGTATTAGGTGTATTATATTAAATTGCAAAGTTATAAAAATAATGAATTGACCCCTTAGCCCACGGGTGAATTTACTTTTTCCACTTTTTCCCACTTTTTACACCCTAAACCTAAAAAATAAATAAAAAAGAAATTAACTCTTGTTCCACTCTGTTTTGTCTATGGATTGGAATTTTTGTAACACAAGACTTTGACTTTCAGTGCATATAACTACTTGGAATCTCAGACCCTCCACCCAACCCAACCAAAAATAGTACTTCCTTATCTTATTTTATGCGTAACTATTAGATCGGACACGAAATTTAAAAAATAAATAATGACTTTGTAATGTTCAACATCAAGACATTTTATGAATAATTGAAATATAAATTTCTTAAAATAATATATAATGTAAGCATACTTGTGGTGGCTCTCAATTAATTATTTTTTTGTTTTTCAATACTCCAATAACTACTCCCTCCATTTGCTTAAACTTCTCATATTTTGATTTGTCACATCTATTAAAAATAATAATTATTGACATGATTATTTTATTATAATATTCTTATTAAATAATATTTATTATTGTGTCTTGAAATTATTTTTTAAAAAAATTAGTCAATATAAGAATAAAATAGAAAACTAAAAGTTATGTTTTTAATATGTTAAAAATAATAAGTAAAAATAAATATTTAATTAGAAAATAAGTACCAAGCAAGTTCAAAATGTATTTCCTCCTAAATATGTTTATTTTAAATTAGTTGTCTATTTTTACAAATTTAAAGTGTTTTATTATTTACTTTTTCATATTATCCTCAGTATTAATTAACTAAAGAAAACAGTAATAATTGAATTTAGAGTTTCGAGACATCATTAATAGGATTAATTTTGACTTGACACATATAAGAAACAATAAATAAATGAATAATTTTACTATATCACCTTTGAATATATTTCCTCCGTCCCATTTTATGTGTCGTTATTTGACCGGACACGGAGTTTAAGAAAAAAGGAAAGACTTGGTAAAATTTATCAAATTATCCTTTATCAAAAAATGTGCCAATTTTTTTTAATTAAGTTGGATCAATAAGGATAAAAGGGTAATTGTGTCTTTAAAAAGTTGCCTAATAAGGAAAAACGACACTTATTTTGGGACGAACTAAAAAAAAAATGATGACACATAATTTAAAACGAAGAGAATAATATTTTTTTTACTTTAAAGAATGTAATGAATGATGTATTTAATACTAAGGATAAAATGAATAAAATAGATAAATTATTTATTATTTTATAAGTTGAATAAGTATTATCATATATCCCATATTTAAAAAGTTAATAAGTACAACGGCCTTGTAATATTTCTCAAAGTCATGAAGTTGGAGTGCTTTAATTAAAATTTAGTTGTGAGAAAGTTTAGTACTGAAAAGTCAAAGTCTTCAATGATAATAATTTCCTCCAATCCATAGAGAGTGAGAGTGGAAGAAGTTGTCAGTTTCCTCTCACTTTCTCAAAGCAAACAAAGATTGGAAAAAAGAAGACAGCATGTAAACTAGGGTCATTCCTCTGAACAATTAAGGTGTATATTACATACTACATGGTTTATCATTCTTGTCTTCTGCTGTTTTCCAGACACTGTTAAGCTCAGAGCAATGCTTTCCGCCTTCCAGTTACTCTCCCTTTTCATTATCTCTTCTTTTCTCTTAGCTTGCCCAACTCTTGCCAAGGTATGTACAATCTTCAAATCATGTTTAATGGATTTTCCTTTCTGGGTTCTCTTCCAAAACTAAGTTTATTGACTACTTGCTCAATACTAATTTATGTGATGTCGTTCCACTTTGACATGAAGTTTAATGATATTTGTGTAGCTATAAATATCTTCTTAATGGTGAAATAGATATTTTAGAATTAAATTGTTACTTATTAAATATGTCATTCATTTTGAATAGATAAAAAGGGAAAGTGTGTGTACAAAAGATATCTCACTAAGTGTGCGATAGATAGTTGCCCTTGTGTAAGTTCATGCACTCACAGAACTACTCAGAAGCTCAGAATGATTTAGATTCGGAGCTCAGAATGATTTAGATTCGGTTTTGTAATTTACTTAGGTTGTGCATGCTATCCTATAACTTCAGATTTTCCTCAGTTTCTTAGTTTAACCAGCAACATTTGAGGATGAATGTTTCCAAGGGGGAGATATTGTAGTACCTCGAGACTTTTCCTATCTTGAATTCTTCCCTAGAATGTTAAGGGATAGCTTCCAAAATGAATACTATTTATTTCGTGTGGAATTCTTCAGATTTAGACTTCCCATTGCGTGGGAAGTTGAATAAGCTTTCCATCGATACCATATTTGCCTAAATCCGACACTTGGTGAAGGAGTTATGACTATTTTAAGTTCTAGTCATAAAACACCGTGATATGGGCCCTTAGCGCATCGTGGAGAAGCATAAAATCTCAATTGTCAATTTCCAGTGAGACTCCGTGATTTTGGCGCGTCGCGTAGAGGCCCAATTTCCCGTTTGTCAATTTCCAGTGGACCTCCGCGATATTGGCGCGTCGCGGAGAGGGCCAAATCCCCAATTGTCCAATTTCAGTGAGGGTCCGCGATATTGGCGCGTCGCGGAGAGGGCCAAATCCCCAATTGTCCAATTTCAGTGAGGGTCTGCGATATTGGCACGTCACGCCAAGTTTTCAGGTCCCATCCATGGTGGCAACGCGATACTACCCGCGTCGCGCCACCATACATATTCCCAGTTGGCATTATTTAGTGGCTTGGTGCGATACTGACGCGTCGCGTCAAGGCCAAAAGACGGGATTTTTTGGCCCCAAGAATGAGGGGAGTGGGGGTTAGGACCCGTTTGGCCGAAATCCAACTCAACTTGAAGTTGTATTTCAAATTTGGAAAATAGCCTATAACTTGTTTTCAAATACGCATAGTAAAAAGTACAACCAAACACAACTTCATCTTTATCTTCAACTCCAATTCCATAAGTTCCCAATAAAGTGAAAAATAGTTGGAATGTATGGCCAAACGCCTTCTTAGTCGCTCGTCTTCCTACCCATATACCTTGTTTCACCACTTCCTACACTCACCTTGATGAATCTTGGTGTAATTTCTAGAACCTAATGAGTCATTCTTAAGTTTGTCTAAACACCAATATTAAATGTGTATTTAGAACTTGCAAGAATCTTATTTATGGATTATCTAATCGGTGCACGACTTTCTGCTGTTTACTGCAGTATCAAGAAAATGATACTGTCACTCTATGGGTAAACAAAGCTGGCCCATTTAATAATCCACAGGAGACCTACAGTTATTATAGCCTTCCATATTGTCGTCCGGCTGATGGTGATCACAAGCGGGGTGGCCTTGGCGAGGTTCTTGGAGGAAATGATCTTATTGATAGCCGAATTGACATAAAGTTTAAGAGTC
The DNA here is from genome assembly GCA_030864215.1 of Capsicum pubescens. Taxonomy (NCBI): domain Eukaryota; kingdom Viridiplantae; phylum Streptophyta; class Magnoliopsida; order Solanales; family Solanaceae; genus Capsicum; species Capsicum pubescens. The sequence continues at coordinate 52,768,830 of CM061543.1, read as the reverse complement.
TGTTCTTCAACTTTTCACAATGAAGTTTTTATGCTTCGAATCAATTTTTTTTTAGTTATTATCCATTTTCTTTTAACAGGATATGTGGAGAGAAGATCAATTTGTGAACTTAAATTGGATGCATCAAAAATAGCACAGTTTAAGTATGCAATTGATAACTTGTATTGGTTTGAAATTTTTATAGGTACAGTGCTTCATGACATCTCAGTGATACTATCAATTCTTTTCAACTCGTATCAATTCTGCTATCTAAAGTTTACTAATTTCACACTTTTCTCTCTTTGTAATATCCTTTTTGGGTTATGACTTTGTGACTTCCTGTCGGCCTGCTTTCAGATGATTTGCCAATGTGGGGTATGTTCTTAACTAGTTTGTCTCTAAATGTTTCTAATTACCATGTACAGTTATAACATAAATAAAATCTCACTTGGTATAAGAGAAATTCAGGTTTCGTAGGTTACGGATATGGAGATAGCAAGCATGTAGTCTATACACACAAGATGCTTCATATTACGTACAATAGAGACCAGGTAGCCATTTTGTTTTTAGTTCTTAATGCCTTGTGGCATGTCAATGATCTACAACTTAGTGTTAATATCTAACTATACTCTCAATCATTAGATCATTCATTTCAACCTGTCGCAACAGATCCCAAAGCCATTGGAGGAAGGAAGGACCTTGAACATGACGTATTCTGTTAAATGGTCCCCAACAGAAGTTAGTTATGCACAACGTTTCGATATTTACCTGAATTACTACTTTTTTGAGAACGAGGTACGCATCAATCTACTATCCTATTTCGTACTTAAGCGGAAGCTTTTAGTGGGTGTATTCTTATGCTTTATTAACATTTAGAATTCGTTGACACTGTTTGTTGATGATATGCTAGCATCTGGTACCGTGGATAATCCGTATCACGCACTTGCAACTGTCTCTCAACCCCCCCCCCCCCCCCCCCCCCCACACACACACACACTCACAAAGAAAGCAGTTACGGCAGTTTTATGCTCTGTCAACTTGTGGATTAATGGGGGTCTAAACCACAAGAAGTAGCTGTTTCTGAACTGAAATTGTGTCTAGTAGAGAAACTATGTTTCCTTCTAGTCTAAACATGTTAGGAGTTAGGCGAGATTGAGGCGCAGTAGTTGTTGTTGTTGTTAAAAGAGATACTTTTGGCCCCAAAAAGTGTTTCTACATATAAATGCCACACATCAATTTCCTTTTGGCTTTCTACAGGGCAAACTGTATTTTTAAAACTCGGTTATCTTTCTGGTTCCCATTGAAGCAAAATATTAATGAGAAAGGAGACTAAAAATTTAGGCAGTTAGTCCCCGTCAACTCCATTAAGATCTTCATGTTCCCAGCACCTATAACGTATTACTCCTTTTGCAGATTCATTGGTTCTCTATATTAAATTCTATCATGATGGTAATTTTCCTCACTGGATTAGTGTCTACGATTTTGATGCGCACTCTTCGCAATGATTATGCAAAATATGCTCGTGAAAATGACGATATGGAGACTCTGGTAAAAGTTTTTCTTATAATTAATCAAGTATTTGCTTGAACTTATGTCCAATAGCATATCCTTATTGGAAAATTACTAATTTGGGGTGTTTTGTTGGTTGACTTCTTTTATAGGAAAAGGATGTAATTGAAGAGTCTGGTTGGAAACTTGTCCATGGTGACGTCTTCCGACCTCCACAAAATCTGGCTCTGCTTTCAGCAGTTGTTGGGACTGGTGCTCAGCTTGCAATACTTGTTCTCCTTGTCATTATATCTGCCTACCTTTGGAGGATGTACACGAGGTATGTTTGCCACCTGTGTGAATATTGTGTTTCTAGAGAATAATGACTGTACTTTTGCACCCAACAATGCAACAACCAAATGATCTTCATCCCCTTATCTGCATCAGCCCCACTATGTGTTCTTTGTAATTAATTATGTTGGATCATTTTCTATTTGAATACTAACAACAACATGGTTTAGGAGAGGAGCAATTATTACAACCTCTATTGTATGTTATGCTCTTACATCATTCATCTCGGGATATGTGAGTGGTGGGTTGTACTCTCGTAACGCTGGTATGTGCTCCTCACCCTGATGTCTCATTAGTTGTTTCCTTTGTGTAGCAGTAGGTTATCATAATCAAATTTGCCTGTGTAGCAGATGGATCATTTATCAATTGATGGTTTCTTTTTCATTGAGTCTTTTCAGGTGAAAACTGGATAAAGTCAATGGTTCTTACAGCATCACTTTTCCCCTTTTTGTGCTTTGGGATAGGATTCGTTCTAAACTCCATTGCTATATTTTATGGATCAATAACTGTTATTCCCCTCGGCACAATTCTAGTTATTTTTGTTATCTGGGCTTTTATCTCGCTGCCCCTGTCCTTCCTTGGTACTGTTGTCGGAAGAAACTGGAGTGGTAAGCCAGATAATCCATGCCGTGTTAAGAATATCCCTCGTCCTATCCCTGAGAAGAAATGGTACCTTAGACCATCTGTTATTTCTCTGGTGGGGGGTCTTCTGCCCTTTGCAAGCATTTTTATTGAGATGTATTTCGTCTTCGCTTCCTTGTGGAACTACATGGTAATTATTCTTTTTGGCATCTAGAAAAACAATTTTTTAGAGACTTCTTATGCGCTTTTTGTTCCTGACATCCTTTTAGATATATTTTAGACTCATTTTAGCAAGAAGCATGAACAGGTGCAAATAGATGCATTATGAGTAATCATTTAGTTTTATTCTTTAGTAATAGATGTTTTATCCTCCACCTTCTTCTAATTTCTCCGTCTTTAGTAATTTGGGGTCCATACTTGGAAAGTTTCTTGTTTCTAACTTGGCCTATTTTCCGGTGGAAAAACTGAAAAGGCAAAGATATTGGCTTGAAAATATCAGTTTTAGTGAGAGCACGGGCACATTTAGTGCATGTAAAGGACAGATATTTTATTGATCAAGCAGTGAAAAGAAATCTAGGTTGTTTAATGTCCTAGAATCCTAATAATGTGCAATGCATTATATCCATGCTTGTACGTTTGGTAGGCACTCTCATGAAATAACTTGTTTGGTCGTCTAAGATGCTGATTTACTTTCCGTGAGACAGATTTCTCTCAAAAAGAATATATCATGTATAGACAGGATATCTCAACTCTTTTAGTCGTTTGTTCTGTGAGGTTGGAAGCCAGATATTGTCTTGCAATTAACTCAAAACATTATATGTAGGAATGTCTTACATGTCACTGACATTTACTACTTTCCTGTCAGTTGTGCATAGATGTAGATAGTATTTTCTCTACATTGCTGGAGATTCAGAAGAGCTCATCCACTTATATTTCTGCAGTCTAGATATATTTTGGCTGAAAAGTGTCTACAATTCGAAATTCTAGTAACCATCTTGACAATATTCTTGACAGGTGCACTACTATGTGTATGGATTCATGCTCCTTGTCTTCATTGTTCTGATCATTGTCACTGTTTGTGTGACAATCTTGGGAACATACTTCTTGCTGAACGCGGAGAACTATCATTGGCAATGGACTTCATTCTTCTCGGCAGCCTCCACTGCTCTATATGTCTACCTATATGCTATATATTACTATCATGCAAAGACTAGAATGTCTGGTCTCTTACAGACCAGTTTTTACTTTGGCTACACTCTTATGTTCTGTATTGGTGTCGGTATCCTATGCGGTAAGCTCTCTTAATTTATTTTGCATTAATTGTGGAAAATCCACTTCTGTTTCTTTCCTTGAACTCTTTTCCCTTTCATTAACCCGATCAATTGTTTCTTGCTTGCTGTTGTTCTGGAAACTCCAGGTGCTGTTGGATATCTCGGCTCTAATTTGTTCGTGAGGAGGATTTTCAGGAATATCAAATGTGATTAATCGCATGACACTGCCCAAGAGAGGTTACTCTTTATAGAGTTCACCATGCATGTTGAGTTCTACTCATCTCTTGAGAGTATGTTCACGGCAATACTGATCGCAAACTGTGAATGAACATTAGATGAAGCTATAAATTTCATGGAGTAGAAGTAGCACTATATATTACATGGATAACTTTAAAAACCACTTATGTAGATTCTTTTTACATTGTGTATTCTAAATGCTTTATACAAATTTTTCCAACTCGCATGTTGCCATATTAAAAGACTATTCGATGATACATTCTATAAAGATTTAGAGAAAGAGATCAGAAGGATGATACTATTAACTCTGAAAGAAAGCTTTTAAATACACAATATACAACTATCTACAACTAATTAACTATTCCTAAATATACTCCAACCATCAAAAGAGTTCTTCTAACTATATATAACAACTAATAACAAGAGTTACATAAAGATAGTAACAAGAGGTAAATAAAGATAGTTAATTGTAACACCCCATATTCAAGTACATGTATTGGCGTATTCAAGTACGTGTATTAGTCTTATTTATATGGAATTAATTTTTTTATTTTATTTATACCGGAATTTGCCCGTCGATGGTTCCATGCGAAGGTTATTGAATAAGCTTTCCAACGATATAAAGATTTCCAAAAACGGATAGGTTTCGGATATAATCGAGCACGTTCGAAACTATAAAACGGTGGCCGGGATATTTGGAAATAGTAAATGTGCAGGAAAATTTCCTGCACACAAACTACTGAGGCCAGCCGAATTTTTGGGTCGACTTCGAATGATCATAACTCCCTTAATATAATGAACTGGGAGAGCTGCAACCTATGAAAAGAAATATCTTTGAGTCTTCTTTCAAATGCAATTGGTTTCATCCAAATTCAACGTCTGAGTAAGGAGTTATACTCGTTTTACTTCAGCCTATCAAAACAGATTTTTAGGGTCAACTTCAAACGACCATAACTCCTTGTACAGGACGAACTGGGTGGCCTACTTTATATGAAATGAAATCCCTTTGAGTTATCTTTCCAACGATACCAATTTCAGCCAAATCCGATATCGGAGCAAAGAGTTATGGTCGATCTACTTTAGCTTATCAAAACAGTCCACCAAAGGACAGATTTGACATTATTTAAATTTTAAAGGCATTTTGGTCATTCCCTATTATATTATGGACGGGAATATGTGTATATATACATGTATATGAGTTCAAAAACTCATTTTCATCATCAATCATTGAGAAAGAACAAACCCTAACCAAATTTGACCTTTAAATTACTTTTGATTCAACCGTAGAAATTCCAAAGTAATCCAATAACTGCGTTTGTCATCTCGAGATCTTCGAACGACACCTATTATTTGTGAAAACAGGATTGCATAATCAAGAGGTGAATTCTAAGGTATGAATATTGTTTGCCTTTGTTCTCTTCCATATGTATATGTGTGATAGAGGATTATATGTATTGGTTGTTATTGAAAGGTGATGAAAATAGGGTTATGGACTATTTTGCATGGTTTGGTTGTATTGAATTGTGGAAGGTGGATATGGTAATTGAGTTATGGAAGGTGGATATGGTGATATACTATTGAATTGATGATTATTTATGTCTATGGCTCAATTTGGTTTAATGGATTGGTTGGAAGGATAAATGAATCCAAACTTGATATTGGAGGATGTTGTATGAATATGCATGGCATGTGAATGTAATTGGAGTATAAGAGGGTTAAGTGACACCCTTTATGATGTAATTAAGGCTTACTACTTAACCACTAGTTTGGTGAATTCAAATAATTGAATTGTGACGTTTGGTCGCTAATACTAGATTGCTATATATGTTCATTGTAGATAAGTAATCCGAAAAGACGAGAAGTCCATTTGGGACTAGTATTGAAGGTTGACAGTCAGGTATGTAAAGCATACTCTATACCATATCTTTGGCATGAAAGTGAACAATTGTTCTATTAAGAAAGTTTTCAAAGTTATTCAATAACATGTGATCCATAATGGTTTTGTATGATGTCCTACGTTACCAATGAACTTGTTTCCACCCTACAAGATGTCAAGACATTCCAATACTTACTTGTTTTCCAAATCTTACATGTTTATTGCACTAATGAATGTCAGAAGGTATCCGGTTACTCAAACAAGATCCATGTGCTATTAATGAATCCAAAACGTTTTATTGATATACCAATAAGTTCCTACTTCATTGTTATGGCATTGATGACTCCAAAACACTTCATTGATGTGTCAATGAGTTCTTACTTCATTGTTATTTCATTGATGGTCTATTTATATGTCTCTTATTGATGTATCATTGTTTCAAAGTATCAAAAATGCGGTGGCGACCGAAATAACAATCTCAAAGATTAATTGAACTAAGTGATGGAAGTTCTCTCTTATCGGGTGGTATCCCAGGGGCATAAGCCTATCATGGCTCGATCCCTATTTATATGTTTATGGGTGGTATCCCAGGGGCATAAGCCTATCATGGGTCGATCCCAGTTGATATGTACTGGAGGCAGCCTAATGGTCACAGTACAATAATGATTACAAAGATGATAAGAATGAAGGTAAAGTGATTGAATAAATGCAATGTACAGGTTGTCACAAGTTCTAGTAAGTGTGGTCCACTCCTATTACGATTTATTCACTTGTTTCTGATTTCTATTGAGCTCCTATATCATATGTGATTATCTACAGCTTTACATACTCAGTACATATTTCGTACTGACGTCCCCCACGGGGGACCTGCATTTCATGCTGCAGGCACAGGTACCTTAGCTCATACACCGCACAAGTAGGAGCCTGGATATCCAGCTGCTTTTGGTGAGCTCCAGTTTACTTCGGGGCTTTCCGTGTCATATCCAGTCACTTTTGGTATTGTATAGAAGTTAGTTATATGGCGGGGTGTGTCCCGACCTTAGTTAAACTCTGTGTATTGTTTAGAGGCTTTGTAGACCTAATGTACAGTCAAGGTGGTGTTTTTTTAGTAGACGTGATGGCTCCAACGACCAAGTATTGTATATACATATATATGTGTGCTCGAGCTTATACAGGTGATTATTTCCTTTTATATGCATCATGATGCTGTCCGAATTTCGGGTTGTCATAGAGGCATGCATGAGAAGTATAAGGTTATGAGCTGGTTCTCCCGGGCCTCCTCGGTTACGGGTGCCAGTCCGCCCCAATAGGATTTGAGGCGTGACAAAAGTGGTATCAGAGAAGTTCGTCCTAGTGAGTCTACAAAGCCGTGTCTACGTAGAATCTTGTTTATCGGTGTGTCGTGCACCGCATCTATAAACAGGAGGTTATGGACATTTAGGAATTGTTTCTTTTCTTCATGTCTTAGATCGTGCGATAGAGCCTATATTGTATATGAAGTCATAGTTGACCACTGAATCCGTTTGTAATTCTTATTATAGTAATGATGCCGGTTACCAGAAGCAAGAATACCGGTAAGCAAGTAGATGTGGCTGCCGGAGAGGGGACTAGTAAGTCACCCACTATACCAGCTAATCAAAGTTAGGCTCCAGCTGAGCATGCATCAGAAACTTCTTCCACTCCGGAAGAAATAAAGGGGATGAGAACTATATCCCCAGACCCACCTATTAATGTTGTTGATCAAGATCTTATAAATGCAGTGCAACTTTTGACTCGTATAGTTGCTGGGCAAGCCATTCCTACCACGGGTCCTAGTGGTACAGATAGGGCGGCTAGCCTTCAAACACAGGATTTTCTTAAGAGGGATCCTCCCACTTTTACTGGATCAGATCTTAACGAGGACCCACAGGACTTTATTGATCAAATTCAAAGGGCCTTAGATGTTATGCATGTAACGGGTAGAGAGATAGTGGAGTTAGTGACGTATAGATTTAAAGAGGAGGCTATATATTGGTACGAGGACTGGAAACGATCTAGGGGTATTGATGCGCCCCCAGCTACTTGAAAAGAGTTCAAAAAGACATTTCTTGATCATTATTTTCCATTCGAGATTCGTCAGGCCCGTGCAGATCAGTTTTTAAATCTTCGTCAGGGGAATATGAGCGTGAGGGAGTACAGTCTCCGATTTAATTCCTTGTCGAGATATGCTCCTAATGTTGTAGCTACTATGGATGACAAAGTTCATCAATATGTGAATAGGCTGGATCCATATCTGGTTAGAGATTGTACTATTGCCGCTTTGAACAAAGATATGGACATAGCGAGGATCCAAGCTTTTGCACAGAAAATGGAAGATCAGAGGCAGAGGAGAAGAACAAAAGAATTAGAAAGAGGATATTCCAAGAGGGCCAGATCTACAGGGCAGTTCATGGCATCCCAAGGAGGGTTCAGACCACAGTTTTCTGCTAGACCACCTAGGCCATTATCTTCTTATTCTGCAGCTAGTGCCCCACCACAGTTCCAAGGGTCTAGAGGAAATCAATTTGGGCACAGAAGTGAGAGTCAGAGTTCGCGGACAGTGAGGTACCAAGGGCAAGGGAATATGAGCCAATCGAGACCTCCTCGAGAGCCATGCAATAAATGTGGAAGGTATCATTTAGGCGCATGTTGGCTGGGGACCAATGTTTGCTTTTGGTGCGGTATGTCGGGGCATATGATGAGAGAATGCCCACGAAGGGGCATAGGGGGTATGATACGACCTACGGGGTTATTTGTTGCATCATCATCATTAATGTCTTATTCAGGAAGGGGTGAACAACCAATGGGTCGTGTTAGAGGTGATAGAGGAGCCACGAGTTCTAGCGGGGCTCAAAATCGTACGTATGCTCTAGCGGATCGACAGAATTTAGAGGCTTCCCCAGATGTGGTTATGGGTACGTTGTCTATCTTTTCATTCGATTTATATGCCTTAATTGATCCCGGTTCTACATTATCTTATGTTACTCCATTGGTTGCTGGAAAGTTCGAAAGAATACCCGAACTGTTAGTTAAGCCATTTGAAGTGTCCACACCGGTTGGGGAATCTATTATAGCTAGAAGGGTTTATCGAAACTGCATAGTAACTGTTTGTGGTCATGATACGATGGCTGATCTTGTGGAGTTAGAAATGGTAGATTTTGATGTTATAATGGGTATGGACTGGTTGGTGCCTTGTTATGCCACAATTGATTGCTGCATGAAAAAGGTATATTTCCATTTTCCAAATGAATCAGTCCTTGAATGGAAAGGTGAAATTAGCGCGCCAAGAGGTAGATTTATTTCTTATTTTAAGGCGAGAAGAATGATTTCCAAGGGATACATATATCATTTAGTTAGAGTAAGGAATACAGAAGCGGAGCCACCAACTCTTCACGCTGTTCCGGTAGTAAATGAATTTTTTGATGTATTTCCTGAAGATCTTCAAGGTTTGCCTCCTGAACGAGAAATAGAGTTTGGTATTGATGTAATACCAGGCACCCAACCAATCTCCATTCCTCCGTATAGAATGGCCCCAACAGAATTACGAGAATTGAAAGATTTGCTAGAGAAGGGATTCATAAGGCCTAGTATGTCCCCCTGGGGAGCACCAGTGTTATTTGTGCGCAAAAAAGATGACTCGTTGAGGATGTGTATTGATTATCGGCAATTGAATAAGGTGACTATTAAGAATAAATATCCTTTCCCAAGAATTGATGATTTATTTGATCAGTTACAGGGCGCCAAATGCTTTTCTAAGATTGATTTGAGGTCAGGTTACCACCAAGTGAGGGTCAAAGAGAAGGATATACCCAAGACAGCTTTTCGAACACGGTATGGTCATTATGAGTTTCTAGTTATGTCATTTGGGCTAACAAATGCACCCGCAACTTTTATGGATTTGATGAATATGGTGTTTAAGCCATTCCTGGATGTATTTGTGATAGTTTTTATAGATGATATTCTAGTTTATTCTAGATCAGAAGAGGACCATGCCAATCACTTACGACAGGCATTGCTGACTCTTCGTGATTGTAAGCTTTATGCAAAGTTCTCTAAATGTGAGTTTTGGTCAAAGTCGGTGGCATTTTTGGGTCATATTGTATCTAGTGAAGGGATAAAGGTTGATGCTCAAAAGATAGAAGCTGTGAAGAACTGGCCAAGACCCACAACGCCTACGGAGATTCGTAGTTTTCTCGGGTTGGCCGATTATTATAGAAGGTTTGTTAAAGGCTTTTCTTCCATTTCAGCACCCTTAACCAAGCTAACCCATAAAGCATCCAAATTCCAATGGAATGATGCCTGTGAGAAGAGTTTTCAAGATTTAAAGAACAAGTTGATTTCTACACCCGTGTTGGTACTTCCAGAAGGCACCGAAGGGTATACAGTGTATTGTGATGCTTCCAGAATTGGTTTAGGATGTGTATTGATGCAGCATGGTAAGGTAATAGCATATGCTTCTAGACAATTGCGGCCACATGAGAAAAATTATCCTACACACGATCTTGAGCTGGCAACAGTTATTTTTGCTTTAAAGATATGGCGCCACTAATTAATGGGGTTCATGTTGATATAAATACTGACCATAAGAGCTTGCAATATATTTTTAATCAGAAGGATCTAAATTTAAGGCAACGGAGATGGCTTGAACTATTAAAGGACTACGATATTGATATCTTGTACCATCCAGGGAAAGCAAATGTGGTAGCTGATGCGTTAAGTCGTAAGGCTATGATGGCGCCTATAGAAAGGCAAGGGATGATTAAAGATCTTCACCAGTTAGCTAGTTTGGGAGTTCGCCTTCTTGAAACTCCGAATAAAGAGCTTATCGTACATAATGCTGCGGAATCTTCATTAGTAGCTGAAGTAAAAGAGAAGCAATATGCAGATCCTATTTTATTACAGCTTAAGGAGAACGTTCAGAGTGGTGCGATCAAGGCATTTGAGCTTACGCGAGAAGGAGTACTTCAGTGCCAAAACCGATTGTGTGTGCCGGATGTAGACGGGCTAAGAAAGAAGATTATGACAGAGGCACATTTTTCAAGGTATTCCATTTATCCAGGATCAACCAAAATGTATCAAGATTTAAAAGATATGTATTGGTGGAATGACATGAAGAAGAGCATTGCAGAATTTGTAGCTGAATGTCCAAATTGTCAAAGAGTTACAGTTGAGCACCAAAAACTCGGAGGTTATATGCAATGCATTGATCTTCCAAGCTGGAAGTGGGACATGATCAACATGGATTTCATTATTGGTTTTCCTCGTACATCCCGGAAGTTTGATTCTATATGGGTGATTGTTGATAGGCTTACCAAATCCGCACATTTCCTACCAGTTAGGACCACTTACACAGTTGAAGAGTATGCGAAGCTGTACATTAAAGAGATAGTCCGATTACATGGAGTGCCAATCTCTATTATATCAGATCGGGGAACCCAATTTACCGCAAACTTTTAGAAGTCTTTTCAGAGGTGTTTGGGAACACAAATGAAGTTGAGTACAACTTTTCACCCTCAAACAGATGGACAAGCAGAACGTACCATCCAAACACTTGAAGATATGCTACGAGCTTGTGTAATAGATTTTAAAGGAAACTGGGATGATCATTTACCTCTTATTGAGTTTGCCTACAATAATAGCTATCATTCAAGTATCAAAATGGCACCATATGAAGCTTTATATGAAAGGAAGTGTAGATCACCAATAGGATGGTTCGAAGTGGGTGAAACTCTTTTGTTCGGACCGGATCTTGTTTATCAAGACATAGAGAAGGTTAAAGTAATTCAGCAATGACTGAAAACATCCCAAAGTCGACACAAGTCATATGCGGATAGTAGAAGGAGAGGACTAGAGTTTTCTATAGGTGATTGGGTATTTTTGAAGGTATCACCAATAAAAGGGGTAATGAGATTTGGCAAGAAAGGGAAGTTGAGTTCACGTTATATAGGCCCGTATAAGATCACTCGAAGGTTTGGACAAGTTTCATATGAATTAGAGCTACCCCAAGAGCTCTCATCAGTACATCCGGTATTTCATGTGTCAATGCTTCGAAAGTGCATCGGAGATCCATCACATATCACTTCTACTGAGGATGTGCAAGTTGCGGAAGATCTTACCTATGAGGAAGTGCCTATTGCTATTCTAGATCGCCAAGTTAAGAAGATGAGAAATAAAGAGATAGCATCGGTGAAAGTACGTTGGAGAAATCGTCAAAGGAAAGAGATTACATGGGAAGCTGAAGAAGCAATGAAATCTAAGTACCCTCATTTGTTCAAAGATGAAAAGGAAGTACAAGAAACGGAGTTAGAACATTAACAAGTAAGTTTTTTTTATATATGCATAGTATTTATGTGATGATGTGAATGTTAATGATGGACTTGGACTTGTTTCGGTTGAATAACTACGCTAACATTCGAGGACGAATGTCCTAAAGGGGGGAAGGATGTAACACCCCATATTCAAGTACATGTATTGGCGTATTCAAGTACGTGTATTGGTCTTATTTATATGGAATTAATTTTTTTATTTTGTTTATACCGGAATTGCCCGTCGATGGTTCCATGCGAAGGTTATTGAATAATCTTTCCAATGATATAAAGATTTCCAAAAATGGATAGGTTTCGGATATAATCGAGCACGTTCTAAACTATAAAACGGTGGCCTGGATATTTGGGAATAGTAAATGTGCAAGAAAATTTCCTGCACACAAACTACTGAGGCCAGCCGAATTTTTGGGTCGACTTTGAATGATCATAACTCCTTTAATATAATGAACTGGGAGAGATGCAACCTATAAAAAGAAATATCTTTGAGTCTTATTTCCAATGCAATTGGTTTCATCCAAATCCAACGTCTGAGTAAGGAGTTATACTTGTTTTACTTCAGCCTATCAAAACAGATTTTTAGGGTCAACTTCAAACGATCATAACTAATTGTACAGGACGAACTGGGTGGCCTACTTTATATGAAATGAAATCCCTTTGAGTTATATTTCCAACGATACCAATTTCAGCCAAATACGATATTGGAGCAAAAAGTTATGGTCGATCTACTTTAGCTTATCAAAACAGTCCACCAAATGACAGATTTGACATTATTTAAATTTTAAAGGCATTTTGGTCATTCCCTATTATATTATGGACGGGAATATGTGTATATATACATGTATATGAGTTCAAAAACTCATTTTCATCATCAATCATTGAGAAAGAACAAACCCTAGCCAAATTTGACCTTTAAATTACTTTTGATTCAACCGTAGAAATTCCAAAGTAATCCGATAACTGCGTTTGTCATCTCGAGAGCTTCGAACGACACCTATTATTTGTGCAAACAAGATTGCATAATCAAGAGGTGAATTCTAAGGTATGAATATTAGTTGCCTTTGTTCTCTTCCATATGTATATGTGTGATAGAGGATTATATGTATTGGTTGTTATTGAAAGGTGATGAAAATAAGGTTATGGACTATTTTGCATGGTTTTGGTTGGATTGAATTGTGGAAGGTGGATATGGTAATTGAGTTATGGAAGGTGGTTATGGTGATATACTATTGAATTGATGATTATTTATGTCTATGGCCCAATTTGGTTTAATGGATTGGTTGGAAGGATAAATGAATCCAAACTTGATATTGGAGGATGTTGTATGAATATGCATGGCATGTGAATGTAATTGGAGTATAAAAGGGTTAAGTGACACCCTTTATGGTGTAATTAAGGCTTACTACTTAACCACTAGTTTGGTGAATTCAAATAATTGAATTGTGACGTTTGGTCGCTAATACTAGATTGCTATATATGTTCATTGTAGATAAGTAATCCGAAAAGACGAGAAGTCCATTTGGGACTAGTATTGAAGGTTGACAGTCAGGTATGTAAAGCATACTCTATACTATATCTTTGGCATGAAAGTGAACAATTGTTCTATTAAGAAAGTTTTCAAAGTTATTCAATAACATGTGATCCATAATGGTTTTGTATGATGTCCTACGTTACCAATGAACTTGTTTCCACCCTACACGATGTCAAGATATTCCAATACTTACTTGTTTTCCAAATCTTACATGTTTATTGCACTAATGAATGTCAGAAGGTATCCGGTTACTCAAACAAGATCCATGTGCTATTAATGAATCCAAAACGTTTTATTGATATACCAATAAGTTCCTACTTCATTGTTATGGCATTGATGACTCCAAAACACTTCATTGATGTGCCAATGAGTTCTTACTTCATTGTTATTTCATTGATGGTCTATTTATATGTCTCTTATTGATGTATCATTGTTTCAAAGTATCAAAAATGCGGTGGCGACCAAAATAACAATCTCAAAGATTAATTGAACTAAGTGATGGAAGTTCTCTCTTATCGGGTGGTATCTCAGGGGCATAAGCCTATTATGGGTCGATTCCTATTTATGTGTTTATGGGTGGTATCCCAGGGGCATAAGCCTATCATGGGTCGATCCCAGTTGATATGTACTGGAGGCAGCCTAATGGTCACAGTACAGTACAATAATAATTACAAAGATGATAAGAACGAAGGTAAAATAATTGAATAATTGCAATGTACAGGTTGTCACAAGTTCTAGTAAGTGTGGTCCACTCCTATTACGATTTATTCACTTGTTTCTGATTTCTATTGAGCTCCTATATCATATGTGATTATCTACAGCTTTACATACTCAGTACATATTTCGTACTGACATCCCCCACGGGGGACCTGCATTTCATGCTGCAGGCACAGGTACCTCAGCTCATACACCGCACAAGTAGGAGCCATGATATCCAGCTGCTTTTGGTGAGCTCCAGTTTGCTTCGGGGCTTTCCGTGTCATATCCAGTCACTTTTGGTATTGTATAGAAGTTAGTTATATGGCGGGGTGTGTCCTGACCTTAGTTAAACTCTGTGCATTATTTAGAGGCTTTGTAGACCTAATGTACAGTCAAGGTGGTGCTTTGTTAGTAGACGTGATGGCTCCAACGGCCAAGTATTGTATATACATATATATGTGTGCTCGAGCTTATACAGGTGATTATTTCCTTTTATATGCGTCATGATGCTGTCCGAATTTCGGGTTGTCATAGAGGCATGCATGGGAAGTATAAGGTTATGAGTTGGTTCTCCCGGTCCTCCTCGGTTACGGGTGCCAGTCCGCCCCAATAGGATTTGAGGCGTGACATTAATACACCCCCTCAAGTTAGGTATGGTGCAATAATGCCTAACTTGGAACGACACCTAATAAAGGCTGATTTAGGCAGTGACTTGGTGAAGGTATCCACAAGTTGATCACAAGCATAAGTATGAGTAACATGAACTTGATCACAGACATATGCGAAATCTACAACAACATATTTTATACAGGTATGGAACACTGGGTTGTGAGATAAATAAGTTACTCCAACATTGTCACAGTAGAATGTTGGCGTCTTCGGAATGGTGACATGTAACTCATGAAGTAAGTTTCGCACCCATGTGATCTCTGCAAGTGCATTGGCTACTGATTTGTACTCTGTCTCAGTGGACGAGCGTGCCACTGCACGTTGTTTTCTGGATGACCAACTAACTGGATTTGGTCCAAAGAAAAGTATGTAACCTGATGTAGAGACAACTAACTGGATTTGGATCGCCAGCCCAGTTTGCATCAGCATACATATACAAATTGGAGTCAGAGCTGCGAAGGATGCGAAGTCCTGAATGTGCGCTTTCTTTTAGATACCGTAGTACTCTTTTAACTTCTGTCCAATGTTCATCCGTCGGACTATGCATAAATTGTGACAATTTATTGACTGCATAAGATATGTCAGGCTGAGTGAGAGACAGATACTGCAATTTGCCAAGGGTACACCGGTAGCGCGTGGCATCAGTTGGTGGCGAACCATCAGCTACGCGAAGGGGTACACTGGAACACATGGGAGTGGAAAGACCTTTACAATTGTCCATATCTAGTTCAGAAAGAATTTCCAAAATGTATTTTGATTGAGAAAGAATGAGACCATCTGGTACTTGCTTAATATCAACACCGAAGAAGTAGTTTAGATAGCCAAGATCCTTCAATGAAAATCTTTCTGCCAATGATTTGATGACGAATTTAATCATTTGTGGATTGTTTTCAGTGATTATGATGTCGTCAACATAGACAAACACATAAATGGTTATAGCCAAATGCTTTCATACAAATAAAGAGGTGTTAGATTCTGTTCTGACAAAGCGCATTTTCAGCAGATGTTCACGCAGAGCATTATACCAAGCCCGTGGGGCTTGTTTGAGGCCATAGATAGCCTTCTTCAGTCTGCAGGTATGAGTTGGAAATTGGGGATTAATAAAGCCACGGGGTTGAGACATAAAGACTTCTTCATCCAATTTTCCTTTTAGGAAAGCATTATTGACATCAAGCTGATGGATTGGCCAATTGTGTTGCACAACTATAGATAGAACCAATCTTATGGTTGTCGGTTTGACAACAGGACTGAATGTCTCATGAAAATCTAAGCCATGGGTAACAAAGACAACCAAAAATTTTTAGGGTGTGATAATCAGGAGACCGACCAAATAATTTTTGGTAGGGAGACTCATTATTGAGGATGGGAGTGGGAAGTTGGTTAATAAGGTAGATTGCATATTGACATGCAAAAGACCAAAGTTCAGAGGGTAAGGAAGCTTCATGAATAAGGGTATTAGCAGTTTCAAGAATATGGTGATGTCGACGTTCATCTATGGCAACATGGTGTGGAGTGTAGGGAGGAGAAATTAAGTGTTCAATGCCATGTTTTTGAAGATAAGGCTGAAAACCGATGAACTCACCCCCTCCATCTGTATAGTTGGAGGAAATTTTTGTTTTGAAAAAATTTTCTACTAAAGGATGAAACGTTGGAAATATTGACGCAACCTCACTTTTATTTTTAAGTGTATACAACCAAGTATATTTGGTATACTGATCAACAAAAATGCAATAATACAACTTTTTGTTGAGTGATAAAATGGGCGATGGTCCCCATAAATCACGAAAGATAATCTGAAAAGGAACACTACTGGACAAAGTGAGTCGGTGGAATGGCAAACAATGTACTTTATTAGAAGGACAAGAATTACAAAGTTCAAACGGTTCTTTGCTAGCAATAACTGGTAAGGAAAATTTCCTCAAAATAAAATTTAAAATTCTAGAGTGGGGATGACCCAATCGACAATGCCAAAGTTGAAGTGGGGATTTTGTGGAGGCAAGGTGAATGGAGGGTTTCCTGGATGGCAAACATGGCCACTCATACAGTCCATTTTTGTTCCGACCTTGTACCAGCGGCTTCAGAGTATGCAAGTCCTTCACAACAAAAGTAAAAGGAAAAAATTCAATAGACGTGAGGTTATCTTGACAAAACTTAGCAACAGAGATGAGATTCTTTTTGATTAATGGAGCACAAAGTATGTCATAAAGCTTAAAAGCAGATTTAGATGCCTAAATTAGAGTTGAACCAGTATGAGTGATGGGAATGGTTTTACCGTCACCCATAGAGATTTCTTCAGTTCCTGTATACTCTTCAAGGTTGTGAGGTTCGGCAGTGACATGGTGAGTTTCTCCAGAGTCTAAAACCCAAGAGTTTCCAGATGATTGCTGCCTAGATGCAAAGTTAGCCTTAGCTTCAAAATGATTGTGCGGCTTGGAGCGACAAACATCTGCCGTGTGACCAAACTTTTGGCACAATTGACATTTGACAGATTGCTTAGGTGGTCGCCTGTTTTGATGATTGTTGGAATTTGATTGCTGATTGTTAGAATTCTATTGTTGATACTGCGATGAATTCCATGGTTGATTTTTGAAGCGAGGATTATTCCTGTTGAATTGCGGAGGCGTGTTGGACTTCTGAGCAACAACAGCTGTGATCATAGATGGTTTTCCAAATCTTGATGTTTTAGGAAAAGCTCATAATCTGTGAGCTTGTGAAATAATTCTTCAAAGCTCAAAGGAGAGTCTCGTGCTCGTATCGCAGCAGAGATTTCACGATACTCGGGGCCAAAGCCACTTAAAATTTTGACAATAAGTTCATCATCATTGACAGGTGAACCAACAACTTTAAGAGCATCAGAGAGGGAACAAACCTCCTGCAAGTATTCTGCAATGGTTTTGGAAGTCTTTTTGGTGTTTTGCAGTTGATCTCGCAAGCTGAAGATGCGAGTATGGCTTTTGTTGGCGTAGGCTGTGTGAAGGAGTTCCCACGCTTTGTTAGCAGATGGTGCTGCTGCAATAGTTGGAGCAATTATAGGATCGACTGATGCCATCATTGCTTGTTGGATCAATTGATCCTGAGAGAACCAGATCTGATAACTGGAATTTGGTACAATAAGACCATTTTGGGTAATAGTAGGTGATGAAGCAATTGTGGTTTCATCAAGATGTCCCATGAGTTGATGCCCATTTAGTAGCATTACAAGTTGTGCTTTCCATGTTGAGAAGTTGAGATTACCTTGTAGTTTAATAGGTAACTGAGCAACGGGATTAAACTGTACCACATGAGTAGTGGTAGAGACTGCAGAACCAGTGGCATCAGTAGCATCATTTACTTGAGCCATAAATGAGAAAGATTAAGGAGAATGAAATGAATTTGACTCGGTGGAGCTTATGGGGCTCTGATACCATATAAAGATTCAGAGAAAGAGATCAGAAGGATGATACTATTAACTCTGGAAGAAAGCTTTTAAATACACAATATACAACTAACTACACCTAAAGTGCAGGCCACTATCTGCACACTATGTCACTATCTGCACACTATCTACAACTAACTAACTATTCCTAAATATACTCCAACCATCAGAAGAGTTATTCAAACTATATATAACAACTAATAACAAGAGTTACATAAAGATAGTAACAAGAAGTAAATAAAGATAGTTAATACATTCCTTTGGAAAAGATTGTTTCTGAACTTTTGATTTTGTTCTTGTAAGTCATTTATAATGTTTGTTATCCTAAAATATTTGTCTCTAAATGTAAAATATTGTTATATGAAAAATAGACTATATAGTAAATGAACTTTATTAAATTGAAGTACGTAGATAGAGATTATATATTATCCAACTTCAAATTCAATTGTTCATATACAAATGAATTAAAGTGACATTGTATTTATAGAAAAAGTAGTTGTGAGACATTACAGGAAGCAAGTACAAAGATTCTTAGAAGTTGCTTGCTTGGGTTACTTAAGATTTTATAGTTGAAGTGATTTATGAACAACCTGTTTAAGTTACTTCCAGTCTTCTTGCTTGAACTAGTTGCAAGTTGTTTGCAAGTGTGAGGAAGTTGCTGTAAGGATTTTTAGAAAGCTGTTTGCAAGCTGGTACGAGTAGTCTACCAAGTTAGGGACCTGGTCCCTACCTAACGTATGCAGTAATAAATGAGAATAAACTAAAAGTACAATGTAAAGAAATAATGCATACACAGTATTTACGTGGAAGCCTCCTTACTTAAGAGAGTAAAACCACGACCTACCGCTTAGAATTTCCAACCACTTCACTATCTTCAAGTAACTTTAATACATACTCCATAGTTCAAGGATTAACATTTTAATCCACAACAACTTGAAATAGCTCTATTACAAGACTCCACAACAATACCTTTATTGCTAACACTAAAACAACTAACTCTAACTAAATCAATCACTGGCTAACTCTAGCTTCAAATATTAGCTAACTCTAGCCGGCTCAACACACAGAGATAGAACAACAATGAGAAACCTACAATCAATGGACTAGAGAAGTAGGATGAGCGTTTACAAATCATTAAACAAAGACTCAAATACAAAACAAACTTCAGACAAAAATAACGAATGAGCAGGTCCCTGTTGCAAGTGAGACTTTGCTTGAAAGATTTGCTTCAAGAGAGATTGAATGTTCTTTGCATATGAGAACTTAGTTTTTCTTGTCGTAACATGTTGAATATATATGGGACAAGAAAACTTCGGACTCTTTTGATTGGTTGGGGCAAAAAGGTGCTGAAGCTTTGCCACCAACTTACTGCCACTCGGTACTATATCCAACTGTATGCTAACTTGATACAGAAGACATCGATCCGATGAACTTGATCCCTGAATAGTTGCAACTTCATTATCAAAAGTGTTACGCATGACTCCATGAAAACTAGATCCCAAGATTGATTTGTCAATCATTAAAATAAAAAACTTAACACTGTCTTATCTGCTTAGTATACTCGAAACCCATCTATTTAAAAAAAAAATTGCTTAATAGACATCCACAATATGCTTTGTATATATAACAAATACTCTTGACATTTTCGCTTTTGAACAAAAATCATTTTATTATTTCACAATTATCACATTACCTCTACAATTAATACTTCATACATTACTATTAGATTTTAATACTAAAATATTTTATCAATATGGAGTCACTCTTCCATTTATTAATCTTGTTTAACCGTATTCCTTTTCACTGTCCAACCAACAACCATGATGAAAACCGCCAAAAAAGTAAAAGTAAAATATTACTACTACTTGCCAGCATTAGCCATCAATCATATTGAGAAGCAAAACGACAAAACGTAACGCCTTATTATGATAGTATTAGTGATGGAACCACACAATTTGAAGTCAATTTGTGGTTTAAAATCTACATGGCCAACGGAGTCGACAACATCTCCGACGCCGAGACCCCGTTTCTCGGCGACGTCGTTGAAGGCTCCGTTGACTATAAGGGTAACCCGGTGGCCCGATCCAAATCCGGTGGATGGAGATCCGCATCTTTCATCATAGGTAAATACTTCTTGAGTTTAACTATGTAAAACAAATTTTTGAATCTTGTGGTATGGTGGTAATTAATGATAACGTCAAATGTGAAATCTTTTTTGAAATGGACTAGGAAGGAAAGTAGATGAAGAACAAATTGAAACGGGGAGTACTTAATTGTCTATAATTTTGGTTTATGATTGCAATTTTAGCATCTGTGTTTTCTTTCTAAAACGGGATATTTGACCGTTATGTATATTCAAATATTTCTGCAATTTTTGCTTCTGGGGTGTCTTAAAAACCGTTTTTTTTTTTTCAGTATTAAATCATTCTGCAACTGCAAGCCGTGTTTTCTTAAGAATTAGATTTTGGTTTCAATTTGTTCTAATGATATTCAATTTTTTCTACAATTTTAGCTGCTGAATTGTCTCAAAGTTTGATTCGTTGTCCTCTACTGCTGTTGATTTTTCAAATCTTTATGCATTTTAGCTGCTTGTTATTTTAACTACTGATTTTTGCCTGCTATTTTATGGATTTTCAATTCTTTCTGCAATTATAGCATTTGTATCCTGGGCCAGGTAGCGCTGAGGGGTTTATCCAAGCCCCCCCTATGGCGAGAAATTTTGCTATTTATATATGGTTAAAATTATTTTTGTATGTATATATAGCAGATGCTGAACCTGGCGAAAAATTACACTGTTTATACATGGTTAATTTTTTTTTAATGTATATATAGTAGATGTTGAATCCTTTTTGGCTTCTTCGTTTGTTTACTTCTTCATTTTTTGAATCCCCTTAGTGAAAATCCTCAAATGGAGCGAGATGAATATTAAGAATGCATATAATTTATCTTAGCTATTGGGGATTGAGGCGTTATATTGTTGTGATTATAGTTGTTGCTTATTTTCAAAATCTGTCCACACAAATTTAGCTGTTGGGTTTAAAACTTGATTATTTTCTTCCTGTCTTATAGGCGTGGAGGTTGCAGAGAGATTTGCATATTATGGGATAAGTTCAAACCTAATAAGCTACCTAACGGGGCCACTAGGCCA
Source organism: Capsicum pubescens (assembly GCA_030864215.1). Classification (NCBI taxonomy): domain Eukaryota; kingdom Viridiplantae; phylum Streptophyta; class Magnoliopsida; order Solanales; family Solanaceae; genus Capsicum; species Capsicum pubescens. The sequence continues at coordinate 52,747,243 of CM061543.1, read as the reverse complement.
GTCAGTTGCCACGGCAGCGGAGAATGTAAATGCTTGGAGTGGAACGGCATCGCTTCTTCCACTTTTGGGTGCATTTATCGCTGATTCATATCTTGGTCGGTATCGGACCATTATCATTTCCTCTTTGCTCTACATTCTGGTTAGTACTCAGTTCAGGTGACATGCTTGTACTTTGGTTTTCCCCACTTATGCTATAATAGGTTGTGGAAGTGCTTTGCTGATAGGCTTTGATCCTCTTGGCCAAGGCGGATCACAATTTAAGTCGGTGGTTGTAGGAATCTGAACCCATTCCTCTCTTGTGACATTGAGTGCACACAAAGTAGACACACATATACATACATAGGTGAGGCGAAAGTAGTGGGTTTGCCAACACCAGATGTGAAAGTAATGAATACGCCTATGTCTCTTGGGACTTGGTTGAAATTAAAACTTGTTCTTAGAATATCAGGATAAAAAAGGTTACTTGAAAGTTTGAGCTTTTAGGGCCTAAGTTCTGTTAGCTTTTCTGGAGATTTGTAGTCGATTTCCATTGACGTTTAACTGAATACTTATGAATTTGTACTAGGTAGCAATTTCAGTGCGATTAGGCAGTTTTGATTCATGGGTTAATGATGACCAGACTTTGGCTTTAGTACATTGTCCTGCTTCTTTAGAGAACATTATTAGCAAGTTGTGTGATGTGCCAAACATCGTTAACTGATGTTTATTATTGAGGAATATATCAATAGATGCAAAATTTTTATGTGCTTGGCGTTGCAAAGTTAGTTCCCATGCATCTTCATTGATGCTGTATAATTAGTAAGTCAACCATATACTATCCTGCAGGTGTAACATCCCTGACATTGTCTCTACTAGAAAGAGTAAAGTCCTCAGTTTTGGTCTTCTACTGCTGCAGCTCGTAGCTTAGCCTTATCTTCCATAGTTGGATATCAAACATTCCATGAAAAGCAAGAATAGCTACTGTGAAGATGAAGAAATTGGGGAAGTACATAGCATATAAAACAAGTAGCATAAAAGTGTGGACTTCATGCAGCCAAGGTAGTGGCCTAGTGGTCAATGAGGCGGACGAACCTTGGAGACCAGGTTCTAATCCAGCTTAGACACAAACACTAGACTGTCTTTTTTTCATCTTCTTAAGCCTTAGTGGACACTACAGAGTGCCCGGTACCTGTGATGATGGGAGGTTGGAGTACCCGGCAGAAAGTCGAGGTGCACACCCGCTAGCCCAAACACTAGAATTATCGAATAAAAACTGTGCGGACTTCATGCTATCACGGGGCATTGTTATACCTTTTATTTGATAAGGTACTACTGTAATACCTTATCAAAAGTTACTACAAATGTGAAACAGCCTACAAAAGTTTGACTGTGACTATTAATAGCTTCAGATCTCAGTATCTTTTAGTAGAAGGAGCTCAGAAATTTGAATTAGATACTATAAAGTTTGCTATCTAGAAGCAGCATCTCTGTTAGAGCAAATAGACATTTGGGTTGTTGCTTCACCTTGACCCACAATGTTCTTTTCCAAGGGGCTGTTTGGTTTAGAGAGATTAATAATGCATGGATTGTAATGTAAAGATTAGTAATGCACGGATTGTAATGCAGTTCTTATTATACGGTTATTTTATACAATACATAGTTTAAAATATGTGCTCCCTTTATATTTTTTAAAAAGGATTGTTTAAAGTGAGGGTTATTTTGGTCATTTTGGTTGCTTTAATTTATGTATTACTGATCCCCCTATTCTTGTTCCACTTCCTAATCCGCGTAAAATAATTCATGGATTCATGCATAATTTATGCATATTATTATTTATGTTAGCAACAAAAATGACAACCAAATGAAGTGTATAAGTAAATGCTGAATTTTATCCAAATATAAAAAATGTAACCAAATATTTTATTGCTTATGCTGAATTTTCTTGTAATACTTGAAACCAAATGAGCACTTAAAGTATGGCTCCATGTATGCTTTCTTAATACGAAGCAGCCTCTCTTCGCCATAGCGAGAATGATAAAAACCAAAGTCTCTGCTCTATTGCGTGATTTGTTTAAGTAAGAAAATTTTCTTAGGTGAAATTTCCCTATGAGAAATCTGTAATGATGCATATGAACAGGTATTCTTCTCATTGTTGACGGTAGTACTGTCTTCTTTCAGCTTTAGCAAAAATTGATTTAGCTAGTAAAACATTTTTCGTTTGTTGAACTGCAGGGACTTAGCTTCTTGACGCTTTCAACTGTCCTCCCTTTCAATAATACTGACTGCCAAGATACTGCAACATGTTCTCCTCCCAAGTTCCAAATTATTTTCTTCTTCTTTTCTTTGTATCTAGTAGCTATTGGACAGGGAGGGCACAAGCCTTGTGTACAAGCTTTTGGAGCGGACCAATTTGATGCTCAAGACCCGGAGGAAAGTAAAGCTAAAAGCTCATTCTTCAATTGGTGGTATTTTGGAATGTGTGGTGGGCTATTGGTAACCCTCTGGATATTGAACTACATTCAAGATAACCTTAGCTGGGGTCTGGGATTTGGAATTCCCTGTATTGTCATGGGTCTCGCGCTTGTTGTGTTCTTGCTCGGAAGCTTCACTTATCGGTTTCGCCAAAACAGTGATGAAAAGAACCCATTTCTTAGAATTGGTAATGTGTTTATTAATGCAGCTAGGAATTGGCAAACAAACGCTTCAGCTATATCAGTGGAACACGAAGTTCAGGGTATTCTGCCTCGTGAAGGTTCTGAACAATTCAAGTGAGCATATTTTGCTTGATTTTTATAATTGGATGAATAAGAGGAGTTGATTTTTTATGATGCTTCTGATAATTTGTCAAAAAATAAAAAAATACAGTTCTGCAATAGGTTAGGATAGCAGAAATGTTTCTGGAATGGCTTTAAAGAGTTAACAAATGCATAATATTCAGCTTGCTATTGAATGTAAAAGCCCAATGCATATAAGGACAACCGATTTATAATTTGTGGGGTAGTATTAGCCATTCAAATAAAATATTTTTGTATAAGCCATTCTCCTCTCTGCCTTAAAGCAGGGGTAAGGCTGCGTACCCACCACACCACCCTCCCCAGACCCCACTTGTGGGGATTCCATTGAGTATGTTGCTGTTGTTGTATAATAAAATGTTGTTTTAATCAAATGTATTAAAGGCGTCTCATTTTATTGTTATATATCATTACTCAACACAGGTTCCTCAACAAAGCGTTGGTTGCACCCGATGGTTCCCAGGAGGATGGGAAAATTTGTAGTATCAGCGAGGTTGAAGAGGCTAAGGCTGTTCTTAGGTTGATTCCGATATGGACAACTTGTTTGGTGTATGCTATTGTGTTTTCACAGTCGTCCACTTTATTCACCAAGCAAGGTGCAACTTTGGACAGATCTCTTGGTTCAAATTTTGAAGTACCAGCTGCCTCATTACAATCTTTCATTAGCCTCTCTGTTGTCGTTTTTATTCCTATATATGACCGTATTTTGGTTCCCGTTGCAAGAGCTATAACTAGGAAACCATCAGGCATAACGATGCTCCAAAGAATTGGAACTGGGATTTTCTTGTCTATACTTTCAATGGTGATTGCAGCTATAGTCGAGAAGAAACGTCTCCAAACTGCTATAGAACATGGGCTGGTTGACATGCCAAAGGCAACAGTTCCCATGAGCATTTGTTGGTTAATACCTCAGTATCTACTATTTGGTATCTCCGATGTATTCACCATGGTTGGTCTGCAGGAGTTCTTCTACGATCAGGTACCAGTCGAGTTGAAAAGTATAGGTCTTTCTCTCTACCTCAGCATTTTCGGCATAGGGAGCTTCTTGAGCAGTCTTCTTATCTCTGTTACCGAGAACATCACTGGGAAAGATGGTCAGACCAGTTGGTTTTCGGATAACTTGAATCGGGCACATCTGGATTACTTCTATTGGGTTCTTGCTGTACTTAGTACTATCGCGTTCACAGCGTACATGTATTTTTCAAGATCTTATATATACAATAAGTCAAGTTCTCTCTAAGATGTATGGTGTACTTGTGTAGGATAACTTAAGCTTGGAGAAGTCGATGGTGCAACAGTTTAAAGGTATTCTCTGTGCTTAGTGTAGTGATATTCTTGTCAAAGAACACCTTGTGCTGGTAGAAGGCATAGATCTGCATAAACTGCAGGTTTTAGGTGTTTGTGTTACTATTGTTGGATATGTATGTGTTCTCGATATAATTATGCAATTGTTCGTTGATCGTATAGTTTTGTTTGAAATTTACAAAAAACTAGTGTATGCACATGTTTTATGTGGTGTAGTTGTAATTTCAGAGTACTGTTATCTTAAAATAATTTAGCGCTTGAAACACCATTTAACAAGAGCAGTATTAGGATATTCTTTTGAGACCTTACAACTTGTCATAACATGGAATGTCTGGTGTATGAATTGCTTATTTTAGTAAAGTACATCAATGGCGAACTGCAATTTAAATTTCAGCAAAATATTGACTCATTGGAATAGACATATCATACCATAGTTGAATCAAATATTACACTGTAAATTAATTGTAAGGCCAACAATAACAGAGAAACCCTTTGCCAAGATAAATTTGGTTGTCCAACTGAACAAGAGAATAGGTTTTTGTATATGAAAAAAGAACAATTGGTATTGAAGTTAAGTGCACTCATGCCACCCATAAGCTTAAGTGGTATGTTAGCTTTTCGTTACCAAAATTCTTCCTATACCTGTAGGCTGTAGCATTTGCGATAGACTTTCTCAATTTTATTCGATTGAAAGGCAAGCACACAACCTCCAACCAAGAGAGTGATTATTCCACATATATCCCCTCTTATTCCTTGCATGCTATGGTATTCTAGAGTGAGTAGGAGCAGCTCAAGTCTATATATCCGTGGAGCAACATCCACGTCTGGATCTGATCTGATCTGATCTAATTACAGCTAATAGTTGGGCCAACTCTGAGAAACAGATAAGGTGTTTATTATGAGGCTACATTTAGTAGAAAGCTGCGAAGACTACAGCTGACTTTATATCCACCAGGGGAATAGAAATGCTGTGAATTTATAACTTGCCTGATGCTTTAAAGCAGCAATGCTAAAGCCAGTAGCTAGCTATCAGTCAATTCGTAATCACCTTGTAACAGCAGTCTGTTCTCTGGAACGTTCTCTCTCCCATTGAACATCATATGATATGCTTGACACGATTGCTTCCAGCCATGAGCTCCCTAATGATCTAAGCGATCTTGGGTGGAGCGGGCCATTCTATCAAATATTTGAGAAGGGGCCTTTCACAACCGTAGCTGAAGCCCTGGCCGTAACGTGCAACCCATGCTAACAAAGGCCCGAGGAAACCCCTTAGCATAACATCATAAGCATAAGCATTATTAAAGTGCAGAAATTGGACCCAAAGATAAAAAATTAAAATTAGGCAATAGTTGCTAAACCAAATCTTGAAATAAAACTTAATGACACCTATTACATCAGTCTATGAAGCCTCTAATATTATGAATAAAATCCCAAGCCGGAACATGGCCCCGGCGTACCATAAAAAAAATAGCCAATGTCTGAAGAAATGAAATTAAATGCCATCCGGAAGATGGAGGGCTCACCACTCGCTACTTGTTGTCCCACAAAGATATATGAAATCAAATGCCATCCGGAAGATGGAGGGCTCACCACTCGCTACTTGTTGTCCCACAAAGATTCTAGTGTTGTAAAGAATCACAAGAAAATGCTTCCGAACCTACATCATAAAAAGATGTAGCATCTAGGAATGGTCAGTACTCGTCGTACTGGCATGCAACCCAGGGGAGAGGGACAAAGCAATTTAATAAGCAAGTCATAAAGACATAAAGACACTGCCATTTGAAACCTTCATTCCGAACTATGTGGTTTGCACCGACATTAAGTAACCCACGGGCTATATGGGTCTGGTATTCGCTCAACCGGTGGACCCCCATTCCATGTTTGCCGCATGAACTGAGACCAACATAACTTGGCAATCATAGTATCTGAGACATAGGCGTTTTCTTTTTCGCAACACCACTGTTTGGCAGTCGTACCACACTGCACAACTTCAACCACACACACACTGCACAGTCTAAGTATAATAGACAAAGTATGCAGAAACGTAAAGTACTCAACAATGTACAGGAAACAAGTTCCCAACCTTTATTATTCTCTCAGAATTACAAAGGACAATGTCACAAGAATTGTACTAAGGCACTACAACACTTCCTCCTTTGTACAATTTCCAGCAACACAATATATAGACTGCACATGGGCAGTTACAACAGTGACACTTGGCAGCATGTCATTGGACATGGCCTGCATGCCTATCACATGACTCAACAACCTAATCTAAGCATTCAAATACATTCTGAAAATCACACATGTTTACAACATTCAAAATTCAAACTAGCACATGGGCAGCCTTACCCCTTTAGCCAATTTTGATATGTTCAACACTTAGCCAATTTCCAGCTTTCCAATACTTAGGACATTTCATCTTTGCCTTGTCATGTCTCTCAGCCACGCCTTTGCCTTGCCAGCATCATGCCTTGTCTGTGTCATGTAGTTGCCTACGCCCGCGCTATGCTGCTGTCTCGGCCATGTCAGTGCTTAAGCCACACCACTGCCTATGCCGTGACACTATCTTGACTATGCCAATGCCCTCGCTTGTGCCATGTTATCGCCCGTGCCATGCCATAGCCTATGTTATGCCAGTGCTGATGTCATGCCAGTGCCGTGCCATGTCTATGTCACTGCTTGCACGCATGCCCATATAGGAGAAACACGCCTTCCGTTGCCTCATGTGCCCAAGGCTGCCTTGCCATCACTACAACACCTTGGTCATCATCACCTGCATGCTATCTCATCGCCACCACAACATCACATTGCTTGCCTTAGCACATGTCAAGGACAATGTGTACCTTGACATGGCCTTGCCAGCCATCATGTATTAGACTGGGGGTCTAACAATGCACCCCCACCAGATGAACTCGACGCCCTCGTCGAGGTTGTTTTGAGGTAGTCCTCAATCTGCTTATCGAACTGCCACAAGTTCTGAGCCTTCTCCCAGATTGTATCTTCTTCACTCTTGCCTTTGTAACGCCCCGAAAATCTGTCCTAAGATGTCACATGGTGCTTAGGACCACAAGTGATCCCAAGCTAACCCTTATACTGGCATACTGTTAAGAAACTGATTAAATATGTATAAACTGACTGAGTTTACTATGCAAAAACATAATAATGATGGAATCTGTAAAAATATAATACTGATACAATTGTACATTCTGATAAAATCTAAAAAGAGGGACTGAAATTACATAACTGACTCTAACTGACATCTGTGAAGCCTCTACTATACTGACCATAGATGGCTGGAGCGCGACCCCAACTACTACTAATAAATACTTATTAGTAAGAAAGTAAAGTTCATAAACGTCTAACTGAAATCCCCAAAGTAGGAAGACTCATCATCTGCTGGCTGAAACTGCCTGTACATACTACAACTTGTACCTACATTATGAGACAATGTAGCACATAGACATATATGTGGATCAGTACTTTGAGGATGTACTGAGTATATGAGGGTGAATGCAGAAGTAACACAATAACTGTATATATTCATAGATTTTCAAATAATGCATGCTAAGTGTAAATGATTTACATAAGCTTGAGTAATCTGAAAGCTGAAGATAATAAATCATGAATAGTAAAGCATATAGTATGAGTCTTGTGAGTCATAACACTTGGTTCTAAAATCTGTATTTCTATTCTATTCTTAAATCATATAGGCTAAGTGAAAAAGGGCTCACCTTTTTATGTCTGAAAACTAAAAGCTGTAATTCTGTAACTGAAATCTTAAGTAAAGTAATAGCTGAGTAAGTTTGTGAGACTTTACACTTAGTTTCTAAAATCTAAAAGATACTTTATCTTAGGGGTTTAGAAATCTGAAAACTTATTCTGCATGGGAGGTTCTTCTAACCGACATAAACCACGTGAGCATTCATAGAGTCCAACGTTCTTGTCCCCCTAAGGAGGAATCCTCACGTTGGGGAGAAGAGTCATACTCTTGCCAGGGAGTATAACCTATGTAAGTGATCACATATCTATCATCCACGTAGAAGTGGGAACAATCTAAATCCTACATTGGCATGTAGTTCTGGGGTATGAAGCCGTAGTAACGTACCTATCTCGGTGCTAAGTACTACTCCCATTAAATTTGTATGCTCATTCTGATGGAAATCCATTTTTAAAATAGTATAGTGATTTACAATGAAAACCCACTGTTTATCTGTAAAGCTAAATCTATAATCTAAATTAGTAAAGTGGATTGCAAATCTATTCTGAGACCAAAAAGGTCAAATCTTTAACAACAATCTGAAAGGAATCTAGTCATAGGGTGGTTACAGCACAACAAATCTTGAATAACAATGTTTATTAGGGCTTAATGACCTATGCATCAAACTCATGTTAAAATATCATAATATTCATACTCGATAATGTAAATATTGATAAATCAATTCAAAATTTAGAAATTACTACAATATGCATAAAAATATGAACAAAATCATGTAATTCAACTTTTAAATCACTGGAAATCTCATAAACTTGCAAATAACAATAATGGGTATAAACCCTAACTTAAATTTCATGGAAAATCATACAAAATTCAGTAAATTTGTAATTAAAATAAGTTTTGGGCACAAGGATGAAAGGATTGTCCTTGTTAGTAACCTCACATAGCTTTATTGATGATCTTAGATGAAAAAGCTTGAATCTTGGATTCCTATGATGCTTTTGAAGGTGAGTTCTTGGAGTTCTTGAATTGGAAATTATTAATCTTGAACTATCTTGGAGAATTGATGAGGAAAATTAGATTTCTTAGAGAGAAAGTTTGAGCTTTAGTTTTTTTTTTTTGAGAGAATTGATGAAATAAGCATAAAGTGCTTTGGAATATGCTTAATCTTGTGTTTTACACGAATTGGGGTCTTGGGGATTGGCCAAAATGCCCTCTTTAAACTTTAAGTCGAAACTGAAAAACACACATTTTTTCGAATTGGGTGGCCATCGCAACGCACCACAATTGCAGTCGCTCACTGGAAAAGGACGAGTGAGAACTGGGCTTTCTCCGCGATGTAGAGCTATCGCGATGCCTTATAGTTTTACCGTTTTGGCCATTGGCGCGACGCGCCAACATCGCATTGGGCTACTGGATTTTGACAAATGGGAAATTGGACATCATTGCGACGCGGTGGACTCGCGGAGTCTCACTGGAAATTTCCGAATGCCAATTGGCTTAGCTTCGTGATGCTCTACTGGCCTGAATCACGATGTTTTGCGATTAAAACTTAAAATAGCCATAAGTTCTTACTCGATTTTTGGATTAAGGTAAATCTTATATCGTTGGAAAGCTAATTCAATTTCCTTCGTATTGGAGGGTCTAAAACTGGAACATTGCACATGAAATAAATATTCTTCATTTTGGAAGCTATTCCTTAATATTCTAAGAATGAATTTAATCTAGGAAAATTATGGGGTATTACAATATCTGTCCCTTGGGAACATTTATCCTTGAATGTGGCTAGATAAGCTAAGAATACTGAGGAAGTTGAGTCTATAAGCTATCATGCACAACTGAAATAAACTGAATGAAGGAAGACTATTATCTTCAACTGAATCTGAGTTCGTGGAGAAGAGATGAGGATACTTGGTTCGCATGCCTGCTTCTTCTCCCCAAGTAGCACCCTCAACAGACTGATTGGAATGAAAACTTTGAACTGAGGCAACTGAGATTACATACTGAACATTCATGTTTGGGAATATACTTACATGACTAAGTCTCGAACATTAGAAACCTCTAGCGTGATACTGATTTCTGAGCTGACTTGCCTTTACTTATTATAAGGAGCTGATTCATGCTGAGAGTTTAGAATTTGCTTGATGTGATCATGGCGTGATGGTATTTATAGAACTGCGAATTGATAGTTTATGCAGGCATAAATCATGAGAAAATGAGGCTAAGATCACACAATGGGTATCACATTGTCTGAGCTGGAATACTTGGAAAACTAAGATCATTCACTGAATACTTATGAATTAAATCATGACTAGATATCTGAATTCTGAAACTGATGCCTAATGCATATGCTGAGCTAAATTCGCAATTTACATAGGTGCGAACAACTATCTCTTGGAATGACTGTACTTATAAAACTTCAGGTAGTAAGACTAGACTAAATCGGAAGATGGAAAAACCATAGAAATTTATCTGTCTGATTGTTAAACTAGATTGTTGGCTATCCGAACTGAATCATACTAGATACTCATACCCAAGTGGAGGATTTACTCAACACCCTTCTAAGGAGTTCTAATGATATGAGAGAGCAAAGAACTTTGGGCATGATCTGAATGAGATATCAGAATACAGAGTCGTAACATGGCTATAACTCTGTAACATGGGGCATAGACATGTAACTCATAAGTTAGGGTAGAATTACTAGGCTTTAGGAAATGCAAGTTCTTTCTTTAAAGCTTAGCAACACCTCATCAAATACTCCCTCAACTATACTATCTTCACTTGATTCAATTTATAATTCTCACATGGCCGTTGATATGTCCATCCGCTAATGTCTAAATCGAAATAAATCCTCTCACTATGTTCAAGCCTAATTCAAAATCACAAGGTACAACACATAACACTGTAATACTTGTCTGAATCATGAATTCAACACACCCTGCATTTCACAACTTCTTATCTCATGCATAATTCTCATTACCACATGCAACCTCATACTAGACATTCATTAACGCACAATGTATTCATCCAGATATATACAAACATGATGTTCAAGCCTGTATTTATAACCACATATGCACTTCTAAACACACACCCATAAAACACCTTTGTCATATCCTACAAACCTCTATCAAGAACAACTTCCATGCACTATTCTTAGAAAGACACATATACAATATTCTCAACTAACCAAGTCATACACAAAAACTTTACCTTAATATTGTTTCAAACTTATAGAATTACATAAAACAAGCATACAACCATCTTTCCCAACATGACATATTTACTCTCTCTGATCAACATAACAATTCATCATCACTATCTCGACCTAAGAAAAAGGTCACTGAAAGGTTGGATAACCAGGGCCTGAAACATGAAGGGAGACTAAGCATAACTTGACACTTTATTGGGTCCTGAGGAATAACGTATTCACTACATGGATTCATTAAAGAGATCCAATCTGAGGACGCACATGATATAAATTTAAATTTCACTGATCGTTAAGAGTGTTGCATGAGTACTGAAGTGAACATACTATAAAGAATGAGTACATGAGTCATGAGCTGCATGCTATGAATATGGAGTTCAAAACTTATGAAATGTGATTCCGACTGCTGAATGAACTGGAACTCCTCATACTAGGAACTGGGAGGGTACATGATTCTCTATGACATGCATGGATATGAACTATGATCATGGAACTGACACATAAGACATGAGTAGATATTGGGATAACTGAAAGACAAATACCGTAATAAGAATGGGTTAGGCATCATTCTCTCTTTCTATTATTCTATAACATACTGGCACCACTACTAGAATCTAAGAGCTTAACTTGGTTATTTGTTCTATCATCTCCCCTTTATCTTTAAGCCATCATTCTAAGTATGAGGAAGCCCTTACTAAACCCTAAACTGGATTACAATCACTGTACTCTAGGGCCTGGAATATAACAATACACACATATAATAGACTTGCCCTGAAAGATTACACCTGAAGGTGTAAAACCTACTTTTAACACTTCATTCTAAGATTTAACTCTACCTTTCTATAGACAGTAGTCATCATATATTATCTTGAAAACTTACTAGCTTAGAATCTTCATGAGTATAACCATGTCCTGAGTTCACACCATCTAGAGCTTCAACTCTTATTTCTATTTGTTCAATCTTCAAGGATTCAAACTTAGATTCTAACGCTTAACATGAATGAGGAATTTTAGGGTAATATACGAATACACAGAAGATTTTGGAAAAAAAACTTTACTGCACGATCTAGCGTAGTAAAGAAAGGAAACTTTTCTTAAATGCCTTGTAGCCTCTCGAAAAAAAGTACAAACATCTCCATAGCATTCCGCAAGACTTTACTAGACATGGCTTCACAGACACCCGAGGACACTTGAACTCTGTGCTCTGATACCAAGTTTGTAACACCCCAAAAATCTATCCCGAGACGTCACACGGTGCTTAGGACCACAAGTGATCCCAAGCTAACCCTTATACTGACATAACTCATAAGTAACTGAATAAAATACATAAAATGACTGAGTTTACTGTGCAGAAACATAATAATGGTGGAATATGTGAAAAATACAATACTGATATCATTTTACATTCTGATAAAGTCTAAAAAGAGGGACTAAAATTTCATAATCGACTCTAACTAACATCTATGAAGCCTCTACTATACTGACTATAGATACCTGGGATGCGACCCCAAATACTACTAATCAATACATATGACTAAGAAGGTAAAGTACAGAAATAACATTCAACTGAAATCCCCGAAGTAGGAGGACTCATCATCTGCTGGCTTGAATCTGCAATTGTCTGATTCTAACTGTACATACTACAACTTGTACCTACATTATGAGATAATATAATACATATAAATATATGTGGATCAGTACTTTGAGGATGTACTGAGTATATGGGGTGAAATGCATAAGTAAAACATCATCATAATTTGTAAAATAATACATGCTAAATGTAAATGACTCACATAAGCTGGAATATCTAAAATACTAAAATAATAAGAAGCAAATCATACTTTATAATGCTAATCACACTTTATATAAGGACTCTTTGTGCGTAAGAAAGACGGTTCTCTTCGTATGTGTATTGACTATCATCAATTAAATAAGGTTACAGTTAAAAATAAATATCCTCTTTCCAGAATTGATGATTTGTTTGATCAACTCCAAGGTTCAAAATATTTATCTAAGATAGACCTTCGTTCAGGGTATCATCAGTTGAAGGTTAGGGAGGCTGACATTCCCAAAACAACTTTTCAAGCCTAATATGGCCATTATGAGTTCCTGGTTATGTCCTTCGGATTGACTAATGCCCCTGCTACTTTCATGGACCTTATGAATAGGGTATTCCACCAGTTTCTAGACTTATTTGTTATAGTATTTATTGACGACATTTTGGTTTACTCTAAGAATAAGGAAGACCATGACAGTCATCTTCGAATCATCCTTCAAACTCTCAAAGACCATAAATTGTATGCAAAATTTTCCAAATATGAGTTCTGGCTTAATGCTATTTCATTCTTAGGGCATATCGTGTCTAGTGAGGGGATTAAGGTTGACCCCCAAAAGATTAAGGCAGTGAGAAGATGGCCAAGACCCACGACTCCAACTGATATCCGAAGCTTCTTGGGTTTGGTAGGGTATTATAGGCGGTTTGTAGAAAGTTTCTCTTCCATAGCTGCTCCACTTACTAGGTTGACACAAAAAGGCAAAATTTGTGTGGTTTGACTCCTATGAGAATAGTTTTGAGAAATTAAAAGACAGGTTGACTACTGCACCTGTTTTGACCCTTCTTAAAGGTACAAAAAGTTTTGTTGTGTACTATGATGCATCCCAGGTGGGACTCGGGCGTGTACTTATGCAGTATGACAAGGTGGTAGATTATGCATCTAGACAGTTGAAGGTGCATGAGCGAAATTATTCCACCCATGACTTGTAGTTAGGTGCTGTGGTGTTTGCACTTAAAATCTGGCGGCATTATCCATATGGGGTACATGTTGATATTTTCGCTGACCATAAAAGTTTATAGTATGTCTTTTCGCAGAAGGAGTTGAATCTTAGGCAGAGGTGGTGGCTGGAACTACTGAAATACTATGACATGAGTCTGCACTATCATCCGGGCAAAGCGAATATATTGGTGGAAGCCCTCAGTAGATTATCTATGGGCAGTCTTTCTCATGTTAAGGAAGGGAAAAGAGAAATGGTGAAAGATATTCACTGACATGCAAATCTAGGGGTTCGACTTCTAGATTCCGAAGATGGGGGAGTAATTATTCATGAGATAGCTAAATCTTTCCTATGTATTAAAGTGAAGAAAAAGCAGGCCGAAGACCCCATCTTGATGCAGATTAAAAATGATGTGGGTTAATAGAAGGTGATGGCATTTAAAATTGGCGGTGATGGTATTTTGACGTATCAAGGTAGGTTATGTGTACCGAATGTTGATGGTTTGCGAGAGAGGATCCTCGATGAAGCTCACACTTTGAGGTATATTGTTCACCCAGGCTCTACTAAAATGTATCATGATCTTAAAATGATATATTGGTGGAATAATATGAAACGTGATGTTGCTGGTTTTGTTTCCAAGTGTTTGAATTGTCAACAAGTCAAAGTGGAACATTTGAGACCAGGTGGTACTTCTCAAGAGATAGCCTTGCCTATGTGGAAGTGGGAGATGATCAATATGGACTTCATCATGGGGCTTTCGAGGTCCCAGAACTAATATAACTCCATTTGGGTGATTATAGACCGAATGACCAAGTCAACCCACTTTATGCCTGTGAGGACTAACTATTCGGGAGATGATTATGCCAAGCTGTACATCAAAGAAATAGTTCGTTTGCATGGGGCACCTATATCCATTATATTCGATCAAGGTAAGCAATTCTCTTCACTATTTTGGCGATCTTTCCAGAGGGGTTTAGGTACCTAAGTGAACCTAAGTACTGCATTCCACCCTCAGGCCGATGGGCAAGCTGAACGCACCATTCAAACCCTTGAGGATATGTTAAAGGTCCGTGTAATTGACTTCAAAGGTAGTTGGGTAGATCATTTTCCATTGATAGAATTCGCCTACAATAATAGCTACCATTCCAGCATTAAGATAGCCCCTTTTAAAACCCTCTATGGGAGGAGATGTAGATCACTGATTGGGTGGTATGAAGTGGGTGAAACCCGATTGTTTAGGCTTGATCTTGTTCATCAGGCAATAGAAAGGGTGAAAATCATTAGAGAACGACTTAAGATAGCCCAGAGTCATCAGAAGTCCTATGCCGATGTTAGGAGAAGAAAGTTAGAATTCAAGGTTGGTGATAGGGTGTTTCTCAAAGTCTCCCCTATGAAGGGAATCATGCATTTTGGAAAGAAAGAAAAGCTTAGTCCTCGTTATATAGGACCATACCAGATTATGAGAAGGATTAGTGAGGTTGCCTATGAATTAGAATTGCCCGCAAGTTTGGCTTCTGTACATTCTGTGTTCCATGTGTCTATGTTGAAAAAGTGTATTGGGGACCATTCCTTAGTGTTACCTATAGAGGAAATCAATGTGAAAGACTCCTTGTCATACGAAGAAGAACCCATTGCCATTTTGGATCGCCAAGTCCGGAAGTTGAGGAACAAGGAAATAACTTTGGTTAAGGTGTTGTGGAAAAATCAAAAGGCAGAGGAAGCTACTTGGGAGTTGGAGGATGATATGCGTGCAAGAAACCCAAATTTCTTTGATCTGGTGAATGATGATATGGAAGGTACAATCCTTGCCTATTCTTTTTATCTCCCCTTTAGTATGATTAAATCGTGCCTACCTGTGTTCCAAGTCATTATTCGGGGACGAATGATCCCAAGGGGGGATAATGTAACACCCCGCAAAATTTTGGGCGTAGTACCACACCTAGTAGCATGCTTAAGAAGATGGCAACCTGAAATCTTTCTAAGTGTCAAGAATAGCTTAGCTTCATTTTAGCTCCTAAACTTTAATGTTCCGTAAATCGATCTTTTTGACCTCAAAACTTGGTTTTTAAAGTTGATTCATGTTCGGGAATGAAAGGAGGGTGTCTCGGAGAAGTTTTTGATTTTTTGGATAAAGGATGGAATATGTTTGGATGTTGGAAATAGTGGCCCGACGCAAAGTTATTGCACTGCATCGATAATTGCGTCGGTAAAATAGTGAACCAACGCAAAGTTGACGCGCTGTGTTGATAAAACAGTGGACAGACGTGATATCGATGCGTCACATCGGTTAATGTGCCCAGTTAGCATTTTTCTTTTGAATTCTGGCTCTGGAGGGGTATTTTAGTCTATTTCCCTCATCTAAATTCAGTTATAACACAAAATTAAAATGTGTTTAGAGCTAAATACATGAGAAACTACTCTCATACTCTCAAAATCAAAACCCTAATCCATTCTTCAAAGATCAAAAGTTCATCCTTAAGGTTAAGAATTCCAAGAACTTAATTAAGATTCTGGTTCCACTCTCTCTTCTAAGCAAACTAAGGTACGTGGGGTTGTCCTAATATCATGGGCATGATTTTTCTACAAATTCTAACAAGTTTTAAAATGTTACTTAAGTATGTATATGATTATAAGTATGAATTTTTGTTCTAACAAAAAACATGCATTATGATAGGGTTTTTGAGAAAAATATATAAAGATCATAGGGTTGTTTTTCTTATAAATCTTGATTGTTGAATTAGTGGACATATACTTTGGATTTTGAAAGGTGTTATGAACATGAGTTGTGAATCTTTTAATCCCCATAATGATGTTTAGGTAACCCATATGATACTAATGTTAAACTATTGAGAGCATGAGTTTTAAAAGCCTTTTTTATCATGACAATTGTGTTTAGCTAATGTTGTGCTATTTTATAAATAATTTTCATAAGAAGTACTGAGAATCAATGTGATATAGATGACTTGCAAGTCGGGGTATGACGATACCCCATGAAGGATTTGCCTCGAATAAAACAGGAAAAGAATGTTGTGTGTGTATGATGTATTTTTTCCTTATAATAAACTTAAATTTTGACCAATGTGGGTTAGATGGTTACCCGAAGAAATCACGAGTCAGAAGACTCTATGCTGAAAACCGTGATTTGCCGACACGGGACCTTGGTACCCTGCTATATGATCTGGTGTACCTATTATTATGTCGTCCCAAACCGGGACCTATGTGTAACACCCTGTAAAAGTCGTGCATGGATTAGCCTTTAATAGAGTGCCCTTAGACTTAAAAACTTGAAAATTTTTCTAAGTGTAATGAGGACTTAGAGTCATTTTAGCTGGCAATCTTTGGGATACAACTTTTCAACCTTCCCGACATCCGCTTTTAGATTTTCAAGTTGCATTATGATCGGGAAATCTCATATTACATCTCGGATAAGTTTCGGAATTTTTCGGAACGCATAAGGCTGCGTTTGGATTTAAAAACAGTAGCAAAACGCATAGACTATTGCCCAGTTTTCAGCATTTCAGGGTCAATTTCAAACGATCATAACTCCCTGTATATAATGAAATGTGTGAGCTATAATATATCAAACAAAATCTCTTCGAGTCCTCTTTCAATTGCAGTTGGTTTCATCCAATTTGAGTATATGAGTAAAAAGTTATAATCGATTTACTCCAGTCTACCAAACTGTCAACTGAGGGACAAATTTGACCTTAATTGTTCCTTAGGGGTATTTTGATAATCCTCCACCCCTATATATACCACCAACACGGGATTTAATACCTCAAACACCATAATACACATACTTTTCCCAAAATTTCTCAAGAACTCTCCCTAGGGTTTCAACATTAAAACTCAAGCAACTCAAGATTCAACCGCGGGTTCGTGAAACAAATTACAGATTTGGAATCCTCTCGACGTAGGCTTCGATAGACACCCAAAATTCGTGGAGAACAAGGTACGCGGGGTTTTCCTAAATTCTCATGGGCATAGAAAAATCATGTTTTAGAATGGGGTTTTAAATTATGTATATATATTTATGTATAAGATGTTTTAACATCATTGTTTTGGTCTTTTGACCATCTCCAAAGCGATTTGACAGTTTATATACATATATGAATGAATGTGTTTCAATTTTGAATACATGAACTTGCTAAAGACATTTGACCACCAGGTGTTTGATGAAATTTCTGCATGAATTGAACTTTAAGTTTCGGAATATGAAATCCTTTACATCAGTTACATGTTTTGGTGGTCTAAACTATGTTTTGAATGAAAGCTCTTGCTTAATACATTATGGCTTAGAAAAATCATGACTTGCAAGTCTTGGTATGATGATACCAACTCAAACTAATGCCATATCAGACTCAGACTAACAGACATTTCAGACTTTCATGATTTTAGACATTCAGAATGTTACATGTACAGAAAAGGTTAAAAATGGGCATACAGAGATGTTAGGTGGTTCCTCGAAGAGGGCTTGAGTTCAAGCAACTCATTGCCTAAAACCGTGGTTTGCCGACCCGGGTATATTATTATGTGCTGACTTAAATGTCCTGTGGCGTATCAGACTCAGACACTCCAACCCTTGCGGCACACTTGGGTTGGGGGCTTCCCCGCCGAGTCAATGGCGGATTCCATACAGCCCGTGGAATATCAGACTTGTAGGGGAATACCACCTAACTCAAAAGTAAAACACAGATCATGATTTGAAATGAACAGACAGGTTACATGTTTTCAGAAAGTGCCCATGTATTTTTCAGAAATAGTTTTATACATGATGTCTTGATGAAAAATTGCTTTCACTTAATATGTATATATATATATATATATATATATATATATGTATGTATGTTCCATTATACTATTTTTTTGGATTGCTTCGCGTGCCAGTACTTTTGTGCCGACTCCCCTCCTTCCAGGTTCTAAGGCACAGTCTAGGGGTCCAGCTACTCAGTAGACATTCTCGGATTTGCAGACTTGATCTCACAGTGGTGAGCCTTCTATTATTCGGAAGGCCTAATTATGTCAGACATTATCTTATTTATTATGTTTTTGGTTTACTGGGGGCCTTGTCCCAGTTTCTTTTCAGACAGATGTTTATGTTCTTAGTAGAGATTTCGCAGACTGATGTCAGATAGTATTATTCAGAAATGTTTTAGAACTTGACCATGTTTTCCGTACTCAGTTTCAATTCCGCATTTTATTATAATTATGAATGTTGTGCATGATAACCAGATAGAGAATAGGTGTTCCGGGCCTTCATGGTTCGGGATGCTCGTCACGGCTAGGGCCTAGGCTCGGGTCGTGACACTATGGTTAGGAGCCCTTCTTTGTGACCATGAGCCCAACCACAACATGTTGACTCGATTGAGGTTTATGGAACCCTGCTGTGTGTGATCTTGTGTTTTTTCTCTCACTAGTACTCCAATCTTTGCAGCAAATCGAGATCTGGTAGTCGGTGAAAAATGTGAAGTTGTAGGGTGAACCATCTAGATCAATGGTGCTGAAGTATTGTTGAAACTCATTATACTATGCCCATGAATTCCCCAATAAATTTGCGATAACATGTTTTATAATAGCTCTCACCTATGTTGTATAAAAGTAGTATTTTTTTTTGGATTACTCTGCGTACTAGTACATCTGTATTGACCCCCTATATTTCAGGGTCTGAGGCTCAGTCCAGGGGTCCTGCTAAGCCGTAGATTTGTCAGATAGAAGTGTGCAGTTGGTGAGCCTCCCTTACTTCGGAAGGCCATTCTTAGAGTATTGTTATTTCATTGTGGTATTGGTCCAACTGGGGGCCTTTTCCCAGTTCTTAGTAAGATGTTGGTTTGATGTATTAGAGATTTCGCAGACTATTATTAGATACTGTTAGGGGTTTATGAAATTTTATTTTGGATTATTCAGTTGAATTATTATATTGACCATGTGTCCGTATGTCGAAACTTTCGCATCTCTTTATATTATTTGAATGATGTGCATGATTGCCAAAAAGGAAAAGGGAGCTCGGGCCATTATGGTTCGGGATGCCCATCATGGCCAGGGCCTGGTTTGAGTCGTGACATTGGCATACACAACAATTATCTCGAAAAGAACAAAAATAACAAATAAAGGTAAAAGTAGGAGCTTGACCACTTGTCAATTAACATTCATAAACTTAATTGACAACCGTATTCCCTGACAATGACGCCAAAATTTGATACGCCCAAATTACAACTCTCGTTAGAAAGAGTAAACGGTCGTCGTCAAATATAGAATCCAACTAGGTTGGGGTCGAATCCCATAGGGAATACTGTGTAAATTAAGCGTTATGATTATTAATGGACGATTGATCGAAGATTCTGAAGTAACAAGGGGGTTTGTTTGTTAACAATAAAGTAAGATTGTAGTAAATAGTGTTTTAACTAAGAAGTATGCGTGTAAATTTTAACTCAATGAGAATAACGAAACTAGGATTATGTTCACCGAGATGTTATAGTAGTCAAGGTTATGGGTTGTCTCAAATACATACATAACAAATTCCAATTGCAATAATATATTGAACTCTAGACTTCATTTATTTGTTTCTCAACCTTAATAGATGATTATCCCTTAATTCTCTCAAATTTAAAGAGCAAATTAATATGTTCAATTGATTTCCCAAGAGGATTGATCCTGTTAAGGCATCAACCCTTAACCCAAAGGTTAAAATCTTTAGGCTCCTTGTAAATCTCTTCTTTTCCCAACACACATATTTTCTACTCAAACAAGTGGTGTTCTTGGGCTCACCTTTCAAGTTTGCAACCAAGAAAGATCATTAAAATGAAGAAGAGTTTATGCAATTGTAATTGTTACTGAATTCACACAATCCCACAACCCAAAACAACTATTCACATCAAGGCTCCCATAACCCTAGTTATGGGAGGTTTAGCCACACATCTCAAAGGAAGAAGAAGAAGAAAACATTGTTTGTTCATAAATTAATTCAAAGAATCACTTACAAAAAGTCCCACAATTGTTCTCTTTGATCTCCAAAGAAAAATGATGAATAGGAATCTAGATCAACAATTTCAGCTCTTTCTCAGAGAGTAATGAGTTACAAGATATTCAAAAGTTGAAAAATGAATAAAATATGAATGAAAGATGTCTAATCTAAAACTAAACTGGGTATTTATATGCTCCCAGGTACTAGGGACTTGAAATTTGAACTCAGTAATGCCGTGTTGAAGTTGATGGTCAGTTTGACGGCCCATCGGTAGTCTGATGGTCCCAAGTTTTCTTATTCTTCTTAAGGGTGACGACCATGTTGACGGACCGTCACTGGTCTGACGGTCCATCACTTGGATCGTTGCTTGATCACTCGAGGATGGACTTTCTATCTCGGCCTGACGGTCAGGTTGACGGTCTGTCGCTTGGACCATCACTTGGGTCATTTACTTGGTCCATTCTATTTAGCTTTGATGGACACTCTGATAGTCCGTCACATAGTTGACGGTCTGTCAGTTTGACTGTCAGTGTCCTTTTCCTACTGCTTTTCCAAGTTACTTCTTCAGCTAAGTCCTTGACCTGAAAATACTAAAATCCAGCATCAAATACAACACCAGTTGCTTTAAAACGAACAATTATCCTTTGAAAAAAATGTAAAATATTCCATCAAAAGCCGAAACATCAACATAGCCTTGCCAATCATCATGTCTTAGACTGGGGGTCTAACAATATCCTTATATAGGAGAACATCAGGAGGTCGTCCCATTAAAGAGAGAAACCCTCCACCCCCACCCCATGTTGGCAAAACATATATTTTAGGCGTCGGGTCACGAGGACTTATGCCTTCTCAGTGAACTATACAATATCCTTTAAGATCAATTTAAAACATTTTTCATCAACATTTATCCATAAAATCTTTCATTGAGGCATTCACATTTTGTTATCGCCATACCAAGACTTGCAAGTCATTCATATCATGCCAAAATCATTATCATAAAACATTATTGACTCATAACCTCGTCATTCAAAAACATAAACGTAATCATTGTTAAATTTTCATAAGAGTCTTAAATCATGAAATAAGATTCAACACTTTCAAGAGTCCAAAGGACGGAGTGACATACTTCATTCACCATTGTAAATCAAAGCTTTGAAAGATTTGGAGGTTATAACTTTCAACATTTATATCATTTAACTATTCAATTCCATAAAAAGAATTTCACCCTTCTTAAATAGTATTTTCAAACCTCAAAACCTGCTACTACTGTTTAGAAAATGATTAATACCAAGGGAGAAATTCTCAACCCTAGTTTCTAAACGTCAACATAATGCACAAAAATATTAAAGAAATTATTAATTTATAGTAATAGTTAAAGTAGGAAGTGTTGAGCATGCCTTTTGATGGAAAGATCTTGAGTTTGAGATTCGAGCCTTGAATCAAGAACCCTAGTTTCATTTTACTTCTACGAGTAATAGGGAAAAGTAGAATAAGTTATGACTGATGAAAATCGTATTTGAAAACTTGGGGTCGTTTAGATTGAAAGGGGGACATTTTTCATACAGTAAAAAGATCCACACCCTTAAAATAACAATTAAAAATAAATTTCGTTGACAAAAACAGGGGGTGGGGGTGCCGCACATACCCCATCACACGACCCCTCCCCTTTTGGTGCATGCCTCATCGCAAGGTTGGCCCTTCTATGACACATGGACCACTGCAGGGTCCAGGCAGTGAACCTCGTGATAGTTTGTGTGATGCGAGGCAAAGACACGACCTCCTACCATGCGACGCATGGTCCCATTTTGCATCTTAAGCTTTCTCAACACTAACCAACTCATCATCTTAAGCTTTCCCAACACTACCCAACTCATCGCCAATCGATTTCTACTTGATCTAAGGGTCACATAGGCTCACTTCTAGCTCTAAAAGGACGACCAAACATACGAGGCGTTACAGGGCCCAATCTCGTATTTAATGGTCAGCATGGAGATAGGCTTTGTTTCTATGAGGCAAAAATTGGAACATAAATATCATTAGATTTAGCAATTCTCAAAATTAAATAAATAAGATTTTAACGTTGAGTGAAAAAATGGGAAATTTACAGAAAGTTACAATCCCTATCATAGAATAATGCATCTACACGTCTTCATCAACATCATTTTATGTACTGAAGGTGTCACGATCCGAACTAGGGCCTGGCCGTGACGGACATCCCGAACCATGAAGGCCCGGACGACCTTCTCTATCTGATCTGGTAATCATGCACAACATTCATATCATAAAAGAAAATAAGGAAATAAAATATGATACGAAAATATGGTCATTAACTCTGGGTGTCAAGACATAAGAAAGAAAAACTGCAATTCAAAACATCTGAATAAGATCTGACTCAGTCTGCGAAATCTCTACTACATCTCAAAACTGTTCTGAAAACTGGGACAAGGCCCCCAGTAGACCAAACCATATCTAGTAATAGTTTTCTGAAAGTAAACAAGCCTTCTGGAATAAAGAAGGCCTACCAACTGAACACTGCAACTCTGTCTGATAAAATCTATTGTTTTTCTGGACCCCTAGACTGAGCCTTAAAACCTGGAGGGAGAAGGGGGGTCAATACAGATGTACTGGTACGCAAAGTAATCCAAAATAAAACTTTTATATAAGTAAAATAGTGGATAGAAATTTGTTAAAACATCATGCATAAACAGTTCTCAAAACACATAGGCACTTTCTGAAAATCATAAGTCATTCTTGTCGATGCACTGTCTGTTCTTTGTATTACTTCTGAGTTAGGTGACACTCCCCTATAACTCTGATATTCCACGGGCTATATGGAATCCACCATTAACTCGGCGGGGAAGACCCAAACCCAAGTATGCCGCAAGGGTTGAAGTCTCTGATTCTGATACGCCACACGGCACTAGGCCAACGTAATATAATATACCCAGATTGGCAAATCACGATTTTGGGCAATGAGTTATCTGAACTCGTTCCCTATTCAGGGAACCACCTAACATCTCTTTATACCCTATTTTAGCCCTTTTTAGACATGCATCATTCTGAAATTTTAAAACATGAAAGTCTGATTTCTGTATTAGTCTGTCTCTGTTATGGCATTGTTTAAGTTGGTATCGTCATACCAAGACTTACAAGTCGTTATTCTAAGCCATATATGATTATTTCATTCTAAAACAATGTTCAGGCCACTTGATCATGCATATAGTGTAAGAAGAGTCATATCTTGAATCATAAGTAAAAAATCATGCAAAGGCTTTCCATTCATTCAACAATTTCAATAAGTAGTGGCCAACTTCTCAAAAACATTTCTGAAGTTTTTTTGTTTATCAATCTCAACACTTAAAATCATTAAAGCATTCCTCTCTGCCATTCTTAATCATCATGAATTTCACATAAGACAAATAATATCTTGAATCATTTTGTAAACCATAAAATGTAAGGATTCATAACTTGTAAATTAAATAATAAAGTAATGGGAGAGAGAGATTCTATATTTCATGCTCTCGATTCACAATTCATGATTTTCAATGCATACGTACATATATACAATTCAAATCAATTTGGGGGAAGGCCTAAAGACCAAAACAATATTATCGAAGCTTCTAAAACATGAATGTATTCATAAATTCAAAAATCCCTTTCTTAAAATCATAATTTCTATACCCATGAGATTTTAGGAAAACCCCGTGTACCTCGATTATGAAGAATAATGGCTAATCCTTGAAGCCTACGGTTTGGGAATTCCAAATCTCCGATCAATTTCGAAAACCCACGGTTGAATCTTGAGTTTCTTGGAGGAGAAGTATATGAACTAGGGTTTTTGTTTTGAGGAAAGTCTTGAGAATGTCGTATATTATGCTTGTAGAGGTCTAAATATCCTGTTTGGACGTTTTAAGAGACTTGAAAAAAGTCCAAACTACCTTTGTTAACTTCTGAACGAAATTGGAAAAATTTAAACTGGGAACCAGATCTTATGTGCTACCCCGACGCGCCACTATAGCGGTGGATCACTGGAAATTGCCGAATGGGAATTTGGCCCACTCCGCGACGCGCCACCATCACGGAGTCTCACTGGAAATTGACCATCGCCATTTAAACCCTCTCCGTGATGCGCCAAGGACAGGAATAATGGTGTTTTACGGCTAGGACTTAAATTAACCACAACTCCTTCACCGAGTGTCCGTTTTGGATGAATCTTATGTTGACGGAAAACTCATTCAATTCCCCATACTACTAAAATTATTAACATGCCATATTTGCATAGGATTTATTGCTTTTGGATCATCTACTCATAGAGATGACGGTTTTTGTTCTAGCCCAAAATGCGGGGTGTTACATTATCTCCCCCTTGGGATCATTCATCCCCGAATGATGGGTAGGAACGTTGAAACTTAAAGGTATGGAATAACGACGACCTGATGTGTCTTCTAATAAAAATATAACTGATCTGAAATATTTAAACTTCTATCACGAAACTGAATTCTGAGTTGACTTGCCCTTACTTGTTTTAAGGAGTTGATTCATGCTTAGAGTTTAGGATACCCCCTGAAGCGTTTACACTCAAATCACACACATTGGATTTGGAAGTGATAACTTAGGTAAGTACGAATCATGAGGCAATAAGATTTAGTTTGTACAAAGGTATTACACTGTCTGAGCTAAAATAGCTGGAAAAATTTGAGATTATGTGACGAACTCTTATGAACTGAGTCATGACTAAATAACTGAATCTGAAACATGATGCTTGGACTGAACTGAGTTCGCAACTTACACGGATGGAATAGATTATCTTTTGGGATGGTCATACGCATTGGACTTCAGATAGTAGGACTAGGTGAAAAGGTGAAAAACCACAATAACTTGTCTGCCTGACTGCTAAACTGAATTATACGGGACACTTATACTTAATTGGAGTATCTCTTCAACACTCTTTCTAAAAAAGTTCTAGTAGCGTCAGGGAGCAAAGAATCTCTGACATGAGTTGTACAAGACATCCAACTAAGGAATAACAACAATGACACTACTCTATAGCATGGAATATAGACATATAACTCATAAACAAGGATAGAATTACCAAACCTTAGGCAATGCAACTTCTTACTTTCGAGTTTAGCCACACTTCAAAAATACTCTCTCAACTATACTTTCCTCTTAAACACCATGCTCATTGATTTCACTTATTTTTCTCACATGGCCGCTGATATTTCCATCTACTAATGTCTAAAATGAACTAAATCCCCTCCTCATCTTCAAACCTAACTCAAAATCACAAGACGCACCACATAATACTGTAGTACTAGTCTGAATCATGAATTTAGCACACCCTGCATTTCATAATTCCTCATCTCCTGCATAATTCTTATTGCCACTCCAACAATCACCTTCAACTTCGTATTAGACATTTTCAAACACTCAAGGCATCTATCCATATGCATACAAACATGACATTCAAGCCTATCTTCATACCCACATGTGCACTTCTACACAACCACTCATAAAACATATTTCTCATATTCTCTAATACTTCTATCCATAACAACTTTCCTGCACTATTCAGATGATACACATAAAACATCCTCAACTAACCAAGCCATACACGAAACTTCACCCCAAAATTCTTTCAAATTATAGACTTACATAAAACAAGCACACAATAATTTTTCCCAAATATAACACATAAAACTTCAACTAACCTTGACATGTATCAAAGACTTGGCCTCAATCTTACTCCACAATTACTTCCTTAACTCAAATAAGCACACAACCATCTTTCATCAACAAAAAATGTTTACTCTTTTCAATCTAGACAACTGTTCATCATCGCTATCTCGACCTAAGGAAAAAGGTCACTGAAAAATTGGAATACCGAAATCCGGAACATGAGGGGAGTACTAAGCGTAACTTGATACCCTACTGAGGCATGAGGAATAGAGAACTCACGGCATGGACTCATTGAAGAGATCTAATATGAGGACGTACCTAATATAAATCTGAATTTTTCACTGATCGTTAAGAGTATCACATGTGCACAAGAGTGATGAACTGTATGATCTGAATTTTTGGAATTCATAACTTATGGAAAGCGGTTCTGACTGCTAAACAAACTGGGAACTCATCATACTAGGAACTAGGAGAGTACATGATTACTTATCATATGCCTGAACACGAGCTATGATCATGAAGCTGGACATGAAACATGAGTATGTATCGGAATAACTGAAGTAAACTGCTGAAATAAGAATAGATTGAGCATCATTCTTTCTCACGGCCAATTCCACAACTTACTGGCACATCTATTATCATCTGAAAACTTGACTTGGTTACTCGTTCTATCATCTCCCCCTTAGATTTAAGACACTACTCTAAGTCTGTGAACCACTATATACACTCTGGTATAAGCTGAAATTACTTTACTCTAGAGTTGGTGATATAACAATACACATAAAACTAAACTTACCCTGTAAGACGGTATATTCATGTATAACAACCAATGCTAATACCTACTTCTAAGAATCAATCCTTAGGTTTCTATATCTCCAAAAGTCATCATATAACAGCTTAAACATTCACCAACTCAGATTCTTCTAACACTAAACATGGATATCTCCAAACCTTTGTCGGACCATACCACTTTTGTCATAGTCTACCAGCATCACAACTCCAAACTTATATCTCTCTACTATGAGAATCAAGATCATATCAAAAGGCTTAACATTATCTATCAAAACTCCTTAACTTGGCTATTTAGAACACCATATACCATTTAACTATTCTTTCTCCACCTAGCAACTCAACGGCACCACTAGCCACACATAACATGTAATAGCCTTAGAAAAATACTGCAACCTCATATCACCTTGGCATACTTCTACTTCATACATACAACATCATACTTCATTACGAACCAAATAAACTTAAGCTCTTGTATGCACTGTTCAAGCCTATTAGATCGCTTCCATAAAACTAGTATCATTAACCAAGAAATAATCACATCCACCTTCATGACATCACTGCTATGCCTCCAAATCTACTACATACCTTCTCACAAGTAGTACTAGTCTACAACTACCAAAGAAAAGAAAGTCAAGGGGGTAGAGTCACATAATAGACATGGTCAGCCTTAATCTTATATTATAACCCCATACAATCTTATCTACTTATATGGCTTTCTCACATCACACTTACTTACCCAAGCGTACATTTAGACAACCTTCAAATTCCACAAACAACCTTGTGTCTATACTTATAACTTACTGGCTAATCTAGCCATTTTCATACTTTGAGCAAACAACAACTCACCTTAGCTAATTACTCCTTCTCTACCTTCTACTAAACTAGCACATAAGGACGTATCACTTTAATACCAACTCAATCTCATGCCCAAAGATTCGGCTATACATACATTCAATAAATCGCCCTTCCCACTTTTCCTGCCAATATGCCTCTAAACCCTCAGTTCCATCCAACACAAGAACCAACAAGATGTATAATAAGTTGCTAGTGAATCGAAATAGGCCTCACACGACTTCACTAGACTTTGAGTTTCAACAACACAATCATAACAAGATTATAAAATACAGAAACTTGACACACAATAATCAATGATCTAAGGATACATATCTTACTCTGTATAAATAAAAAAAAATCTGAGTCAAACACTTCCCCTACAGACTACCATACAATCCACACATGCTACTAGCTACCACATTAGTTTATCACTAAAAAGGGGTAAATCATCCTCAAACATTGGTTATTCAACTAAAATATTTATTTACACAAAAGTCACCCTCACTCTGACTTCTAACTTTATGACTTCACATCACCAACTTCTTGGTCTAACATTACTACTAATAGGTCATGACACCGACACTTAACTTATACTACTACTCGGGTGGAAAAACATTTCCAACATTCTGCTACACATCATCCCTCTTAAGCGTGACGTTAGCAACAAAAATTCTGAAAACGGACTGAATACACTCAATACCGCAGGCTGAAAAGCACGATTTCATCAAAATCAAAGTTCACACTAGAATCAATACACTCTGAGGCACTAGCGGACTCTTCACAAGTCCTTGCACAATTTCAAAATCTTATATGGCTCAATCAGAAAGAACCATGTCATTTAGACTCTAAACTTCTATACTTGAATCACCCCAATAATGAGACATGTCTGAGAACATCAGAGTAAGGAAAGAATTGGAATGACTGTTACTTTTGTATGGGCGACACCATAGCACGAATTAGAGTATGAAAGAGGAACATTTTGACTCTATTGCACAAACTAAAACATAAAGAAAAAGAGACATTCCTAAACTCCTTGTAGCCTCCTGCTTATAAGTGTGGCAAGCTACATACCCATAAATAAGACTCTACCTGACGCGATTTCGCAGACACCCTGGGACCATGAATCTGACTCTGATACCAAGTTTGTCACGACCCGAACTAGGGCCTGGCCGTGACGGACATCCCGAACCATGAAGGCCCGGACGTCCTTCTCTATCTGATCTAGTAATCATGTACAACATTCATATCATAAAAGAAAATGTGGAAATAAAATCTGATACGGAAACATGGTCATTAACTTTGGGTTTCAAGACATAAGAAAGAAAAACTGCAATTTAAAACATCTGAATAAGATCTGACTCAGTTTGCGAAATCTCTGCTACATCTTAAAACTATTCTGAAAACTGGGACAAAGCCCCCAGTAGACCAAACCATATCTAGTAATAGTTGTCTGAAAGTAAACAGGCTTTCTGGAATAAAGAAGGCTCACCAACTGGACACTGCAACTTTGTCTGATAAAATCTATTGCTTTTCTATACCCCTAGACTGAGCCTCAAAACCTGGAGGGAGGAGGGGGGTCAATACAGATGTACTGGTACGCAAAGTAATCCAAAATAAAACTTTTATATAAGCAAAATAGTGGAGAGCAATTTGTTAAAACATCATGCATAAACAGTTCTCAAAACACATGGGCACTTTCTGAAAATCATAAGTCATTTTTGTCAATGCACTGTCTATTCTTTGTATTACTTTTGAGTTAGGTGGCACTCCTCTACAACTCTGATATTCCACGGGCTATATGGAATACACCATTGACTCGGCGGGGAAGCCCCCAACCCAAGTATGCCACAATTGTCGGAGTCTCTGATTCTGATATGCCACACAGCACTAGGCCAACGTAATATAATATACCCGGATTGGCAAATCAAGATTTTGGGCAATGAGTTATCTGAACTCGTGCCCTCTTCAGGAAATCATATAACATCTCTTTATGCCCTATTTTAGCCTTTTATCAACATGCATTATTCTGAAATTTTAAAACATGAAAGTCTGATTTCTGTATTAGTCTGTCTCTGTTATGGCATTGTTTGAGTTGGTATCGTCATACCAAGACTTGCAAGTCGTTATTATGAGCCATTTATGATTATTTCATTCTAAAACAATGTTCAGGCCACTTGATCATGCATATAGTGTAGGAAGAGTCATATCTCGAATCATAAGTCAAAAATCATGCAAAGGCTTTCCATTCATTCAACAATTTCAATAAGTAGTGGCCAACTTCTCAAAAACATTCCTGAAGTTTCTTTGTTTATCAATCTCAACACTTAAAATCATTAAAGCATTCCTCTCTCCCATTCTTAATCATCATGAATTTCACATAAGACAAATAGTATCTTGAATCATTCTGTAAACCATAAAATGTAAGGATTCATAACTTGTAAATCAAATAATAAAGTAATGGGAGAGAGAGATTATATATTTCATGCTCTCGATTCACAATTCACGATTTTCAATGCATACGTACATATATACAATTCAAATCAATTTGGGGGAAGGCCTAAAGACCAAAACAATATTATCGAAGCTTCTAAAACATGAATGTATTCATAAATTCGAAAACCCCTTTCTTAAAATCATGATTTCTATACCAATGAGATTTTAGGAAAACCCCGCGTACCTCGATTATGAAGAATAATGGCTGATCCTTGAAGCCTACGGTTTGGGGATTCCAAATCTCCGATCAATTTCGAAAACCCACGGTTGAATCTTGAGTTTCTTGGAGGAGAAGTATATAAACTAGGGTTTTTGTTTTGAGGGAAGTCTTGAGAATGTCGTATATTATGCTTGTAGAGGTCTAAATCTCTTGTTTGGACGTTTTAAGAAACTTGAAAAAAAGTCCAAACTACCCTTGTTAACTTCTGAACGAAATTGGAAAAATTTAAACTGGGAACCCGATATTATGGGCCACCGCGACGCGCCACTATTGCGGTGGCTCACTGGAAATTGCCGAATGGGAATTTGGCCCACTCCGCGACGCGCCACCATCGCGGAGTCTCACTGGAAATTGACCATCGTCATTTAAACCCTCTCCGCGACGCGCCAAGGACAGGAATGACGGTGTTTTACGGCTAGGACTTAAATTAACCACAACTCCTTCACCGAGTGTCCGTTTTGGACGAATCTTATGTCGACGGAAAACTCATTCAATTCCCCACACTACTAAAATGATTAATATGCCAAATTTGCATAGGATTTATTGCTTTTGGATCATCTACGCATAGAGATGACGGTTTTCATTCTAGCCCGAAATGCGCGGTATTACAGAAGGCCGAGAGCCAAAGGACTAATTATGATTACCATCTCTAATTATATTCTTCTTTCAAGGTCCAATAATGGTGCAAAGTCTGACCTCAGAGAAACTAAGGTGACTGACTGACTATAGAAGAACAATGATAGAGATACAGACAGAGGGTAAGGATTATTAATCTCAATATTTCCCTAATCGAAAGGACATTCTTTTATCAATCCATCTCCAATTGCATATACAGTTGAAATATACATTGCAGGCTTCTAACTAATGTTTCAACTTTATTCAACCATAAGGACATATATGAAGTCATATCATCAAATCTGAAGATTTACTCTTCAGAAAGCGAACTCAAATAGAACAGAAAAAAACAGTTTCAGCAATGCCACCATGACATTATGTTGAAAGTTCAAAAAAGGATTTTAGGTTGTAAGGTGCAACGACGTCTGGAGTTCCATTCCACAGTACTTGGGCATATTGTTGGTAGGCTAGCTCAGAGGGATGAAAAGAGTCGAAAAATAAGTTGTCTTTCACGTTTTTACATAACTCGTACTCTTTTGTTTGCCTCTTGCCTCCGCAACTATAAATCCCTCGAAATGGACCACTCCCACAACATGCCGTCTTTGATGTCTTAAAACCTAACCAAAGCAAAATTGTAAGTAAGTTAAGACTATGGAAACATTCTTTAGATAATAATGAAACATTTTACTTCATTTTCTTTACATTGTCAGTAATAATTCCATTGTGATATGATCATTGCACCAGTAGTACTTATTGCTATATTATTAGCTATGTTAACATAAATCAATGACAGTGCTCGGACATAAAGAGACTAGATGTTGAGTGTTATGAGATAAAACATACCATATTTTGTTGGATTATCAAGGCTTTCTGAAAATACTTTGAACAAGTTGAATAATGTATACTTAAATCCCGCCAATTGCTTCTCCAGTTGTTTGAGCATCTCTGGAAGAGCCGAATTGTGCACTTTCGCCAAGTTTGTGATTTTCTTTATGGAATTGCCATTAAGAGCTCTAATATTAGGGAGACGGCCTAGGGGAATCATACCAAGCATGACAAATTTTCTGCCTCCTTCATTGTAAATTCCCTGTTGCGTTAGTTTAAGAAAGTACAAAGAATTAGTCTAGCTACTGTCTAGCCAAAGCTCAACATAGAACATGAAATAACAAGACACTAGAATTCGACAAACAAGAGAACTTATAAACAAGAAGTTTTAACAAAAACAATACAACATATAGATAGTATAATCCCATCAAGTGGAGTCTGGAGAGGGTAGAGTGTACACAGACCTTAACCTTTGAGGTAGAGGTTGTTTCCGATAGACCCTCGATTTAAGGAAAAAATAGTTTAAAGCAGCCCAGAAAAAGTAGTAACTGAAGTAAAAGAAGTAACGGATAGTGACAAAAACAACATATAGATACACAAGAAGTTTTAAATTTGTCATTATTTCACAGAAAAAGAAAGTACGTAACAATATCTGATTTCTAGGACAAGAAAAAATGAAAACAGTCCTAACTCGTTAGATATTATACAAGTCTAAAATACATGCTGCGTATTTGTGTTAAACACAAAATGCATGATGCTTCAAACATCATTTAGTAAAGCAAATACTCCAATTCTTAAGTAGATAAAGGGGCCGGGTGCACTAAAGCTCTTGCTATGAATGGAGTCCAGTGAAGAGCTGGACCACAACGGTCTATTGTATGTAGCCTTACCTTGCATTTCTGCCATGAAGTCTAAAATAGATAAAAGTGGTAAAACTAACTCCAAAGAAATACGAAAAAATTAGGTTGAATCAATTAGTTCATTACCTTCAAAACAGATGTCAAATTGTCCATAATCATCTGCAGATATTCTCTCTCAGGATACGAATTTGTTGACAAAGGAGCCAAGTAATCGTTACCGCCAGCGCTAAATATATATACAGCATTGGAGAGGATCTGTT
The DNA here is from genome assembly GCA_030864215.1 of Capsicum pubescens. Classification (NCBI taxonomy): domain Eukaryota; kingdom Viridiplantae; phylum Streptophyta; class Magnoliopsida; order Solanales; family Solanaceae; genus Capsicum; species Capsicum pubescens. The sequence continues at coordinate 52,713,930 of CM061543.1, read as the reverse complement.
TGGACTCTGTTGCTCCCACCTTTTTCTTCAACAGTTTCACGACTTTTTTGAAATATTTCAACTGTGTATGAAGATCTATAACCTGTCAAATGGAATCAAACTTCAGAGGTACATAAACAAGTCTTGGTAATACTAAGTAACTTGAACATTTGACATAGAAGCAGTTATCGTTATTTATCAATCTAGTAATATGAAACCAATTATATCAAAGGCGTCCACCCTATATTACATTTAACTTTCAAATTAAAACATGAATTGCATTAAACTAATTCAAAGGTAATGTAACTTACAACAACAACAACAACAACAGAAAAAGGAAATTCACTTACAAAGCCACGATGAGTTTCGACCAAACAACCAGCACCGCCTGATGCAAAGTTTACTCCATGATCAAAATGTTTCTTGCCAATTTCAAAATACGAAGGAATCAATGGTAAATTAGCGTATTCAGCTGCAAATACAATAAAGAAAATCAGAATTTCATCACTTCATACCTCTTTACCGAAATAATTCTTGTGAGGCTCATTGCAATCAAACTTTCAAGATGACTATAGAACCTATCTAAAGAGTATATCTTCCTTTTCCCTCTGTGGAAAGTCACTTTAACTTCCTTTTGGCATAACATAGTTGATCAATTAGTTCTTTTCTTTTAATAAGCTGATAGTTATTTTCGGCTAAAACACTGAGAGGATCTTCAAAAATATTTCCTCGGATGGATCCAGAATTTTAGAGAAGGCAGTTTAATGAATTTCGACAGAAATACTAAATTGTCCAAAAGTACTAGTGAGGCTATAACTAGAACTCTAGCTACGCTCCTGTTTTTTGAACACTTATCAAATAATTGACCAAAGGCCATAAAATTTACCGATAAAATCAGGGATGAGACGTCCATCACAGAACCTGCCAGTGGGATACTTGAAGAAGGTTTCTCCATATGGCCACCAATTTGCTTGGTACTCAGTAGTGGTGTTGATGTAGTTATTGTTCCCAGGATCAAACAATGAATCGCCGAACACGAAAAGGGCCGCTTGAGGTCTATCATGGCTGCTAATACACAATATTGGTTGAGTAAAACAAGCAACCAAAATAAAGATACAAAAGTGAAACAAGCTTGAGTTCAAAGCCATTGGAGTACTTGAACAAGCTTAAGAAAAAACAATTGGATATATAATACTAACCCCGTTAGAATTTGTTTGTTTTACTTTCTTTTGTAGTCCATTTCAAACATTCTTTAATTCTAGCTTTTCGGGTAGCATATTTAAATCTACAAAATTAAAATGCATTTTAGTATATTCTACGTATCTGTATTTTAACAACACAAAATTCAAGAGTTTTTTTACTTTCATTTTAACATTGTGTCACGTTAAAATCAGACAAACAATTCAAACGGAGGCAATAGTTGCATAAAAGTGTCGGCAACTTGGCTGGGTGGAGTGATTGGTACTCATAAGAATTGAATTTTTTATTGTGAAAATAATTGAGTGTCCCATTTGCAGTTTAAAAAATGCTTGTGGAATTTTGAAAGTATATTTTTTTAGATTTTTCAAAGGGACGCATGGCGTTATCTCAGCTGCCAAAATTATAAGAAAAGTGAAGATAGAAACAGAATCCGTCCACGCAGCAGGGACACAAAATGAATATATTAAAAGAAAAAAAAAACGTGTAACTAAAAAGTAAAAAGATTCTTATCCATTTCCACTGTATCTTCAATGGTTGGTTTTAATAATTTTTTTTTTTTTTTTGATGCTATGACTATGTGCAATAATGAGTTCCTTTCATTTTTTGCAAGCAACGTTACTTCTCTATTACTTGTAATGCTCCCTTTGCGATATTTATGTGAAGGAATTGAAAGTACGAGGGGCGGAGGGGGTACACAAGATAAAAAGTCTTCTTTGATATTTCTTGTAAAAGAACTCGTTGTTATGCTAGAAATAACTAATAGTTGAGTGATAATATGAAAAATTGGAACAAAGAAAAAATGAAGGTGATTCTAAGATAATACTAACTATTAGTTAAATAATCATATGAGAAATCAATCCTAGAAATCATAGGTTCTGTTGGATATGTATAAGCTAGTTCTATATGGTGAGAGAATTCGAATTCGGTCGTAAATCCATTTGATATAGGGCGCTATCTGATCACGTTCATCTTTTCAAGGTCTAACGATGGTGCAATGCGCCAGACTACAGAAACAAAAGTGTCTGTAGAAGAACAAGGTAAGAGATGCACACAAATATGGGATAATGTTTTATTAATCTCAGTGACGTCCAAAATCAAACAATATTACAAATCCTTCTCCAATGGCATATACAACTGAAATGTACATTGCATGATTCCATTTAGTTGAATCATGTTAACTGAGAACAGCAATAACAGTAGAGATAAAACTCCTTAACATCAAGTTTTATATCTTTTTTCCTTCTTTCCACCAATGCTACCATCAGGTTATGTTGAAAGTTCAAACAAGGATTTTAGGTTGAGAGGTGCTACAACCTCTAGAGTTCCATTCCACATTAATTCGGCGCATTGTTGGTAGGCAAGCTCAGTGGGATGAACAGAGTCGAAAAATAAGTAATCTTTCACATTTTTACATAACTCGTACACTTTTACCTGCCCCTTGCCTCCACAACTAAAAATACCTCGAAATGGACCTGTTCCACAACAAGCCGTATCTGATATCTTAAAACCTAATCAAAACAAAACAAAATCATAAGCAAATTACGACTAAGGAAACATTCTTTATAGAAAAATTAAACATTTTACTCTATGTTTTCTCTACATATAAAGTTTGTGTAATTACATTTTGTTATGAGCATTGCATCAACATGTCATTTAGACTACTTATTAGGATTTTAGCAGAACCATGAAGTTTCTGACACATGCAGTGCGAAACCAGGAATTTCGCTAATGGTGTTTAACGTTTAACACACACACACACATACATATATATATATATACTTCCTCCGTTTAAAAAAGAATGACCTACTTTGACTTGGCACAAAGTTTAAGAAAATAAAGAAGACTTTTGAATCTTGTGGCCTTAAATTAAAGTTGTGTCAAATGTACCAAAATGCCTTTTAATCTTGTGGTCCTAAACATGCCATGTGGAAAGTTGAAATTAAAGTATTGCCAAAAAAGAAAAGGGTCATTCTTTGTGAAACGGACTAAAAAGGAAAACAAGTCATTCTTTTTTAAACGGAGGGAGTATAATTTAGACCTGTATATCTAGTATTACACCATATAATTTTCGGACAAAGGGTGTTCAACTGATTGCCTTTCAGTCTATATAGTTATGCGACTGAGTGCACACACTGATGTGAACGGAAAGACATAAAGAATCAGCCTATAATACTTATTGGTATAATAGCTATTCTTACATAAATCGAACAGAAAAATACAGGATTTTGTGTTCGATCAGATAGAACATACCATATTTTGTTGGATTATCATAGGTTTCTGCTGATACTTTGAAGGTGTCGAATATTGTATACTTAAATCCAGGCAATTGCTTCTCCAGTTGTTTGAGCATTTTTGGAAGCGCTGAATTAAACATTTTCGCCATGTTTGTGACCTCCTCCATGCAACTTCCATTTGTAACTCCTCTTTGAAGGTTCAGAGCCCTAAGAATAGGGAGACAACCTAATGGAGCCAAATTGAGCATCACAAACTTTCTCCCTCCATCCTTGTAAACTCCCTGATGCATTAATTTAAAAAGATAATAGTCAAAAACACAACTGAACTGTCATTTTTTTTGTGAATTTCACAATTCAATTATCAGTTGTTCACTTTTCCTACTTGAACTATGTATTAAAACACACCTGGTGCATAGTGTACACCGTTTATGACACTCCACGTGAATAAATATTTCCATCTATGCAGAAATTTAGAAAAGCAGACCATTTTGTGATTTCTGCTCTAACAAAAAAACGAAAAAGATGTTATTAACCCTAATTTAAAATTCAGAAAAGCAAATTATTTCCTCTCTCTGCGTTTCCAGGCCTGATCAACAATGCCACTTAAACCTTCACCATCGGTTTTGATTAAAGGCTAGTCGAGTATAATCTCAATCCTCAGGAGCTGATCCAAGAAATTGGCATCATTGAAAGCAAACTCATAATCTAGTTGGGTACCGGACCTGTTAGACCTAAGCCCGGAGACAAATTGAAATCCACTATCCCCGGAGGATCAAACTGTTCCTCATTAGAGTTTTTCACCCAAAATTTATACAAAATTGAATGAAGTAATAAAATTTTAGAGAGCGTCAATATGGAAATGAAGTAACATTGTTTTTTATACAAAAAAAATAAAAAAAATTACAATAAAGCAATACATTTTACAGGTAGGAAGAGAAAAGCAATTTGAAAACCAATTTTGACCCGGTTATTTCGACTCAAATAAATTTTGGGTAGATTAATGTCCATTTACTAGCTCAATTCATTTTGATGTGCTTAAATTCAGTCCAATTTGACACGCCTAGATCTAGCTACTCTCTAGCCTAAACTCAATGTAGAAAATGAAAGTAACAATATCTCTATTTATTTCCTCAATAGATTAAAAAAAATACTACAAATTAAATCCCAATCAATATTAAGTTCATAATTACCTTTAAAACAGAAGTCAAATTGCCCATAATCATCTGTAGATATTCATTATCTGAATATGAAAAAGTCGAATTTGGTAATAGGGCAAAGTAATCGTTACTGCCAGTGCTAAAAATATATACAGCACAAGAGAGGATCTGTTTGGACTCTGTTCTCCCCACTTTCTTCTTCAACAGTTTTGCCACATCTTTGAAATATTCCAACTGTGTTTTAAGATCTATAACCTGTCAAAAATTGAAACCAACAATTCCACCTAATATTGATTTAACTATCAAATTCATATAAGAATTACATAAAAGTAATTAGTCAAAGGCAAGAAATTCAATTAAATGAGAGCCAAGTGAAAGTGTAAATAAGACAATCTTTGATCTTCATGATATGAAAATAATTTGATTATTACTTTTTTCTCTTCTCTTGTACCTGATTGTACTAATGATAGAAATATTATTGTGGCACAAGATGGTGTTGCTATGTTTGCAGAAGGAGAAGAAGATGACACGCGCATGGCGACTATGGCAGGGGCGACTCTACCTCTTTAAAACATAGGTGCCGCCTTAGGCCCCAAATTTGAGGGCCTTATTTTTTATAAATACTATTAATAAAAAAAATAATTTTTTTTATATAAAATAACAGAACTATTAGAAGTAGTTCATATATCGAGAGTATTATGTTATTACTTAAAAAAGAATAATTAGAAAAAATTGATTATATAATTTTGAAAATAGAGTTTATTAAAAAAAAAGTTATTTTTTCTTAAAAATTTAAATAATTTCCTTCAAGGCTTTGATACTTCATTTCAATTAGTTGGAAAGGGTACCACCGCACAAACACTATCAATTCATAAAGCGTTGGAAACTGCTATGAAAACTGAATGATCAAAGGTGCAATTCTTGTCTGATGCAAAATCCTATGATTTTCTTTGTAGATTAAACATGTTGTATACCTATTCCAAGATCGTGAATATGCCAGTGGACATTTTAGTCAAGTTTCTTATTGAATTGTTGCATAAGGTTGTTTGGACTTCTATTTTCGCTAGTTGGATTGTAATTAATGTTGCTGCATCGTTTAACTTTTGAGACGTTTATGCATTAATATAGTAAGGTTGCTACTTGCTTGTTATAGAAACAAATAAATGTCACTTACAAAGCCGCGACCGGTTTCAGCCAAACAACCAGAACCGCCTGATGCAAAGTTTACCCCGTGAACAAAATGTTTCTTCCCAATCTCAAAATAAGGCGGAATTAATGGCAAATGAGCATATTCAGCTGCAAAATTCAACCAAAATTCAAATTCTTCACCTCATGTCTAGTAGCAAAATAAATTACAGGTGGTGTTCGGGTCAACTTACAGGTAACTCAAAGTAAAATATTTTTTCAAACAGTTGACTAGACGCGATTAAATTTTACCGATAAAATCAGGAATGAGGCGTCCATCTGAGGCCCTTCCAGTAGGGTACTTGAAGAATGATTCTCCATACGGAAAATAATTTGCTTGAAAGTCAGCAGTGGTGTTGATGTAGTTATTATTTCCAGGATCGAAAATTGAATCCCCGAACACGAAAAGAGCAGCTTGATGAGGTCTTTCATGGCACAAAACTGTGGTGGCAAAACTTGCAACTAAAATAAAGATGCAGAAGTGAAACAAGCTTGACATGACCAAATCCATTAGAATTGCTGAACAAGTTAATGGTATATGATCAATTACTTGGATATATTGGTTTGTTTTATATTTGCATAGAAATATATATTAGTATTAGTGGCGTACGGAATGATTTAAAAAAAAAAGTATTTGCCTGCATCCATTACCGATTCTATGTGAAGACTAAGTTTATTTTTCAATATATATCGGCTGAAGTCAATGTCATGAAGTTCGTTTATAACTATACCTTTTTTATATAAGTTGAGCCTATATATAAGTTGGCTTTCTCCTCATAAAGTTAATCATAGTAATCAGGTTTTAGAAAATCAATTGCCAAACATGTTTCTTGCTTTGTTTAGATGTAAATGAAGGCAGAAAATTGTTTTGATTTTAACATGTTCTTTTCTTGAACATCTTTGGAACTTTGTTTTTTTGCAAAAGACATCTGATGATACCTGATATTTAAAGTTGTGTATGCATGCATTCAACTTATTAAATCTTTAAGACAAATAGTTACTAAAAATATTAAATGCTAAGTAGCTTAGAAACAATGTGTAATGACCCTTTCGGTCATTTTCCTATATTTTCGTATAATTTTATACTATCTAAATGTATCGTGAATTATTTAATTTAATTTGACATTTGATAGAAATATAATTTAGTATTCTTCTAGAATATTTTTGATATTGGTAAAATTCTTTAAGTGATGATATATTTATATCACTTTATAATAGACTTTTATGATTTATTAATATTTTAAGCGGAGGTAGTAAATTTAGAAATGTTAAAATATTATTACTATGTAACAGAGGTTTTGTTAGAAATAATTTTCTATCAATTATGATATATTCAAATTATTGTAATGATTTACCACGAATTTATGTAATACCCGATTATGTACACAGGTGTAGAGAATTATTTGATGTGGACGCCATTACCACACGTTGAAATTGGAATGGTGAACCACAAGGTTGCTGCCATTTGTTTTCCACTTTAGGCTAACTTTGCTTTTATATATATATTTAGTAGCTTTAACTTTTTTAAAAATAAGTGAATGACATTTAGGCCACTAAACTGTACGACTTTCCTTTTCCTGAAAGATTTCAATTCCAAGTATTTGATTTCTTTTTGTCATATAGTCAATTATCAAAACGGATAGTTCTTCCTAATCTGCTCAAAGGTTACGTTGGTGTTGGTGTCCTGTCAGCAGCTTTAAATATATTCTTGTGGATGCGTTGAGAGGGGTTAAATGGTAGAAAATATTTTGGAAATTTATTTGATCTCCAAATAGAAGTCAATTATCTAAATCAAGATTAATTCAAGCTCGAGTTCTAGCGAGGTACTATTTGGAGGCTTCACGAGAAGATATTATAGCTTTGGCGTTCAGGTAGGCTAGGTTTACCCTATCTTTAGATTGAGCTTATTTACTGAAAATGTTAACTATTATGTTAGCTTTGGATAAATCCTTGTAGATGCGTATTTTTTTTATATATATGAACTGTCTTATTTATTCGGATTAGGACCCTGTTTTAATAAATATTGAAATATTATCTTTTAACATAATATAACACCTATTATTTTAGAACGTGAAATTAAATTGCAAAATCTTAAATTTATTTCTTTTTAATTAAGATTAACGGATGATTATTTAGACATTGACGTTGTTATGATATGGTATGAATTTTAATATTTTTGGTGGGTATGGTTACTATGAGTTTCGGTTTGAGTTCGAAAAATAATTATTATGGTTACTATGAGTTCCGGTTCGAGTCCGGCAAATGATTATTATGGTTACTATGAGTTCCGGTTCGAGTCTGGCATATGATTATTGTGGTTACTATGAGTTCCGGTTCGAGTCCGGCAAATGATTATTGTGGTTACTATGAGTTCCGGTTCGAGTCCGGCAAATGATTATTGTGGTTACTATGAGTTCCGGTTCGAGTCTGGCAAATGATTATTGTGATTACTATGAGTTCCGGTTCGAGTCCGACATCTGATTATGAATTCTATATATATGACCTCTCGTTATTACCCATTGGTGCCGGTTCAAGTCCGGTGCACATCTGGAAGACTATTATGATTTATGGGAATCAGCACAGTTATAAATTATTTATGTTTATTGTCATTACTTGTGTGTCCCACCGACTTATCGGTGTACGGATGGATTAATTGCCTTCTTCAGTGTGCCTAGCGGACTTATGGGGGCCCAGTTAGGTTATGTTTGATTTATCTGTTATTACTGCATTATTCATTTTTTTGTATCGCTTACGTTTGTTCCTTTTTAGCCATTGTGTAGCTTGGTAGTTGGTTGCTTTTCCATCTCTATTTACTGAAGACTCAGATTACGCCCTCGCATTGTAGTTATACCCTTTTCTGTATTGAGTTCAGTCGGCCGATGATGCCTACTGAGTACCCGTGGTTTTTGGTACTCATACTACACTTCTGTATCTTTTTCCTGATGCAGATCCGGGCCCTAGCAGTCGACGTGGACGTGATTCCTGCCTTTCAGTAGTGATTCAAAGCAGGGTGAGCTTGCTGGCGTCCGAGGCTGATCTTTCTCTATCTACTCCAGTTAGTCTTTTGCATTCGAGACTACTTGTGTATATTGTGGAAATTTTATTTTATTTTTGTCTAGTATTTTGGGTATCTGTTAGTAGTGTCTCTAGTACTGACCTTATCAGGTCTTGGGAGGGATTCATTGTAAGTTGGTCCTTTTTTTTTCTCATCTCATTTTGATATAATATATATGCTCCTTTCTTATTTTTTACTTATTATTATTATACATAATCCTTTATTTGGTCTCTGCTTGTTAGCCAGTTACTTATCATTCCGGACTATGGCTTGGCTTGCCTACTGGTGGGTTAAAGTAGGCTCCATCATGACTTAAGAAATCGGGTCATGACACAATGAGTCAGTCCATTTGATTGTACCAAACCTCCCAAGTGAGTGACATAGACAGTAACCATTTACTTCGAATTAAGGACTTAGGAATCTAGTGTAGGTTTCAACTAAACAACCAGCGCCTCCAGATGCAAAGTTCACTCCTTTAGAATATTTAAGATCATAAAATTTTAAAGCACAGTTAGACATGGGAACGATAGAACTCCAATGATTACATGTGTTCCAATCATTCAACTTCAACGACTATCTTCCATCTTCAAATCGAGCTCCAAATGCAACCTCCACAAGCCTGATTCACGATTGCACCAAAAACTATTTTCCACATTTGAAGTGTCTATCATTAATCAACATCGAGGCTCCATTGGAAATTGAAATTGCGTGATCCAATGGAAATTTGAATTCAAGAAGCTGATCCATTTCTCTAAAAAATGCGGACATTGTACTTTCCTCATCAAAAGATACATGTGTTTCTACATGATCCACTGTGTTGTTATCAAATAGCAGGAAAGCATTTCTCAGTTGAGTGTCTTCCATACTTATTTTATCAGACCGACCCCATTCGAAGTCTACATCATACAGTGGTAATTTACCAAGCTGCTACATCTATAAAGATCGATCAATATCAGTGTCCTTAAACAGTGCCCTTATTTCTCGAAATGGTTACATTGTTGTAGAAATTAAATCTTGAGAATCTCCTTGCTTACACTTTTTGTAATCATCAAAAAATTATTCTTTCCCCTTTCTTTGCTCACCAACCAATAGCGATAACTTCATTTCTTCTTCAGTGTATGTTGGTACGAAAAGGGAAGAACTAAAATTTCCAGGAGTCTTCTCTGGTAAAGGTATAATAGGTCTTAAATTGATAGTCTGAAATAAAACTGATGGCTTGAATAATTGATTTGAATTTGCTCCCATGCCATATTTATAAAGAAGTGATATTAGTGTTTCAACGCAAGTTGGATTTGTCACTCCTGATGATGAACATTCAGAGAGGAGGGATTTTAATGTGCGGTTTGAAATAGTTAACCTCTTTGTTACACACTATTCGAGAGGTCGCTCATTCACAGGTTCATTTTTGGGTGGGAAAATAGACGATCCAATAAATTGAGGACGTATATTTAAGTTAGAATCAAGCGCAATTGTAGCCCAGTCATTTATAAATTTGTTCAATGTGCAGATATCTCCAATTTTGTGCGACACTACTTCTGTTATATTAGTTAGTTAACAGTTGGTTAACACTGTGTTTAGTTAGTTAACGCTGTTGCATTGCTTGTTAAGTGAGTCTGTTAAGTGTGTCAAGTCGGTTAGTGTGTTGACCACTTGATTAAGTTGTTAGGAGGTTGTTAGGAAGCTTCTAGATAATCACATGTTAGTCATGTGAGTCTATAAATAGGTGGCTTGAACTTTCATTGTACATAACTCAATATACAAAGTTTCTTATTAGCTCAATTTCTCTCTTCTTCCCTTCTTCTCATCAAGCTCAGTAACTGCTGTAATGGCAGTTGTGTGTGAGTGTGTGAAATCTTGAGAGGTATTTTAACATGGTATCAGAGCCTACGCGATCATGGAACTGGAGAAACTATAATTGAGGGTAAATACATCTTCAATATAGTAAGTTTTTGTCTGTAATTCCTATTTGTGAGCTAGTGAGCTTAGAGGAGCTTAGATCTCCATCTGTAAGTTGTAGATCTCTGAATACAATTAGTAGATTTTTACAGTTTCTGTGACATTTTGATTCTAATATAGCTATAGCCTGTGAAATAAACATGGCACCTAAGATTGATCCTAGTGATTCCCTATTTCTGGGAGCATCATATGTAGCAGGATCTGCATTGATTCCCATTAAGTTGACTGGTTCAGAGAATTATGGAGTTTGCTGTAGATCTATGAAGATTGCCTTATTGGGAAAGAGTAAGTATGGTTTTATGACTGGTACTTGTAGCAAGGACACATACAGAGAGGAATTACATGATCAATAGGAGACATCCAATGTAGTAGTTCTTTCATGGCTGATGAGTTCAGTAAGTACTGAGTTACTCAGTGGTATTGTGTATGCAACAAATGCTTGCGAGGTATGGGAAGATCTTAAGGAGAGGTTTGACAATGTGAATCACATGAGGTTGTACCAATTGCACAGGGAAATCAACAACCTACACCAAGGCACTAACTCAGTCTCAACCTACTTCACTAAGTTGAACAATTTGTGGAGTGAACATAATGCAATTATTCCAGATCCATAATGTAATTGTCCTAAGTCTAAGGAGTATGTAGAGAACTTATATTAGTTGAGGCTAATACAATTCCTAAGTGGACTGAATGATACATATGATCAGGCAAAGAAACAAATACTGATGAAGGGAACCACACCTACACTTAACCTAGCATATGCAATGATTATTGAAGATGAGATCCAACAACTTGATTTCGCTTTAACTATGAGTGATAAAACTGAGCCTATTGCCATGCAAGTACACAGAAAATATGCAGATTTTAGATATGAAAGCAGGAATCAGGTATCAATCAGTTATGAAAGTCAAGGTTACAAAGGTAAAAAATGTGATTACTGTAACTTCACTGGCCACACAAGAGAAAACTGTTACAAATTGCATGGATATCCAAGTGATTGGAGAAATAAGAAGAAGAGTAACTATAACAATCTAAGGGGAGGATCAAATCAAGCATTCTACAATGGGCAAGGTAGAGGTGGTGGATATGGACAATCAGCTGCTGATCAAAACACCAGCCAGTTATCAGCTCATAACTTCATTGGACCTCAGGCAGAAAAAGAATATTTGGCTGATCAATTTGGTAGCCAGGGAAGTAAATCCAATAACAATGTTGTTCTGGCAAAGGGACAAGGTTTATCAGAAGATGAATATTGACAGATCATAGCATTGATCAACAAAGAGACAAATGACTCAGAGCAAGCTAATATGACAGGTATTGTTACTTCTTTTTTCTAGCTATGTTGTTCCACATAAATGGATAATAGACTCTGGATCCATACACCATGTGGCAGCACACAACATAAAATGGATAACACAATGTGTGATAAAGTAACCCTACCTATTAGAGCCAAGGTGGACATATCACATGTAGGAGAAGCACAGGCGTTGAAAGATGAAGTTGTAAGGGATGTGTTGTATGTTCCTGATTTCAAACTAAACTTGTTATCAGTGTCTAAGATGACTAGGCAACTCTCTTGTTTTGTTTCATTCTATCCTGACTTTTGTGTATTTCAGGACCTTCATAGTGGCAAGGTGAAGGGTATTGGTAAGGAAAAATGAGGATTATACATCCTTAAAAATATGTGTGGAGTATATAGAATTCTTAACAATGTGGCTCATCAAGGGCAGAATACAGAAGTAGAGATGCATGAGTGCAGTCTGTGGCATATGAGGCTGGGACATCCCTCTTCCCAGGCATTAAGAACTTTGAATCTATTAAGGTATAGTAGTGATGTAGATATTATGAATAAGTGTCATGTGTGTCCATTAGATAAACAAACTAGACAAATCTTTCCTGTCAGTACATCTAGAGCTTTAAAATGTTTTGATATTGTACATATAGATATCTGAGGGCCTTATAAGATACCTACTTTTGACAAGAAGTACAATTTTTTAACTGTTGTTGATGATCATAGTAGATTTACATGGTTGCATCTGCTACAATTAAAGTCTGAGTGTATTGTATCCATAAAAAACTTCTTTACTCTGATTCAGAACCAGTTTGGTGTTCAAGTGAAAATACTGAGGTCAGATAATGGGACAGGGTTCCTTAATTCTAAATGCAAAGAGTTGTTTCAGTCCTTGGGAATAATACATCAAAATAGCTATCCATACACACCACAAAAAAATGGTGTAGTTGAGAGGAAACACAGACAGATATTAAATGTTGCAAGATCCATCAGGTTTCAGTCATAGATGCTTGTCAAGTTTTGTGGCTTGAATGTTAGGGTTGTTGTGTATCTTATTAACAGGTTACCATCCTCAGCTATTGAGGGTAAAAGTCCTTATGAAATATTGTTCTATAAAGTCCCATCGTTTAAACACCTAAGAGTTATTGGATGCAAATGTTATGCTTCAGTACTACTTAAGGGTGATAAGCTCTCTGAAAGAGCTAAATTTGCAGTATTGATGGGTTATTCTACCAGTTAGAAGGGCTATATATTGTTGGATTGGTGTACTAACAAGTTGTTTGTCACAAGAAATGTGGTGTTCAAAGAAGATTCATTCCCTTTGGTAGTGGAACCAAGCTCAGAATCAACTACTGATTTTCTTAAATTAAGTTTACCTGATTATGCTGATGCAGTAATAGAAGCAGATGCTTCTACAGATCCTGATAATCAATCACATGAGCTACAAAAAGAAGGTGCATCACCATATAATTTTGATAGTATTTAATATGAAGACACTCACAACTTACCCAGCATAGATGAGTCAACCTCATCACCTACAAAACTTTCCCAGTATAGATGAGTCAACCTCATCACCCGGGAAAAGAAGAGAAACCAGATATCCTATGGAAAACTATCTATCTTATGCTAATACTAGTTCAAGATACCAAATTTTTGTGTCTAGTCTGTCAGCAGAAGTAGAACTACAATCTTACAATGAATCTAGTAGAGATAAAAAGTGGATTGAAGCTATGAAATAGGAGGTTAAAACTCTTAAAGACAATCACACTTGGGAGGTAGTTGACATCCCTCTAGACAAGAACATAATTGGATCAAAATGTGTGTAAAAGATCAAGTACAAAGCCAATGGAGAAGTAGAGAGGTTTAAGGATAGGTTGGTAGACAAGGGTTACAGCCAACAGGAGGGACTAGACTACCATGAAATATTCTCTCCTGTAGCCAAAATGGTTACAGTGAGAAGTGTTATTGCTTTAGCAGCATTAAAGGGGTGGTGTATGTATCAGATGGATGTCTACAATATTTTCCTACAAGGTGATTTAGATGAGAAAGTATACATAGAGATGCCATATGGTTTCAAGGAGGGAAGGCAACACAAAGTCTGCAGATTAATTAAGTCACTGTATGGGCTTAAGCATGCATCAAGAAGTGGAACATAAAGCTTACTGCAGCATTGCTCAATGCAGGATTCACTCAGAGCAGTTATGATTATTCACTCTTTACCTTAAAGAAGTCAGAAAGTATGGTGATGATTCTGGTTTATGTAGATGATCTTATGATAACAGGTAACAATGCAAAAATGATAAATGCCTCAAAAGATATTCTCCATCAGCAATTCAAACTTAAGGATCTAGGTGAACTTAAGTACTTCTTAGGCATTGAAGTGTTGAGGTCTGAAAGTGGAGTAATATTGAACCAAAGAAAATATATATTGGAGATTATATTTGACACTGGGCTTGCTTGTGCTAAGCCAACTCTTACTCCATTAGAGACTAATATCAAGCTAACCTCTGTTGAAGTGGATGAAGCAGCAGGTGTTAAAGGAGATGTTGTTTTAAGGGATATAACATCATATCAAAGACTTGTTGAAAAACTGATGTATGCAACAATAAAAAGACCTGATATTAGTTATGCAGTATAGACACTGGATATCTAAAGGGAACTGTAGGACCAATAAAAATCACATTTGGAGGCTGCAAACAGGGTGATAAGATATCTAAAGGGAACTGTAGGACAAGGTATATGGCTCAAGGCACAACCTACTGCAGAGTTAGTTTGTTAGTGTGACTCAGATTGGGCTGTATTTCTAAACACTAGGAGGTCTGTTACAGGTTAATGGTGTAGTTTGGTGGTTTATTGATATCCTGGAAGTCCAAAAAATAGCACACTGTCTCCAGAAGCTCAGCTGAGGCAGAATATAGGAGCATGGCCTCATCTTTGACAGAAGTAACTTGGTTGGATGGACTACTTGCAAAATTAGGGGTCCCAATCACTAAACCTATTATCATCTTTAGTGATAGCAAATCAGCTATGCAGCTAGCTGCTAACCCCATATTTCATGAGAGGACCAAACATATTGAGGTGGACTGCCACTTTATCAGAGATAAGATCAAAGAAGGGTTGGTTCAACCCATGTATGTGCAGACAAATCAACAGGTTGCAGACATCCTCACAAAGGGCTTGAGTCATGATCAACACTCACGCCTCCTAAGCAAGCTTTGTGTGCTCAACATTTTGCACCTTGCATCTTGAGGGGGAGTGTTAAAACTTATAGGATCGGTACTTCTGTTATATTAGTTAGTTAACAGTTGCTTAATACTGTGTTTAGTTAGTTAACACTGTTGCATTGCTTGTTAAGTGAGTCTATTAAGTGTGTCAAGTTGGTTAGTGTGTTGACCACTTGATTAAGTTGTTAGGAGGTTGTTAGGAAGCTTCTAGACGATCACATATTAGTCATGTGAGTCTATAAATAGGTGGCATGAACTCTCATTGTACATAACTCAATATACAAAGTCTCTTCTTAGCTCAATTTCTCTCTTCTTCCCTTCTTCTCATCAAGCTCAGTAGCTGCTGCAATGGCAGTTGTGTGTGAGTGTGTGAAAGCTTGAGAGGTAATTTAACACACACATACACTTAGAGCAATTCCTCCACAATCAAACTGGTTCAATTGAACCATGACCAATTTTCTATTAGGTGCAATGACATTCCACGGTATATCTTTGGAATATACTTCTTTGACATTTCTGTCCTGACTTTTGAGAATTTCAGACATGGGACAATCGAATAGAGCCTTGTAAAAATCAGCACCTATATCGTTACACTCGATATGAACATTGTCCCTTAATGTTCCAGCAAAAGGGTAATAAGCAGCTAAGGCTTTTGATAGGGAAGTTTCAATAACGTTACACATGTCATTTGGTTTGAATACCTTATTGTTGGGATAGAAAAAGGCTATGGGGACATATTGTGTACTATTGAATTGATCAATGAAGGAAAGCTTGTAAATTCTTTCAGAAGGAGTGGTCGGAGAGAATGGTTTGATGATCTTTTTTGACAAAGAAACTAGAGCTGAGGAAGCCATTTTGTTACTGAAATTAGTTGAGAATATTTTCAATATCAGCTGCAGAAACCAAACATATATTATTCATGACATTTTTGTGTGTTATGGTGGGATAGGAGGGGGGGGGGGGGGCAGAGGGGGTGCTGTGCCTTTATCAAAAAGTATCACACATATAACCAGAGAATCCACACACAAAGTATCACACATGATCATTACCGTGTTTACAAAAAATTATTTAGGGGGTGTGTTCAATCGAATTCTTTCGATAAAAAGTTATACCGTGTATAAAGTGAGTTTTAAAATTTTTATATATATAAAATTATAAATAGATTTTGAATCCTCCAACACAAAATAAGAGACTGACTTAATGGTTTAGAGGGTTCAAAACACACTTTAATATTCTCAAGTGAAATTCTGAGCATTTTATTTTTGTTTTCCAAACGTCCTAGGTAAAAATTCTAAGTCCACCATCTTATGGCATCTAAGACTTGCAAGTTATTCAAGGAAATTATGACAAGAAAATAGATGAAAGTAAATAGGTGAAAGAAGAGTTGGAATGCACCCTTTTTCCTTTTGAGAAGTTGAGTTGGAATTTATAGGGAACTCCAAACTGATCCACCCAATCAGCAATGGAATATTCCAAAATGAACAGCCTTGTTCACCTCTGAAATTCAAGATTCAAAGGTGAAAAGTGATGGGAAGTCCACCAACACATTCTTTTATTCCTACCAGCACCTGAATTTTTAAAAGAAAATATTTTTTTTTTTTACCTTCTAAGAGCTCTCAACCAATTATTATAGTATTTTGGTGACTCGAATTTACAATCTTAATATTTATAGTGAGAAGTGTTTACAATGGGAGCAATTCATTTTGTTTACAGTTGTACATGTCAATAAAGTAAAATTTTATATAAAATATCTAAAGTAATAATAATAAAAGTGTAAATAGAATACGATATTTATTTAAATAATACAATAATATTAATTATATTGATTCAAATAATATATTTGGTGCATTTGATTTGATATGATATCTCTTTATAGCTATAATTAAACTAAGTTTAAAGTAAAAGAGAAATGTTTTTAAAATGATGGGGTCCAGCCCCACGTGATAGTAAGTTTCATTTGCCAAATTATGACATTGTTTTCCTTGGGATTCAAAAGTACGTCATGATAACTTTATATTTTTGTTAAGTGTAAGAGAAGAAAATGCTGGAATTTGATTGAAAAAGGGTATAAATAATCACATTATTGCCAATGCTAAAGATGTTTATACAGCATTTGAAAGGAATCTTTTGGGTTTTTTTTGGCTCCTAGCTTCTTATTCAATTAAGGGAAAAGGGTTAAATATGCCCCTCAACTTTGTAAAAAGGTCTAAATATATTCTTCGTTATAAGTTTGGTCCAAATATGCCTTCGCTGTTAAAGTTTAGGAGCATATATACCCCTAAACTTTGTGAAAGGGTCCAAATATACCCTCCGTTACAAGTTTGGTCCAAATATGCCCTCGCTGTTAAAGTTTAGGAACAAATATACCCCTTAACTTTACGAAAATGTCCAAATATACCCTCCGTTACAACCCATAATAATAATAATAATAATAATAATAATAATAATAATAAAGATAATTAGTTACTAAAAACAGTAACTAATTAAAATAAAAACAGTAACCTTTTCTAAAGTTGAGGGGCATAAAGATAATTAGTTACTAAAAACAGTAAATAGTAAAAGTAACTTAGAAACTATGATTGTACCAAACCTCCCTACAGCGAGAGACAGTAATGATTCATATTGTCAATTTCCATTTACTCGGTACTAAGGCATAAGTATTGGTTTTGTTATTGAATATTTACGTAAGAACTACAAAAAGATTTAATAAAAACAGAGTAACTTACGAATCACGTGTAGGTTACTAGGTTTCATGTCGAAGTGTACGTCTAGCCACTTTAAAACAACATCAAATATATGAACTTCATTCATATGAAACTTCAGACACTCCGTATCCAAAGTTATTTCGAATTAAGAAAACTTGTAAATTCTTAGGCATTGCAAACATGGCTTGAATAGTGGTCTCTCAAAACCATGTATCTGTAGTCTGTACACTTTTATCAAATTCATCTTCAGGTTGCGATTGACCAAAGAATGGTCTGTGAAAAAAGAAATCGGTCATAAAAGAAAGCAATTAATAACAATAATAAAAAATAATAACAGCTATTTTTATATATAAAGAGTGAAATTTCTTTGTTACTTGCCAGTAAAATCAGGAATGAGACAATTACCATCAATGGTGTTCAGTAGTGGTGTTGATATATAGTACTCCACTAGTTTAAATTAAGATGGACAGTAACTAAATGTTAGAATGGACAGTTTATATATCACTTAGGTCGATATAGATGACACACCACTTGGATATATAGTTGCAAACAAATTTCAGATCAAATTTCATGACATTTCAGATAAGACCTCCTCACTTAAGCATTCCAAAGTGATATTATTTAATTCTACAAATAAACAATGTATTTGTAATATGATATTAATTTATTAGTGTCTAAATAAATCAGTAATAAATTACTATATGATTTTATAAATGTTATTTATTTAAATGAATAAATTTGCATACCCTAATATTATAAAGGGCCTGATACTACCACTTGAATTTGGAATCTACATGTTGAGGCTCACGATTTCGATAGCCATATCAGTGATTTGGAGGAGATCTCTCGACAATTTTGTATTAGAATGTATCATAATGGATCAACTTGTTCTTTAATTTGGCTTCAACTTGCATCTATGCCCTCCAACTTTGGGCATGAACAAGTAGATACTTAAATTTATATAAAGTTAAACAAATAGACACATGTGTCCTATGTGACTAGAGATGGCAATGGGTGGTGCGGGTTTAAGCGTGTACGGGGCGATGCAGGTTGAAATAAGTGTCACGACCCGATTTTCAAGTCATGATGGCACCTACCACATCCCACCGGTATGTAAGCCAATACCGTAACCCGGAGCTATTGCAATGGGTTACCTTGGTAATAATGTCCAACTTGGACCCTATATGTGAACGGAATATATAACAGCAACATTTCACAACTAAGGATAGCTGATATTCAAACACAAAACCCATGACCTGATAGTATTAATACATGAGCTTCTAAACTTGACCAGAGGAATTTACAATCTCAGAATCTAAAATGTCTTAAATAATCTCATACATTTGTCTCGAAAGCAAAAGACAAATAGGGATAGAGGGGAAAGAGGGCAACTCGATCTCCAAGAGCTTACCCTGTCTCTGAATAGTCAACTCGCACAAACTAGCTCAACAGCAGCAACTAGAACCTGGGTCTGCACAAAAAGGTAGAGAAGTGTAGTATGAGTACCAAAACACGGGTACTCAGTAGGCATCATCGGCCGACTAAGCTCAAATATAGTGTAAAGACGATATAAAGTAAGATAATAATCTTAAAGTCAAGGGATAGGATCGAACCTAAATCTTCTTTGATACCACTGTAACAACATCTATACTACTAAAGTAATAACATGACATACTATCTCAATATACCCCATAATCTCCATAACAACTGAGTATCATTTCAAAAATGTAAAGCCATATACAAAATCGCAAAGCATCTACTTGCCATAATCATCATCAACCATCTTTAGAACATAAACACAAGAACTTACCACGACGTCCCATACCGCCGAAAAGTACACGAAAGAGAGTACAACAAAAAACTCATCACGGTGTCCCATACCACCGGAGAGCACACAAAAGAAATTCAAACAAGAACTCATCACGGCGTCCCATACCACCGGAGAGTACACCAAAGAATACAACCAATAATACAATAAAGCACAACTACTCCATCAATTTAACGAAAACCGCGGGTAGAACAACCCCGCCATGGATTATTACCGAAATCCACTTTCAAATACTCATACCATAATTCAACATAAAGAAAACAACATTGTCATAGCATAGGCATGTAATCATTAATTCTATAATTCATTGATAAATGCCGCGAAGTCCACACTAATTAACCTTATTTTTTCAAAATTCAAAAGATTACAAGTCTTAAAATCATTAGTCATCAAGTTGGGGGAAAACTACAAGCCACCATAGTATAGGTTATTCAACTATCATAAGGCCACTCTTTAACTAGCATCATCATGACATGAGTTATCAACTAAGCCATCTCAACTTCACATGTTAGGAGATAATTTAACTAACCATCACGCAATACTAGGTCCATCATCACTAAGCATGTCACAATCTTAAGGACTAGTTTCCATATTTTAATTAAGTAAAGTCAACCAACTAGTTTACTAGGTTTATAGGCTCCAAATAATAATTATATATTTTAGAAGTAGCTAGTTATCACATAAGCAATCTTACTAGGCAAGATTTCATAATATAACCTCTTATTCAAGTCAAGTATATATATTATGTTAGCCCTTGAATTTTTATGCAAGTTTACACATAACGCTAAGTCTTAACTCGAATATTAGGCATAAATTTCCTCTAGTAGCTAATTTAGCATCAACAAAGGTCACACCTCTTATATAGTGATTTTAAACAAGAAACGAATAACAATTTACCAAGAGAGACCTCATAATTTAAGCACATAGGCGGTTGGCACCACACGGCCTAACCTTACAAATATCAATGCATATAAGTAAATTTGCCCCACACGGCATCATAATGTTCTTACCTCTTCCGGATTCACCGGGCATCATCACAATATCAACATATTCTTTCGAATTCATTGGGCATCATCATAATATCACACATTCCTCCGCACTCTAATCGGGCATCATAATAATATCACGTATTCCTCCAAATTCACCGGGCGTCATCATAATATCACATATTCCTCTGGACTTGAACCGGGCATCATCATAATATCACATATTTCTCTGAATTCACCAAGAATCATCATAATATCACATATTCCTTCAGACTTGAACTGGGAATCATCATAATATCACATATTTCTTCGGATTCACAACATACATCCACATGCATAGCAAAACCAATAAGCATACACAAAAGCTCACAATATATAAAGAAGTAGGGATGTGGGATAACACTTTCCATTTTACCTTACTAATAAGCTTCACACGTAATATGAGCATCAACAAGAGCATGAGTATTTACAAGGCATGCACAATAGTCACTTAACAAGATTATTCAAGTCATAATCACAAGATAATCCAATAATCGAGTTCAACCATCATAACTCCTATGCAAATAGTTTAGACAATCACCATGTATCTAGGTCGCCAAGCATTTACTTAGTCCAAGCTTAAGGTGGGTCAAGTCCCACTTCTAAATCCCGAGAATGCCAAGCTTACTAACACAAGTCTAGCTTTTATCCGGAATTAAGCTAGGTCATCCATACCCCACCATAAGGGCTTACCAATCCTTCTAGGTCCATAGGAAAAGTCTCTTAAAAAATCCTTCCTAAGTCAACCCAACACCAAGGTCATCTCCTATCTAGGCATTATATAGGTCAATACACTCCAAAGGATATAGAAGTATACCATTCATGTCTACTTAGAACACCTATAGTGTTCTCACACTAGTCATGAGACAACAATTAAGTTAACCAAGGTCCTAGACTAAGGGTCAAATATCATACCTTACAAATCCATGGCCCATATCAATTAATAAATCCCAAGTTCACCTTTTAATCGACTATCGTCCAAATTCTCCACCCAATCTCGCAAGATATCAATGATTACTTTACAAACAAGCTCAATCTAGACTACGGGTAAGCCTAACCTACCTTGACTCCAAGCAACTCATGAACCAACGAGTTTTTTCTTTCCTTTCTGAGAAGCTTCCTCTTCCACAAGCAATCATATAAACAATACAATACAATCTAAGCATTACAAAATAATGACAATACCCATTATAGCACCATTGTGCCATGGGTTTCAAATGGACACCAAAATCTAAATTGGGTTTCACCCTTGGAAAGGAGTTTTCAAGACCAACCCATAGCCTAATTATCTTTAGGGTATTGAAATCCTCAAGTAATTTGAGTCAATCACTCAATTTTGGGGCTATAATTGACCCACAATGATTTAGGGGTTTTGAGTCAAGAAACCATGAAATCAATATCAAATTAGAGGAATTCTTACCTTAGATTTGTAGAAAAAAATTAGATTACACAAGTTGCTAAGCTTCTAATCAATCCATAAGACTCTTTTTCTGTCAATAAATATTTATGACTTCTAGGATTTTCAAAATTCTGAAGAATGTCTCAAAAATTGGCCAAAAAACCCCTTTTATACGAGTTTAGATGGGTCCGCAAGGTCAAAACTTATTGTTGACCTCCCGGACTCATTCGGACTTTGTTTTTCACAAACGAACTATGTAATCCCACTAAATTTGACATTTCGAACGCATTGGTAAAGTTAGATTTTCCCTCTGAGGTCATTTAGGCTACTTGTGGGTCCCACACCCATATATTCTATTTTTTTACTTTTCGACTAATAGGTCGAAATGAGTTCGGGTCCTGTGGGATCTGAACCAAGGGTCTACCTATCCTAAAATTGATATTACATAGTTGCTGGCATAGTCAAAGTTTTCATCCATATTATTTTACTTAAGTTTTCGCTCAGCGGCCATTTGGAATCGACGAAGACTTCTACTGGGAAATTGGTTCTAAAAACCAACGAACTACTCGGTAACCGAACTATCAGTTCCAACAAGTCATAAATGACTTTGGGAAGCTATAGAAAAGCTCTAATGGTGAAAATAAGCGGGAATATGGAAAATGACCTGCAGGGTCATTACAACCTCCACTACTAAGGAACTTTCGTCCCTGAAAGTTAAAGATGAGAAAATACCTGAAGTCTCGAACAGGTGAGGATAATGGGATCACATATCGCTCTCTAACTCCTAAGTGGCCTCCTCCACTAGGAGGTGCCTCCACTAAACCTTAACTACAAGAATCTCTCTAGTACGCAACCACCTCACATCACTAGCCAAAATAAGCACAGACTCCTCTACAAAGGCCTATTGCCTATCCAACTGGATTGAGTCCCACCTAAGCACATGAGACGGTTCAGGAATATTCTTCCGTAGTATGGAGACATGGAAAACTGGATAAACAGCTACAAAACTTGGAGGTAAAGCTAACTCATAGGACACCTCGCCCACTAAGAACCTCAAAAGGACCAAAGAAGATACACACAATATATAAACAAAATAAAAACTACACCCAAGAGTCCATAAATCATATAATAAGTCAATGAGAATAATAAGGGAAAACTATCCTATTCATATCCAAGAATCTAACATAATAAGACTAAGGAAGTATCAAGGTGAACTATCTTATTCCAGCTACATTTAATATTCGTCAATGCTATACCATATATCGCAGGTATATATACAAATAAGAAGAGAAAGAAAGATATATAGTAATATATAAGGCAAAGTAACGACAATACAAAATAAACAACGAAGGAAGGGATATATATATAAATATGGGGGTCATCTCAAAGCATAACCTATATCATCATATTCTTATTTAAGACCTCATTATAAGACTTATCAGGATTTAAATACTATCATACTCAGGATTTCTAATCCACATGGCTAGACATGAAATAATTGTGCATAATAATGCAATGATAAGATAGGATAGGCTGAAAACGTACCTTAAATCCCAACACTGAATCAATGACCAATCTGTTATAAGGTAGCCATAATAACGATCATAATAATGATAACAACAATATCAATAACGATGTAAATAACCGACTACTCTGGGAAACCAAATACCTAGATGAGCCTATGCGTACCCCCACCACCCCAGACTCGGAAGGTTCAATTAACACACAACAACATAAAGCATATTTTTCACCCATATCCATGAAACCGTCCCATACCGGCTGATAGACATAGGTACATACTGGATATAGGCGATGCATATGCAGGGATGAATGCAAGGTACATAATAAATATCATAACTCATCATAACTATCATCACCATGATCATTATTATTGCAATCAGCCTCCAGCCTTGCCGGGTATCAACGTATCGTCATAATATCCTCCGGCCTTATTGGGTATCAATATAATCACAATAGTATTCTCTAGCCTTATCAGGTATCAATATCATCACATTAGTATCGTCTGACCTTGCCAGGTATCAATATCACCATAATAGTATCCTTCGGCCTTGCCGGGTATCAATATCATCACAATAGTATCCTCCGGCCTTACCGGGTACCAATATCATCACAATAGTATCCTCCGGCCTTGTCGGGTATCAATATCATCACAATAGTATCCTCCGTCCTTGTCGGGTATCAATGTCATCACAATAGTTTCCTCCGGACTTGCCAGGTATCAATATCATCATAATAACCATTATGGAATAACATATACTAATATAAGCATGAACATAATCGTATCACCATAAAGTATCTATCTAGACATTACTTCCCAACTACTCGTTATTAGCTAATCAATGTTATTTATAATGAAACCAATAGTTCGCTCGTCATCACGTGACCTCTAATTATTTGTCTAAACATTATCCTTATTCAGGGGATAGAAACTAATCATTATTTATTAAATAGACATCATCTAACATCTACCCAAGGTTCATCACTAGACCATAATCGTCATTTATCCACCATTCATTATTATCAACTACTCATCCTATATCCATTAATCATTACTAGACAACACATTACTACTTATCACCTAACCATCTTTTATTAACTGACATCATTCATTAACTAACCATCGTTAACCAACTAATACTCATTTAACTATTCATTAATCAACCATTTAGAAAGTATTCTACGTTATTAACTAAACACATCTTTATTACAGACATCAGTTATTATCTAGCCTCATTAATACATAACCCCTCATTTGACAACTAATTGACATTATAAACTTAGTCATCAATATCACTATTCTTCACCTATGCTAAAATGACATCATCATAAGCCACACATCAATCATTGATAGCTACCATATTTCAACTAAGCAAGACTCATTAACTAATACATTTGATTCCTTGCTACCAAGTGCTATAGTCTCCTAAAAGACAACTAACTACCATATAGCGTAACACTCAATTAATCAGAACAATAATAAGATCATATTTCATCTAGAATCACATAAGTTGCCGATATAATAATCATGAATATACCAAATCTATCCTTGTCATCACCAATATTCAATCAATAAAGTCATAAGCAACATATTGCATCTTTCTCCATCCCATATCGGAGAGATGGGTATACAAACATAGACATATTTATATTCATAAACTATAATCACATTATTTATAATGATAAACACTTCTCGACTATTCAATCAATATCATAACACGACCCTTGGCCTATTAATTTATCTGAAATAATCACAATATCATAATCATGGCCTTAGGCTCATACATATATCCAAAACTCATATCAATAATCATATTTATAAGTCGTAGCATATTCCTAATCATCTAACATATAGGAGGCATAATATTGATAAGCATGTCGTCATCTCTCACACAAGAGGCATCTCACATCTAAGAGGAATAATAGAGATAGACATGTAATTGTCTATAGGATATCACATATCAATAGGTCATACAACATGACAACGAGGAATATCACTTCTCTAGGCCAAATTACATATCCAAGAAGAACATCGTATCTATAGGACCAACAATCATGACTAAAGGAAATAGCAACTCTATAGGACAATCATCAAGTCTAAGAGAAAATAGCATCTTTATAAGCTAATCATCAAGTCTAAGAGAAAATAACAACTCTATAGGACAATCATCAAGTCTAAAAGAAAATAACAACTCTATAGGACAATCATTAAGTCTAAGAGGAAATAGCATCTCTATAGGCCACATAACGTATCTAGGAGAAATATCATCACTAAATACCCAATATAACTCCCACAAGGAGTATCATAACGATAACTCAAAAGCCACAATCTGAGAACATCAATAGAAGTTACCAAGTTATGAAGTAACCTTATTCTAAGGTTTACTAGCCTCATCTATGTCTAATATCCACAACTATGTCCACAGGACTTAACACAAGCATAGGTCTAAGTGGGCTGATTCCACTCCTAATCTACAATTTCCTTAATTAGGCATACTATACCCCAAACTAAATTAAGGTATGTAGTTCATTTTTTAGATATCAAGTAAGCCATATTCAATCCTAATATAACAACTTGACTAGAAACAATGGCACTCAAGTCAACTCTACCCAACTTACGATTTTAAGACTACCACACTATCCCAATAAGGCTAAATACACAAATCATGCTTCAAATGCTAAAACCATATTCCAAACATAGAATTACATAATATTTATGCTATAACTAATCTAAACTAAAGAGGGAAGGAAATAGGATACAAAAGGTTCATACACATGCCATCTTACAGGTCCAAAACCCTCATCTATTCCATAAACATCAGCAATCAAGGTCAAGTTATCCTACTAATAATCAATACTAACATCCATATTCACATGCAACGTATATCACACATCATCTATGAAGAAAAGTAGACAGAAGCCTACCTTAAGACCAAATCGCAAAACTTCACTTCATACACCACATGCTTGTCTTCACTTTACAATCCTCAAAATTCCATCACACTATCAAAATAATAATCTACTCATTAATACGAGTCTAATGATACCCATATTGCACTATTGTGCTCCGATTCCAAAAATAACAACAAAACCCCAAGTGGGTCCCACATACGAAAAACAAGTTTTAGAGGCCAACTCAATGTTCACATGTGAACAAGGAATCATAACCCTCAAAGAATAGGTGAAAACTAAGCATACTTTGGGCTAAAATTAAGCCCTAAGCTAAATTGGGGTTTTGGGTCTAAACGAAGAAATTCAGGCATGAATTCAAGAAATTCATACCTTAATCATGAAGATAATCGCGATACAAGTTGATAATTAAGCTCCCAATCAACCACCAAGACCAATTTTGAGTTATTGAAAATATACTACTGGAAGACCCCGTAAAAGTCTAAGTTTAAAATCATCCTTTAAAGCTTTTTAAAAGCTCCAACACTTAGAATCTTTTAGCTAAGTGCAAAAGACTTAGTCTCATTTTAAGCCTCCGAACTTCGGGGATTTATTTTACGACCTTTCCAACCTTTATTTTTTATTTTCAAGTTAAGTTACGATGGGGTAAGTCAGTAGTACATCTAGGGTGAGTTTCAGAATTTTTAGAATAGCGTAAGGAAATATATGGTTGCCCTAACCAGTAGCTAAAGGCGCTAGCAGGGTGCCGCCTAGGTTCTCCCCCGCTCCAGCCAGGGTGCCGCTTTGGTTCTCCCATGGTCCAAGCAGGTCGCCGCCCTGGGTAGCGCCCTGGGCGCCATTTTTTTTTCCAGCTTTTAGCTTCGAATGTCCAAGGGCAAAAGGGTCAATTTTCCACCCCTATATAAATCCAATAACACGAGATTCAGCTATTTTTCACCCAAAATATAGTGTTTCTCTCAAATTTCTCTCAAGAACAAGATAGGATTTTTAATTGGGGATTCAATTTCAAGAAAATTCCACCGTCAATCTTTGTAGAATCATGTACTAAGGTATGTCAAGTGTTCATTCATGGATTCCTTTCATCCATGAAGTTCAAGAACCTTATTTTATTTATAAATCATGATGTTTATGTTGTGGGTTGTTTATAACCATGTTGTTGATGTTGAATGATTCCCAAGTTGGAATTTTTACGTGTTTTTGTGAAACTATATTCGTATATGAGTTGAAATATATGAATTTAGTTGGTTTTGAAGTGTTAATTGATGATCATGCCTATGTCCTAAGTTGTGAATGCAAGGTGTTTGATAAAATGCCTAAGAGGATAGGAATCGTGCATATTAGCTAAATTATGACCTACATGATAAATGCATGTTATTCTCTTATGTTTAATATGACTTCCATGCTAAGTGTTGTGCATTGTAATTACTTGATGAAATGCTCATGAACTTAGATTGATATAATTATGACATGATTATATGCACTCCTAGCAATATACAAGATTATGACAACTAAGTACCTCATGAAATATTCTCAACTATTATATTATGAATTGTTGATGTTAAGTCATGTGCCAAGAAGTGTCATGCCTTGTCTATTTCATGCTATCGAGTCCTGGGGGTACTTGTACCCAACAATTTAGTTGTGTGACTATGACCAGTGTCATGTTGTCACGATACTCTCAGTCAATCCATGATCATTAGACTTCAGTTAGTCTCATGACTTAGGAAACCTCAGTAATCTCAGTAATCTCATGAACTCAGTTAGTTAACAGAATTTAGTGATATTCTGTCAGTCCACGAAACTCAGTAAACTCAGTCCAGTTCAGTTCAGTATGATTAATTCAGTATCTATTCAGATAGGAGTAGGATTCAGCACCGAGTGAACCCAAGGATGGAAAATCACCTACTAGTTTAGGGTGTGATTCTTAGAAACAATCCTTGCATTCCAGAACTGCATAGCCAGCATAGGTTGAAACATCAAAACCTGCTAGATGAGGGTAGATGAGGTGGCTTAACCTGTTATATGAGGGTCCCACCATTCTCATTAGAGTAACCTGTTATATGAGGGTCACTCACAGTTTGTCCTTACCAGTGGTGCGATATTGACACCCTTCCAATCAGGGTATAGATTGGAACCCAACTTAAATTTAATATCTTATTTGGGGCATGTTGGTTAGATAATTACCTCCCACAGTCATAGTCTCAGTAATAGAACTCAGATAGTTCTACAGAATTAGGACTGTCAGATATAGTCAACTCAGTTCAGAAAGAAACTCAGCTAGTTCCATCAGTATAAGGACTGTTGGATATAGTCACTCAGTTATCAGATATATCAGTAACTTATGTTATCAGTATTCAGACTACAGTGTTTTCATACTAGATGTTTTCAGACATTATTTTAGTTTTATTTTGGTATTGATATGACTTATTTCAGAAGTTATGATTTACAGATATTTGAACCTTATGGACTTACAACTTATATTTCGTATAATTTTAGTATATTATTTAGTGCTTAGGTACAGATATCAGTCATCGGTTAGCTAGTGGTCCTTCGAGATTGTTAGCACCCCATAGCATTTCAGGTACCAGATTTGGGGCGTTACAAACTTGGTATCAAAGTGTAAGGTTCAATAGAGTCCTAGGAAGTCTGAAAGCCGCATCTAGTAGAGTCTTGTACATGGGTGTGTTGCATGTCACATTTATGTGCAGGAGGCTATGAGATGTTTTAGGAACAATTTTTCTTCTTTCAGTATTCATGTCGTGCCATTAAGCATAAGCTCAAAGTTAACCTCTCAGTCTAATCCTTTTCTCTTTCATTTACAGAACATGCCTCCCAAGAAGAGAACTAAAAATCAGTCAGCTCCTCAGCCCGAAGATCCTTTGGGTGAACACGTTTCTCATACAGAGTTCAGAGTTGTATTCACTACTCTTTCTCAATCAGTTGCTTCTCAGAATGAATGACCAACTATTATTCCGGCCAACCCAGTGGCCAATTCAGCTGCATCCAGGATTCGACTTCACCTGAATGAATCCTCTATTCTTTTTTGGGTCTAAGTCAGAAGAGGATCCTCAGGAATTCCTAGACCAGGTTCAGAAGGTTACAGATATCATGGGGATTACTCCTAGTGAGAGCGCTGAGCTAGCTTCATATCAGTTACAGGATATTGCTCATACTTAGTTCAAATAGTGGATGTCAGAGAGGTCAATTGATGCAGGGTCCATTGAGTGGAAGGAGTTTGTCACTGCATTCTTAGATAGATTCTTTCCCTAAGAGCTGAGAGAAGATAAGGTGTTAGAATTTCTCAACCTCGAGCATGGAAACATGATGGTGAAAGAGTATTCTCTTAAGTTTACTCAACTAACTAGATATGCTCCTCATGTGGTTGCAGATAGTATGGCCAAGACGAGTAAGTTTGTTTTGGGGGTGAATGATAGTATGGTCAATGAGTGCAGGTCTGCGATGTTGAATAGTGACATGAACATAGCCATGCTTATGATCCATGCTCAGCAGATAGAAGAGCAGAAGATTAAGATGAGAGAAAAGCAAAATAAGAGAGCAAGGACAGGTAGTTTCAACTTTGCTTTGCCTAAGTCAGAGGGAGGACGCCATTTTTAGTTTCATCCTAAGTCATCATTTATAACTCCTTCTTCAGCTAGTACTCCAGTGCACCAAAATTCAGAGATGGAAATCGAGATAGAGCGCCAGGCTCTAAGCCTCAGGGCAATGTTAGTAGTACCCACACCTATCCTCTTTGTCAGACTTATGGCAAGAACCATCAGGGTACTTGCAGAGCTGGCAGTGATATTTGTTTCAGATATGGCAAACCAGACCATAGAGTCAAAAATTATCCTCAGCCAGGTCCGCAGGGTCAGCAGAACCATTCCTCAGCTCGGTCAGGTCCCCCGAATTAGTAGGGTGCCACTTCCAGTGCTACTAGTGGGCAATGCCCAAACAGACTCTATGCTCTCCAGTCCCGACAAGATAAGGAAAATTCTCTTGATGTGGTTACTGGTACATTATAGATCTTTCATGTACATGTTTATGCTTTGCTAGATCCAGGAACTTTTTTATCTTTTGTTACTCCTTACATAGCAGTTGATTTCGGAGTCACTCCCAAAATTCAAGTAGATCCCTTCTTAGTATCTACCCTATTGGGAAAAACCATCATAGATCGACGGGTATACAGGAACTTTCCGATTATGATATCTCAAAAAGTCACTTTAGCAGACTTAGTCGAATCAGAGATGACTGATTTTGATGTCATTCTCGACATGGATTGGTTTCATTCCTTCCATGCAACAGTCGACTACAGAAATAGAATAGTCCAGTTTTAGTTTCCAAATAAACCCTTCCTTGAGTGGAGGGGTAGTACTTTATCTTTCAGGGGTCAGCTTATTTCCTATCTATGGGCTAGGAAAATGATAACTAAGGGATGTGTCTATCATCTTGTTTATGTTAGGGACTCTAGTTTTGAAACTCCAGTCTTGAATCAGTCCCAGTAGTGAATGAATATTTAGATGTCTTTCCCAAAGATCTTTCAGGAATTCCTCCAGAAAGGGAAATAGACTTCGGCATTGACCTTCTTCTAGATACTCAGCTCATATCTATTCCTCTATATAGAATGGCACCAGCAGAACTCAGAGAGTTAAAAGAATAGTTAAAGGATCTCCTAGATAAGGGATTCATCATACCCAGCATATCCCTGTGGGGTTCACCAGTTTTATTCGTGTGCAAGAAAGACGGTTCTCTCAGAATGTGTATAGACTACCGTCAGCTCAATAAAGTCACGGTCAAGAACAAGTATCCTCTTTTAAAAATCGATGACTTGTTTGACCAACTTCAGGGTGCCAGTTACTTCTCCAAGATAGACCTCAGATCAGACTATCATCAGCTCAAAGTCAGAGAATGTGACATTCCAAAAATAGCTTTCCAAACTCGGTATGGTCACTTCAAATTTTTAGTCATGTCCTTTGGTCTTACCAATGACCCAGAAACTTTCATGGACTTGGTGAACCGTGTGTTCAAGAATTACTTGGACATCTTCATCATAGTATTCATAGATGATATCCTCGTCTATTTCCGCAATGAGCATGATCATACAGAATATCTCAGAACAGTATTTCAGACTCTCAGAAATTATCAGTTGTTCACCAAATTCAGTAAGTGCAAATTTTGGCTAAGGTTAGTAGCATTCCTTGATCATATTATTTTTGATGATGGCATTAGAGTTGGTCCTCAAAAGACCGAAGCAGTAAGAAACTGGCCTCTCCTTATCTCTCCATCAGATATTAGGAGTTTCTTGGGTTTGGCTGGCTATTATAGATGGTTTGTTGAGGGATTTTAATCTATTGCCTCCCCTATGTCCATATTGACTCAGAAAAATTCAAGTTTCAGTGGTCAGACCCTTGCGAGAAGAGTTTTCAGGAGTTGAAGACTCGACTCACCTCAGCTCTAGTTTTAGCTCTTCCAGATGGTCCAGATGGGTTTGTGGTGTACTGTGATGTATACAGAGTAGGTTTGGGTTGTGTCCTCATGCAGCATGGTAAGATCACAGCCTACGCCCCCAGACAGATTAATCCCCATGAGAAAAATTATCTTACTCATGATCTTGAGTTAGAAGCCGTAGTATTTTCCTTAAAGATTTAGAGGCATTATCTATACGGTGTTCATGTAGATGTCTTCATAAATCATAAAATCCTTCAGAACATTTTCTCTCAGAAAGATCTTAACCTTCGTCAGAGAAGTTGGTTAGAGCTCTTGAAAGATTATGACATGAGTATCCTTTATCATCCAAGAAAGGACAATATAGTGGCCGACACTCTCAGTAGACTGTCTATGGGCAGTGTTGCTCATGTTGAGGACAGTAAGAAGAAGTTAGCTTAGGAAGATCATCAACTTGCCCGACTAGGTGTCCGCCTAGTTGATTCAGCAACGGGCAATATATGGGTTCATAGTAGTTTAGAATCATCTCTAGTTTTTGAGGTGAAAGAAAAGTAGGATAGAGATCCCAGTCTATTCAAGCTAAATGAGTCAATAAAAGATCAAAAAGTAGAAGTTTTCTCCCAAGGGGGTGATGGTGTTTTGGTTTGTTAGGATCGTCTGTGTGTTCTAGGTGTAGATGACTTGAGGCAGCGAATTTTTGTAGAAGCATATGGTGTGTGATACTCTATTCATCCAGGGGCCACTAAGATGTACTGCAACTTATGGAAGATCTATTGGTGGAGTGGTATAAAGAGAGCTATTGCAGAGTTTGTGGCTAAGTGCTCTACATGATCAGAAGCCTAGTGGGTGCATGTAGGAGTTTAGTATTCCTACTTGGAATTAGAAAGATGTGAACATGGACTTTGTGACGGGTTTGCCTCGAACTCATCATCAACATGATTCAGAGAGTTGGTCAGATTGCACGGTGTTCTATTATCTACTATCTCAGACAGAGGTACCCAGTTCACGTCTCACTTCTGAAAAGCATTCCAAAAGGGTCTTAGTACCCAAGTTTATCTCAGTACAGTATTTTATCCGCAGACAGATGGTCAAGCAGACAGGACCATTCAGACTTTGGAAGATATGCTAAGGGCGTGTGCAATTGATTTCAAGGGAAGTTGGGATGATCACTTGCCTTTGATTGATTTTGCATACAACAACAACTGTCATTCCAGTATTAAGATGTCTCCATTCGAAGCTCTCTATGGTAGGAGATGCAGATCTCCAATTGGTTGGTTCAAAGTTAGTAAGGCCACAGTCATAGGGCCTGACTTAGTATTTGATGCCTTAAAAAAGGTTCAATTGATTAGAGGGAGACTTTGGGCTGCTAAGAGCCGACATAAGTCTTATGCAGAGGTTTGTAGAAAGGATCTCGAGTTCAAGATTCGTGATTATGTTTATCTAAAGATCTCTCCCATGAAGGGAGTGAAGAGATTTGGCAAGAAGGGAAAGCTTAGTCCCTGATATGCCGGTCCCTTCAAGATTCTCAGTTGCTTCGGCAAAGTAGCTTATGAGCTCGAGTTGCCTTCACATCGAGCTTCAGTTCATCCAGTCTTTCATGTCTTTTTGCTCAAGAAGTGCATAGGTGACCTAGCAGTTGTAGTCCCTATTCAGAGCATAAATGTTTAGAACAACCTCTCTTATGAAGAGATTCCAGTCGAAATCCTTGACTATCAGACTCGTAGATTGAGGAACAAAGAAGTCCCTCTAGTAAAAGTTCTTTGGCAAAATCAGTCTGTTGAGGGAGATACTTGGGAAGTAGAAGAAGATATGTGAACCAAG
The DNA here is from genome assembly GCA_030864215.1 of Capsicum pubescens. NCBI lineage: Eukaryota > Viridiplantae > Streptophyta > Magnoliopsida > Solanales > Solanaceae > Capsicum > Capsicum pubescens. Next base: position 52,680,001 of record CM061543.1, on the reverse strand, counting down.
TACCCTCACCTCTTCTCCACTAACTCAGACTCAGCTCAAGGTAACAGTTCTCCTTAAGCTTATTCAGTTTCATGTTCAGAATTCCATTAAAAACTTGGTATCAATTACCATTGCATATTCAGTCATGCATTCATGTATCAGTTCAGTCATATAATCATGCATCAGATATGCATTCTCATTGTGAGAAACTCAGTTAATTAGAATACTCAATCATGCATTCATGAATCAGTTACTCATGCATCAGATATGCATGTTCAGTATGATACATTCAGTTCATCAGCCATGTTAGTCATGGAATCATGTTTCAGCCATTCATGTTCAGTATATGCTTCAGTTTATCATTTATCCCCTCTCAGTCAGTCTCATTCGAGGACGAATGTTCCCAAGGAGGAGATATTGTAAGACCCCATAAAAGTCTAAGTCTAAAATCAGCCCTTAAAGCTCTTTAAAAGCTCTAACACTTAGAATATTTTAGCTAAGTGTAAAAGACTTAGTCTCATTTTAAGCCTCCAAACATCGGGGATTTATTTGACGACCTTCCCGACCTTCGTTTTCCGATTTTCAAGTTGCGTTATGATGGGACAAGTCAGTAGTACATCTCGGGTGAGTTTTGAAATTTTAAGAATAGCATAAGGGCATGTTTGGTTTCCCAAACTAGTAGCTAAAGGCGCTAGCAGGGCGCCGCCCAGGTTCTCCCCCTCTTCAGTCAGGACGCCGCCTTAATTCTCCCATGGTCCAAGCATGGCGCTACCCTGGGCCATTTTTTCAGCTTTCAGCTCCGAAATTCCAAGGGCAAAAGGGTCAATTTCCCACCCCTATATAAACCCAATAACACGAGATTTAGCTATTTTTTCACCCAAAATATAGTGTTTCTTTCAAATTTCTCTCAAGAACAAGTTAGGGTTTTCAATTGGGGATTTAATTTCAAGAAAATTCCACCATCAATCTTTGTAGAATCACGTACTAAGGTATGTCAAGTGTTCATTCATAGATTCCTTTCATCCATGAAGTTTAAGAATCTTATTTTATTTATAAATCATGATGTTTATGTTGTGGGTTGTTTATAACCATGTTGTTGATGTTGAATGATTCCTAAGTTGAAATCTTTACATGTTTTTATGAAACTATGTTAGTATATGAGTTAAAATATATGAATTTCGTTGGTTTTGAAGTGTTAATTGATGATCATGCCTATGTCCTAAGTTGTGCATGCAAGGGGTTTGATAAAATCCCTAAGATGATAGGAATTGTGCATATTAGCTAAATTATGACCTACATGATAAATGCATGTTATTCTCTTATGTTCAATATGACTTCCATGCTAAGTGTTGTGCATTGTAATTACTTGATGAAATGCTCATGAACTTAGATTGATATAATTATGACATGATTATATGCACTCCTAGCAATATACAAGATTATGACAACCAAGTACCTCATGAAATATTCCCAACTATTATATTATGAATTGTTGATGTTAAGTCATGTGCCAAGAAGTGTCATGTCTTGTCTGTTCATGCTATCGAGTCCTGGGGGTACTTGTACCCAACAATTTAGTTGAGTGCCTAGAGCCAGTGTCATGTTTTTATGATACTCTCAGTCAAGCCATGATCATTAGACTTCAATCAGTCTCACGACTCAGGAAACCTCAGTAATCTCAGTAATCTCATGAACTCAGTCAGTTAACAGAATTTAGTGATATTCCGTCAGTCCACAAAACTCAGTAAACTCAGTCCAGTTCAGTTCAGTATGATAAATTCAGTGTCTATTCAAATGGGAGTAGGATTCAACACCGAGTGAACCCAAGGATGGGAACTCACCTACTAGTTTAGGGTGTGATTCTTAGAAGCAATTCTTGCGTTCCAGAATTACGTATCCAGCGTAGATTGAGACATCAAAACCTGCTAGATGAGGGTAGATGAGGTGGCTTAACCTGTTATATGAGGTTCCCACCGTTCTTATTAGTGTAACCTATTATATGAGGGTCACTCACAACTTGTCGTTACCAGTGGCGAGGTATTGACACCCTTCCAATCACGGTATATATTGGACCCCAACTTAACTTTAATATCTCATTTGGGGTATGTCGGTTAGATGATTACCTCCCACAGTCACAGTCTCAGTCTCAGTAATAGAACTCAGATAGTTCTACAGAATTAGGACTATCAGATACAGTCAACTCAGTTCAGAAGGGAACTCAGCTAGTTCCATCAGTATCAGGACTGTCGGATATAGTCACTCAGTTATCAAATATATCAGTAACTCATGTTATCAGTATTCAAACTACAGTGTTTTCAGACTAGATGTTTTCAGACATTATTTCTGTTTTATTTTGGTATTGATATACCCTATTTCAGACGTTATCATTTATCAGATATTTGAACCTTATGGACTTACAACTTATATTTTGCATATTTTCAGTATATTATTCAGTGCTCAGGTACAGATATCAATCATCGATTAGCTAGTGTTCCTTCGGGATTGTTAGCACCATGTAGCGTTCCGGGTACCAGATTCAGGGTATTACAACTACAAACCAACTCAGACTCTTAGCATGATAAGAATTAAAAAAAATGAAGGACTCCTAAGAATGTCACATAGCCTCCTGAAGATAGGAAATTGACGTCAACGTCCCAAACCACAGGACTCTATTAGACACTTGCTCTTGTATCACTAATATCGGTGAAACCTAGGCTCTAATACTAATTTGTTACGACCTAATTTCCGAATCATGATGGAACCAACCACATCCCACTGGTAGTAAGCCAATACCATAACCCGAAGCTATTGCAATGGGTTATCTTGGTAAGAACGTCCAACTTGGACCCTATATGTGAATACAATATATAACAACAACATTTCACAACTAAGGACAACTGATATTCAAACACAAATCCACAACCTAGTAGTATTAATACAAGATCTTCTAAACTTGACAAAAGGAATTTACAATCTCAGAATCTAAAATATCTTAAATAATGTCATACATTTGTCTCGAAAGCAAAAGACAAATAAGGATAGAGGGTAAAGAGGGCAACTCGATCTCCAAGACCTCACCCTATCTCCGAATAGTCAACTCACACAAACTAGCTCAATGGCGGCAACTAGAACATGGGTCCGCACTAAAAAGGTACAGAAGTGTAGTATGAGTACCAAAACATGGGTACTCAGTAGGCATCATCGACTAACTGAGCTCAAATATATTGTAAAGATGATATGAAGTAAGATAATGATCTTAAAGTCAAGGGATAGGATCGAACCTGAATCTACCTTGATACCACTATAACAACATCTATACTACTAAAGTAATAACATGACATACTATCTCAACATACCTCATAATCTCCATATTAACTGAGTATCATTTCAAAAACGTAAATCCATATACACAATTGCAAAGTACCTACTTGTCATAATCATCATCAACCGTCTTTAGAACATAAACACTAGAACTTACCATGACGTCGCATACCGCTGGGAAATACATGAAAGAGAGCACAACAAAGAACTCATCACGGCGTCCCATACCACCAAAGAGCACACAAAAAAATATCAAATAAAAACTTATCACGGCATCCCATATCATCGGAGAGTACACCAAAGAATACAACCAATAATACAATAAAGCACAACTACTCCATCAATTTACCAAAAACCGCGGGTAGCATAACCCCGCCATGGCTTATTACCAAAATCTACTACCAAATACTCATACCGTAATTCAACATAAAGAAAGAAACATTATCATAGAATAGGCATGTAACCATTAATTCTATAATTCATTGATAAATACCGTAAAGTCCATACTAATTAACCTTATTTTTTCAAAATTCAAAAGATTACAAGTCTTAAAATCACTAGTCATCAAGTTGGGGAAAAACTACAAGTCACCCATAATATAGGTTATTCAGCTATCATAAGGCCACTTTTTAACTAGAAACATCATGACATAAGTTATCAACTAAGCCATCTCAACTTCACATGTTAGGAGATAATTTAACTAACCATCACGCAATACTAGATCCATCATCACTAAGCATGTCACAATCTTAATCACTACTTTCCATATTTTAATCAAGTAAAGTCCACCAATTAGTTTACTAGGTTTCTAGGTTTCAAATAATAATAATATATTTTAGAAGTAGCTAGTTATCACATAAGCCATCTTACTAGGCAAGATTTCATAATATAACCTCTTCTTCAAGTCAAGTATATATATTAGGTTAGCCCTTGAATTTTTATGCAAGTTTACACATAAGGCTAAGTCTTAATCAACATTAGGCATAAATTTTATCTAGTATCTAATTTAGCATCAACAAGGGTCACACCTCTTATATAGTGATTTGAAATAAAAAAATGAATAACAATTTACCAAGAGAGACCTCATAATTTAAGAACATGGGCGATTGGCCCCACACGGCCTAACCTTACAAATATCAATACATATAAGTAAATTTGCCCCACACGGCATCATAATGTTCTTACCTCTTTCGAATTCACCGGGAATCATCACAATATCAACATATTTATTTGAATTCATCGGGCATTATCATAATATTGCGCATTCCTCTACACTCGAATCAGGCATCATCATAATATCACATATTCCTTCGAATTCATCGGGCATCATCATAATATCACATATTCCTCCGGAATCGAACCGGGCATCATCATAATATCACATATTTCTCTGAATTCACCAGGCATCATCATAATATCTCATATTCCTCCGGACTTGAATCGGACATCATCATAATATCACATATTTCTTCGGATACACAACATACATCCACATGTATAGCAAAACCAATAAGCATACACAGAAGCTCACAATATATAATGAAGTAGGGATGTAGGATAACACTTGCCATTCTACCTTACTAATAAGCTTCAGACATAATACGAGCATCAACAAGAGCACGAGTATTTACAAGGTATGCACAATAGTCACTTAACAAGATTATTCAAGTCATGATCACAAGATAATCCGATAATCGAGTTCAACCATCACAACTCCTATGTACAAATAGTTTAGACAATCACCACGTATCTAGGTCGCTAAGCATTTACTTAGTCCAAGCTTAAGGTGGGTCAAGCCCCACTTCTAAATCCCGAGAATGCCAAGCTTACTAACATAAGTTTAGATTCTACCCATAACCATAAGGTCTTACCAATCCTTTCTAGGTCCATAGGGAAAGTCTCTTCGAGAATCCTTCCTTAGTCAACCCAACACTAAGGTCATCTCCTATCTAGGCATTATATAGGTCAATACACTCCAAAGGATATAGAAGTATACCATTCATGTCTACTTAGAACAACTATAGTGTTCTCACACTAGTCATAAGACCATAATTAAGCTAGCCAAGGTCCTAGACTAAGGGTCAAATATCATACCTTACAAATCCATGACTTATAGCAATTAATAAATCCCAAGTTCACCATTTAATCGACTATCGTCTAAACTCTCCGCCCAATCTCGCAAGATATCAATGATTACATTACAAACAAGCTCAATCTAGACTATGGGTAAGCCTAACCTACCTTAAATCCAAGCAACTCACGAACCAACGAGTTTTTCCTTTCCTTTCCGAGAAGTTTCCTTTTCCACAAGCAATGTTATCAATAATACAATCTAAGCATTACAACAAGAATGACAATATACATTATAGAACCATTGTTCCATGGGTTTCAAATGGACACCAAAACCCCAATTGGGTTTCACCCTTGGAAAAGTGTTTTCAAGACCAACCCATAGCCTAATTATCTTTAGGGAGTTAAAACCCTCAAGTAATTTGAGTCAATCACTCAATTTTGGATCTATAATTGACCCACAATGATTAAGGGGTTTTGAGTCAAGAAACCATAAAATCAATATCAAATTAGAGGAATTCTTACCTTAGATTTGTAGAAAAAAAATTGATTACACAAGTTGCTGAGATTCTAATCAACCCACAAGACTTATTTTTTTGTCAAAAAATATTTATGGCTTCTAGGATTTTCACTAAATAATGTCTAAAAAATCGGCCAAAAAGACCCTAATATACGAGTTTATATGGGCCCGCAAGGTCAAAACTTATTTTTGACCTCCCGGATTCATTCAGACTCCATTTTTCACAAACGAACTATGTAACCCCACTAAATTCGACATTTAAATTGCATTGGTAAATTCATATTTTCCATATGAAGTTATTAGGCCACTTGTGGATCCCACACTCATATATTTTAATTTTTGACTTTTTGACTAATGGGTCAAAATAAGCTCGGGTGCTGTGGGATCCGAACCAAGGGTCTACCTATCCTAAAATAGATATTACATAGTAGCTGACACAGTCAAAATTTGCATCCAAAATTATTTTTCTAAAGTTTTCGCTCAGCGGCCATTTGAAATCGACGAAGACTTCTAAATGGGAAATTGGTTCTAAAAATCAACAAACTATCAATTCCAACAAGTCATAATTGACTTTGGGAAGCTATAGAAAAGTTCGAATGGTGAAAATAATCGAGAATATGAAAAATGACATGCAGGGTCATTACAATAAGCGTGATTGCGGTGCAGGTTAAAAGTAAAAATAATTTTTTTTTTGGGGCGGGTTAGGGATTTAGAATAAAATCTGTGAAAGATTGTCTATCAAAGACAATAGAAGACTCTCTCATCTCTCACTCTCATTATTGGCTTGTCACTACTTTTTATTCCTATTTTCTCTACTACGCTAATTAATCAGATTTTTTCTTGTTCTCTCTGTTCTTTTCTTGTTTTCTCTGTGCTATGGTAATTATATGATACTATGCTAAGATGATATTAAAGTGGTCAAGATTATTCAAAATGATTGATTTTATTTTGATTTTTGGTATCTCGTATAATAACAAAGTGTTATTTTCGGGTACACAATCTGTATGTTTACGCACTACACTTCAACACAAGTTCAAGATTGTTTCAAGAACAACAATGAAGTTTTAACACCTTCAATACAAGTTCAACATGAACTATCAAAGAAGTATGTTATCTAAAAGAAATAATATGAAGTAGAAACAAAACCAAGTCCTCCAATTGCACGGAGTGTTCTTAAGAAATTAATTCCCCTCAAGTACTCGAGGTTGCGAGATTTTTTCTCCCAGGATAAAATGACTCACAATCTGAACGTAGCGGTACCTCAAACCTTCAGATTCTTTGGAAACACTCAACAACTGATGATCACAAAGAGCTTTTGGAAGTAGAAAAGTGTTTATCAATGCTAAAAATTTTGTACATACTTGAGAAAAAATTTCAAGTATTTATAGCCATCAAGTACCACTTCGGAAAGGAAGCAATGGTTCATGGAAAGTTGTATAACTTTGGAAGAGTCATTTCTGTCCATTCTGAAATAGTGTGTCTTTTCTGAACAATCATGTTCGACCGAGAAGTCACCCCTTTTTGAAATAGTGTGTCATTTCCTTGAAGGGATGTGTCCCTTTTGATGTATGTTTCTGCATTTCTACATGCATGTTCATAGAGAAAATATTTCTCGTTGGATTTTTAAATTAAAAAATTTCACTTGTTTTTCTAAATTTTAAATAAACTTTGTCTAAAAAATTAATCTCATCGATAGTTTTCTGAATCCAAATCCAAGCCGAAGCTGAGCCGAGCGACGACGACGACGACGCGAGGCACCTCTTGGTTCTTCCCTCACTATCCACTTGAAGTAGTGTTTCTTAATAAAAACACAATAAAGTTGCTTTCTCCCACCAATGTGGGAGAAGTAGACTTTCCTTAAGTGAGTACACTTTTCTTTTAAGTGTAAGCTCACTTTCCATCCAAAAATTCCCACCATTTTCCATTCACACATCCTATTATACCCAACAATCCCCCCGATGAATGGGGAATTGCTATTCTTTATAAAACCTCACGGACAGTATGTGATCAACAAGCAAAGACTGATTGTATCTGGATAAGTGGGTTTCTTTAAACTTTTTGTAGTAAACTTACATCGGATGCACTCAGTTAATCGGTAGATTTGATATTCTTGAACCGTCAAGATTTAATGTACACCTAGAAACACATATCACATAATCAGCCTTCTACCATTTATGGTTCTCATGGTTTTATTTGTTTCAACCATGAACACGTCCTGATTTCATGAGATTGAGAGAGTAGGGCTTTACTAACATTATTCTTGAAGCGGCTTCCACTTCACCATCACATGGATGATTTATAAATGTTCAATACTATAGATTAAATTATTTGATCAAATCTGCCAAATTTAGATGATCATTAAAAAGCTTCACACCATAAGCCTTATCATTGTTTACTAAACATTGTCTACATCATGAGAATGGGTTGGGTATATTGACAATGTTGAACGGTCAGTCACAATTTTGTTTGATCTCCTTGAACCTAACTTTTGGTATCTCTAGTATGCTAGATAGAGTTACCACCATGCTGACTTTTCCTAGGCCATAAACCCATTTCCTTCGATGTTCTCTCACTCCTTCTCTAGATAGGCCATTTGTAAGTGGACCCAACACATTATCCTTTGACTTCACATAGTCAATAGTGATAATTTCACTAGAGAGAAGTTCTTTAATGGTATTATGTCTCCGTCTTATATACCGAGATTTACTATTATACATCATGCTCCCTGCCCTACCTATCGTCTCTCGGCTAGCACAGTGTATACATACTGGTGCCAATGGTTTAGGCCAATAAGGAATATCTTTCAAGAAATTTTGGATCCATTCATCTTCTTCACCATCTTTATCTAGTGTGATAAATTTAGATTCTATTGTAGAGCGAGCAATACATATCTGTGTGGACGATGTTTAAGAGATTGCTCCTCTACCTAAAGTAAATACATATTCACTCTTGGATTTTACTTCATTTGATCTGGTGATCCAATTTGCATCGCTATATCTTTCAATCACCGCTGGATATTTACTATAATGCAAAGCATAGTCTTGAGTGTATATAAGATACCCCAAAATTCTTTTCATTTTCATCCAGTGAGTTTTATTGGGATTACTCGTGTACCGACTCAATTTACTAATAGCACATGCTATGTCTGGCCGTGTACAGTTCATGATATACATTAAACATTCCAAAACTCTTGCGTAGTCCAACTGTGAGTCACTTTCACCTTCATTATATTAAAGTGCAAAGCTAACGTCAAATGGAGTCTTAGCAATACCGAATTCCAAATACTTGAATTTGTCAAGTACCTTTTCAATATAATGAAACTGTGACAATGGCAACTCATGTGGAGTCTTATGAATTCTTATTCCTAAGATCACATTTGCAACTCCAAGGTCTTTTATATCAAACTTGCTCTCAAGCATTTATTTCATAGCATTTATGTCAGAAATGTCTCTAATGATGATCAACATATCATCCACATATAAAAAAACAATGACTTTATGATTTGGAGTGTATTTAATGTAAACACATTTATCACATTCGTTTATCTTAAACCCATTTACCAATGTAGTTTGGTCAAACTTTGCATGCTACTGTTTAGGTGTTTGTTTTAGTCCATAGAGAGACTTAGCAAGTTTGTACACTTTCTTTTCTTTACCAAGAACCACAAAATCCTCAGGTTTTTCTATGTAAATGTCTTTCACCAATTCTTCATTTAGGAATGTTGTTTTCACATTCATTTGATAGATTCAAGGTCAAATACCACCGCCAAGGCAATTAACATCCGTATTGACGTTATCCTTGTTATAAGAAAGTATGTATCAAAGTAATCAAGGTCTTGCTTCTGTTTGAAGCCTTTTACTATAAGCCTTGCCTTGTATTTGTCAATAGTATTATTTTCTTTCATTTTCCTTTTGAATATCCATTTAGAACCTAAAGATTTATTTTCCAGATAAAGATCAACCAACTCCCAAGTATGGTTGTTCAATATTGATTCAGTCTCACTACTAACTGCCTCTTTAAAAAAGGATGAGTCTGAAGATGAGATTACTTCTTTAAATGTTTAGGCTCATTTTCTAAGAGAAATGTTACAAAATTCCATCCAAAAGAAGTTGACGTTCTTTGAAGTATACTACGTCTTATATTCTCATCATTATGTACATCCTCGCTTGATTCATCTCGATGTCGTTTAGACCCTCCACTATATTGTTCATGTCTAGTTTTATAGGGATAAATGTGTTTAAAGAACTCAGCATTATCTGATTCAATTACCGTATTTTCATTGATATCCTGATGTTCAGATTTATGAACCAAAAAACGATATGCTTTATAACTTTTAGCATATCCTATGAACATGCAGTTCATTGTCTTAGGTCTTATCTTCACCCTTTTAGGCATAGGAACTTGAACTTTCACTAGACACCCCCACACTTTGAAATATTTCAATTTGGGTTTTCTTTCTTTTCATTTTTCATATGGAATTGATAGTGTCTTACTGTGGGGCACCGTATTGAGTATTCGGTTAGCTATAAGGATAGATCCCCCCACAAGTTTTGAGGTAAATTTGAACTTATAAAGTAAGACATTCATTATTTCCTTTAAGGTTAGATTTTTTCTTTCCACAATTTCATTAGATTGAGGGGAATACGGGGCCATAGTTTGATGGACAATTCCATTTTCTACACAAATTTTTGCAAAAGGAGATTCATATTCTCCACCTCTATCACTTCTTATTGTTTTGATCTTTTTTTCTAACTGATTTTTAACTTCTGTTTTATATTGGCTAAACACATCTATTGCTTCATCCTTACTGTAACATATCTATTACTTCATCCTTACTGTTTAGTAAATAGATATAACAGTACATAGTGCAATCATCAATAAAAGTTATAAATATTTTTCCCAACCACGAGATGGTGTTGACTTCATATCATAAATGCCAGTGTGGATTAAGTCTAAGGGATTGGAATTCCTTTCAACAGACTTATACGGATGCTTAGCATACTTGGATTCCACACACGTTTGACATGTTGATTTATTACACTTAAAGTTTGACAAAACTTCTAAGTTAATCAATTTTAGCAAAGTTTTGTGATTGACATGTCCTAATTGTTCATGCCACAATTCATTAGACTTAAGCAAGTAAGAAAAATAGAACTTTTATTGATTTTAACTATCATTACATCTATCTTAAATAGTCCCTCAGTGAGGTACCCTTTTCCTACGTACACTTCTCCTTTACTAAGTACAATCTCGCTTCAAACAAATACACATTTGAATTCATTTTTGCCAAGAAATGATACGAAAATCAAGTTCTCAACTTTGGTACATATAGGACATTGCTAAGAGTCAACACTTTGTCTGACATCATTTTTAAGCAGACTTTTCCTGTCCCTTCAACTTTTGCAGTTGCAGAGTTTTCCATATAGATCTTCTCTTCGCCTTGAGCTGGAGTGTATACAGCAAATAATTCTTTATTGGCACAAACGTGGTGGGCGGGTACTAGAATTCATCCACCATTCTCGAGGATTTTCCATCAAGTTACATTCAGAAAGCATGGTTCATAGATCGTCCATTCAATCTTGAATTCAGTCATATTCGCTTGATCCTTCTTTTTTTCTTTATTTGGGGCACTACAATCTGTTGACTTGTGGCCAATCTTGCCACAATTAAAGCATTTCCTCTTGAATTTCTTTTTAGGTTGATTACTTTGTTGTCCAACTTTCTTCCGCTTCTTTGAGTTGTTGGGGTAGTCTTCTACAATGTTAACTCCACTTATTGCAAAATTTCCTTTCGACCTCTTTTCTGCGACTTTGTTGTCTTCCTCAATGCGCAACCTCACAATGTGGTCTTTGACTATCATCTCCTTCCTTTTATGTTTCACGTAATTTTTGAAGTCTTTCCACAAATATGAAAACTTTTCTACTATTGCAGCAACTTGAAAGGCCTCGTTCACAACCAAACCTATAATAAAGTTCATGTGAACATTAAGAACATTTTTAACATGTTCAAATAAGGTATTCACTATATTTATACCTTCAGCAAGAAGATCGTGGATGATAACTTGTAATTCCTGTACTTAAGATACGATAGCCTTACTATCAATCATTTTGTATTCAACTAATCTTGCAACAAAGAACTTCTTAGTTCCAGCATCCTCAGTCATATATTTTTTTCCAGCGTACTCCACAACTCTTTTGATATCTTCATTCCGCTGTAAACGTTGTATAAATCATCTTAGATACCACTTAGGATATAATTCCTACATAGAAAATTAGAATGTTTCCATGCGTCTAATACAACGAACTGCTCCTTATCCGAAGTTTCTTCGGGAAATTCTGGAGCATTTTCAGATGTAAATCTTTGAATACACAAGATTGTCAGATAGAAGAACATCTTCTGTTGCCACCGTTTAAAATCTATACCAGAAAATTTTTTAAACTTTTTCGCTGGTGCCATAGCAGGTGGCACAGTTGTGTGACTGGTTGTAGCAAAATTTGTTGTTGCTACACTTGTCCCACCATCATTTAAATGACCTTCAGTAGCCATTTTTCCTGTCACAAAAAGATAGTTAACTTTAGTATATCAAAATCCTAATTACAAGTTTGTAGCAACTTCAAACACTATTTATTTCTAGTTTAACGATGAAGTTTTTATGTCTTCTAATCATTAATCGAATAACCTTTAACTTGTGATGAAATTTTAATTCTTCAAATCACTTGTTAAGTTCAAACAAAGTAGAAAGCATAAAGCTTTAATCTCCAGAAACTAAACAATAAAAATTATGAAATTAATTCCTTAAGATTGTTGTTTTCGGGTACACAATCTGTATGCTTACACACTACACTTCAACACAAGTTCAAGATTGTTTCAAGAACAACAATGAAGTTTTAACACCTTCAATACAAGTTCAACATGAACTATCAAAGAAGTATGTTATCTAAAAGAAATAAGATGAAGTAGAAACAGAACCAAGTCCTCCGATTGCATGGAGTGTCCTTAAGAAATTAATTCCCCTCAAGTACCCGAGGTTGTGGGATTTTTTCTCCTAAGATAAAATGACTCACAATCTGAATGTAGCGGTACCTCAAACCTTCAAATTCTTCGAACATACTCAATGGTTGATGATCACAAAGACTTTTTGGAAGTAGAAGAGTGTTGTTTTTCAATACTAAAAATTTCATACATACCTGAGAAAAAAGTTCAGGTATTTATAGGCATCAAGTGCCCCTTCAAAAAGGAAGCAATGGTTCATGGAAAGTTGTATCACTTCGGAAGAGTCATGTCTGTCCATTCTGAAATAGTGTGTCTTTTCTGAATAGTCATGTTCGATTGAACAATCACCCTTTTCCGAAACAGTGTGTCATTTCCTCGAAGGGTTTAGTCCCTTTCGAGGTGCGTTTTTGCGTTTTTTCATGCATGTTCATGGAAAAAATATTTTTCATTGGACTTTTGGATTAAAAAATTTCACTTGTTTTTTCAGGATTCAAATAAACTTTATCTGGAAAAAAGTTCAAATACGAAGCCGAGCAACGATGGTGCAAGGCACCTCTTGGTTCTTGCCTCACTATCCACTTGAAGGAGTATTTCTTAATAAAAACACAATAAAGTTTTTTTCTCCCACCAATGTGGGAGAAGTAGACTTTCCTTTAGTGAGTACATTTTTCTTTTAAGTGTGAGCTCACTTTCCCTCCAAGAATTCCATCTATTTTTCATTCACACATCCTATTGAATCCAATACAAAGTACTCATCAACCTCTTTTATGAGATATGATGATTTTCAAAAAATGCAGTAGTACTTCGGTGCAGCTTTGTGCGGGTATGTATGTGGGGCGGAATTATCGGGTTTAAAAGTTATGCGGTGCGGAATGGTTATCAAATATCTGGTTAAGAAAATAACCGCATCGCACCACCTCATTGCCATCTCTATATGTGACCTAATACATGCTTGACGATATGTCGGACGCAAATTGTCCACGTAGGACACTTGTGTCTACATGTTCAACTTTATACATGTTTAAGCAGACGTTTGATCATGAAAATTATTATTTTTTCGAAAAATTATTTCACTTTATTGAAAAAAAGTAAAAATAGTATGTGTTTGGCCATGAGAATTCCAAATACAATTTCAAATTGTATTTGGAAAAAGTGAAAACAAGTAAAACTTGTTTTCACTTTTTTCACTCCTACTTCTCTCACAAAATTTCAAAAACAACTCAAATTTATACTCCTGGCCAACTCCAACTTCAACTTCAACTCCAAGTTTAACTCCGAAAAATTATGATTTTCATGGCCAAACAGAAGTATCTAATCGTGTACATCCAAAGTTGGTGTACGTATATTCAAGCTTAAACTAAGTTAAGGGGCACATCTATCTATTATATATATTTTTTTTAGTACTAATTAACAGGATTGTATTAATGACCAAATACAGCAGTTTCAAAACATATAGCTAAGCTACGACGCAGCTTGCTATTCTCAGTTCAAAGACAACAGAAAATAAAGCAAAAGACTAATCTAGAAAGCCAAAAGACATGATGATGGATGGCTTGAATAGTCTTTTGGTTGTCTCTAACATAGCAAATGCATGTGAGCAATCTCTCTAGCAATACATTCCCAAATTATGCTCTTCTTCTCAAATATCATAGACATACTCAGTATACATCAATCTGAAGATTTGAGCAGTTTGAGCTTTCCCTTTGGCAGGGCTTATGATCCCCAAGATATGCTTATGATCACAAGCATTGTATGGAGGATGCACATGTTGAATGAATTCTTGTTGTGCTGATATTTGTATTAAATGTTAATTAATCTGTTAATAGTGTAAATGAAAGTGAAATAAGAAAAATCACTCAATAACCCTCAAGTTTTGTGTCACGAACTAGACTTATTTTGACGATGAAACGTTGTTGTTGGAGTTGAAAGATGGAATGTTAAACTCCAACGACAAAGCTCCATCTTATTCAAAGCTCCAGATACAACCTTTGCATGCCTGATTTATGACACCGATTTGAGGACATTATTTCACATCACTAGAGAAATGTGCCAGAATTAATTTAAAATAACCAAATGAAACAACATAGAACACATCTTTATTTAAAGTGTTCCTCACTAAGAAAAAAAGAACTCATTTATCAACATCTAGCCTCCATTCGAATTTCTTCATCAGATGAAATTTCTTCATCAGGTGGAAGTTCAAATTCAATAATCTGCTCCATCTCTCTCAAAAACGCGGACATGGTACCTTCTTCATCCAAAGATACCTGTGCTTCTACGCGATCTCCTTTTTTGTTATCAAAGAGCAAGAAAATATTTCTCAGTTGAGAGTTCGCCATACTTACTTTACTAGGCTGACCCCAACCAAAGTCTACATCATACAACGAATAATTCACCATACTGCTACATCTATAAAGATCAAAAGCATTATTCTTGAATAGAGTTCTTATTTCTTGAAATGGACTCATTGTTGTACAAATCAAATCTTGAGGATCTTCCTTACACTTTTTGTAATCATCAAAAAATCGTTGTTTCCCCTTTCTTAACTCACTAACCAATCGCGATAACTTCATTTCTTCTTCAACGTATGTTGGTACAAAAAGGGAAGAACTGAAATTTCCAGGAGTATTCTCTGGCAAAGGTATAATAGGTCTTAAATTGATAGTCTGAAACAAAACTGATGGCTTGAATAATCGACTCGAATTTGCTGTCATGCCACATTTATAAAGAAGAGCTGTTAGTATTTCAACCCGAGTTGGATTTTTCACTCCTGATGATGAAGATTCAGAGAGGAGGGATTTTAGTGTACGGTTTGAAAAGGTTAATCGCTTTGTTACACACTGTTCGCGAGGTGGCTCATTCACAGGTTCATTTGTGGATGGGAAAATAGATGATCCAATAAATTGAGGACGTATATTTAAGTTAGAATCACGTGTAATTGCAGCCCAGTCATTAATAAATTTGTTAAATGTGTACATGTCTCCAATCTTGTGTGACGCACATGCACCTAAAGCAATTCCTCCACAATCAAACTGGTTCAATTGAACCGTGACCAATTTTCTATTAGGTGCAACGACATTCCACGGTATATCTTTGGGATATACTATTTCTTTGACATTGCTGTCCTGACTGTTGAGAATTTCAGACATGGGACAATCGAATCGAGCCTTGTAAAAATCAGCACCTACATCGTTACACTCGATATGAACGTTGTCCCTTAATGTTCCAGCGAAAGGGTAATAAGCAGCTAAGGCTTTTGAAAGGGAATTTTCAATTATCTTACACATATCATTTGATCCAATTGAGGTTACTCTCTTATTATTGGGATAGAAAAAGGCTAAGGGGATATATTGTGTACTATTGAATTGATCAATGAAAGAAAACTTGTAAATTCTTTCAGAAAAAGGGGTTGGAGAAAATGGTTTGATTATTTTCTTGGATAAAGAAAATAGAGCTGAGGCAGCCATTTTTTAAAAAAAGAAAAAAATTAATTGAGGGTATTTTCAAGATCAATTAGACAAACTAAACTTATATAGTAATTCATGATAGAGCTGTTTGACATTTTTGTACTTCAATTTTCTGCCGGCCTATTATCCATAGGAGGAAACTGCAAAAATTTAAAGTTTACACATTGACGGTTTAGGTCAAACAAAGGCAAATGTTGAATGTTCGTGACGATCCAGTTGAATTCAATATTTTCGACAAATAGTAAACATGTACATATCTCTGTATGATGAAAATTACTAGAATTTCAACGATATTATTAAATTAAATAGAAATTATATTTCAATTAATTAAAATAAAGTAACAAAATAATACTAACATAATTAAAATTACAGAAGTCATGCCTTTATTTTCCGTGCATAAGCTAATTTAGGGAGAGGGAAACTCATGTCAATGTACAAAGAAATTCCCCCTAAATGGTCATTTTTAAAGTTATGTCGTGTAACCAAAGAAAAACGGTACAGTTATTATATAAAACATGTATATGTAGAAATTGTGTGGAATATGTATAAAAACTCTGTATAGTTGTTTATAATATATGTATCTGAATAATAATTGCAGCTAAAGATTGTAAAGAATATGTATAAAAAATGTACAATTGTTGTATAGAATATGTATCTGGATACGATGTGAATAGAAATTGTATCATTATGATATAGAATATGAATCTGTATAAAATGTGTGTAGAAACTATGTAGATGTCGTATAAAAATGTTTCTATTGCAATCTTATAGTATTGTATATATGTATTATATTGTATTAACATGTATCATATATGTATTATATATCGTTTATAAAAATTCAATGACATGGCCATTCATATGGGAATTTCTTTGGCTGAGTGATCATTTTTGTTCATTCCCCTTAAATTTAAGAAATTAGGCTTACCGTCCCTCTTTTTCATTTGAGTTTATTAGTGCAATTAATGCAACAGGCTAATAAATTAGAGGAATTTACATTTCTTGTTCGCTTATAAAATACATAGAAAATAACGGTCTTTTTAATGTGTTAAAAAGAAATGGTAGTAGACGTCATGAGAAGAGGATCGAACCACATCCTTCACTATGTGTAGAGATCAGAGAAGGATCGAACCACAATAATCTATTATACGCAATGTTACTTTACATTCCTTGTTTGCTTATAAGATAATTAAAAATAATAATTTTTTCATGTGCTATGTGTAAGAATAAAAAATTCTCATAAAAGGAAATAAAGCTTAGAAGACGATGCAAATGGCCTAAGAAACCAATTCTAAAAGACAAAAATGAAATAAATATTCCATTCTTTTCCTATCCCCTTGGTAGGCAGACCAGAAAAAAAATTAGAGATAATGCATCAAAACCTTTTAAATGACACGTCAGCATAGGGGGGGGGGGGGGGGGAATTAATTTAATTTAAAGATTTTAAAGAGGTAAATAAACGAAAATTAAGTTTAAGTGCTAAAGTAAGTTGTGGAGACAAGTTCAGAGGGTTTTGATGCATTATCTCAAAAAATTATTATGTGATCAACTTTTATTTGCCTTCTTTATTTATGCCATGTGCAGATTATTTAAAAAGGGGGAGAATTTACCTATGTGCTTAAGAGTTTAAGGTCAAATAATCTATACATTTATGATGTTCTGCTACTGTAGGGAAACGGCTTTTAATAAAATTCCCCACCTAATTTTAATCGTGTGTCTTAAAAATGGACCATAAGGAAAGTATGAATTAATGTTTTGATGTACACTCTTATGAGATGCTAATTAAATTAGTAGATTTGCTCAAGCTTAAAAGGACTTGCCTAATTTCTAGCAACATGGCCTGACTGCATTTGATTCTTTTAAAATAAATATTAAAAATAAAAAATATATATAATGATAATAATAATAATAATTAAAAAAAAAATGATGGTAGGGGAACGTGAAAGTTCATCTAATCAACCAACCAACTGAGCTACACTATCATTCTCGTTAACTGCATTTGCTTTAATAATAAAATTTACTTATAAAATTTGTTCCAAAAATAATGTTATTTTAGGAATTCAAAACTAAAGTTGGCAATTCTTTCCACCAATACTAAAGTTGGCAAACATATCTCTCAATTTTGTGATTTAGAAATAATATATCACTTGTTAAAAAAGTGGGATATATATATCCTCATAATCTGGCAAATGCTTAAAATTCTAGCATATAACTTGACTTGTCTAATATTCAGCCATATATATATTTATTTTAAGGCCAAATCACATATGTATATACAATTTAAGAGTCAATATTATAAAAACTACCACTAATTTTTATTTTTCAAAATCTACCAAAGGTAAAAGAAAAAATAAAATAAAAAACAGTTAAAATAGCATAATTTAAGGAGACATTTAATGATTGATATTTTATTTTATAAATTGTCCTACTTTATTTTTCAACTAAGTTTTTTTAAAAAAAAAATAGTAAATAAGATAACCAAAAAAACAACACATTTATTTGATATTTTTTTATGTTTTTAAATTTAATTTGTTTAATTCAATGAACATTAATTTTTAATACTTTTTAAGAAAAAATATTATTAATGATAGTAAATTCTGCGATTAATTCAAACCACATTTTATACAAATTTCATAAACCATAAATTTATTAATACACCTATTTCTAAATCAATCATACACCATAAAAATACACCAATTTCTATACATTTTAGACACCATAAAATCATTGATACACCAATTTCTATATATTTCAGACATTATAAAATTATTATTATTGATACACCTATTTTTAAATAGTTCAAACACCATAAAATTATTGAAACACCAATTTCTAACTATCTGAGACATCATAAAATAAAATTATTGATACACCAATCTCTATATAATTCAGACACCATAAAATTATTAATATATTAATTTCTAAATATTTCAAAACCATAAAATTATTGATACAACAACTTCTATATAATTCAGACACCATAAAGTTGTTGATACATCAAATTCTATACAATTAATGCACATAAATACACCAATTTCTATACAATTTATACGCTACACTATAGATACATCAGTTTCTATACAATTTATCCATCATAAAATCATTGATATCCTTCCCTCTGCTGGTGTCATCGTACAATTCTCAAAACTCATCGAAACTACCAAAGATCTAATCTAATCGACTTTTTTCTTTTCTAACACTCTTTCTTTTCAAGACTGTAGAAATAGAAGAACAATCAGTAGCAACAACCATTCAAAAAAAAATCAAAATCTTCACCAAAAATCATATCCACCGTCGCCTTCAAAAAATAAATGACAGTTAGTGAGGGGACTTTGGATTAAAAAGGACAAATAAGTTGTCCAATTAAGTAGGAGTCCACCAAGTTTTTTAAATTAGGTGGGAGGGACAAATTTTTTTTGAGTTTTTTTTTTTTAAGTTTTTCCGTTCGAACAACTTGTCCCAGTTGTAGAACAACTTTGGTAGTTGTTCAACAACTTTGGTAGTTGTTCGACAACTTTGTGAAGTTGTTCAACAACTATCAAAGTTGTTCAACAACTGCGCAAGTTGTTCAACAACTAGGCACAGTTGTCCTACAACTGCACCTAATTGTTGAACAACTAGGCGTAGTTATTCGACAACTGAGAGAAGTTATTCAATAACTGCGCGAAGTTGTTCACACAACTAACGTAGTTGTCCCACAACTAACTCAATTGTTCAAGGGACTTAATTTTTTTTTTAGGAACAAATTTGTGGGACCCACTTGTCCCTTTTTTTAATTGGAAACTTGTCAGGCCCTTCTAGCTTATTTTTCTCCTTATAGTTAGTGAGGTCTATCTCCATCTCCACCATTCAACAACAAATCTTCTCTTCTATTTGTGACGGTAGAGGATTCGGAGAAAATGATGATGATCATCACTTGTCGCTTCGTCACTTTAGGATAAAAAGTGGCCATCTGTGACCAGATTCTATAACTATGGGGTTCCTCTCCGAAAATCAAAATCTCCACAGATGGGAATTAAAAATTAGGAATTTGGATATGGAATTTTCATTTGGGGCTTGGATATTTGAGGAGGAAGGAAAAGAAGTACGTTTTAGTTTTTTTGATTTTTGTATGAGAAAGAAGAATGTGAGAAAAGGGTTTCAATACAAAATGACATGTGATAGATTTTGTAAATAGAAAATAATGTTGGTATGTTTTGTAATACTGGTTTAGGTGTACGCGCCTTGCGTGTGTACCTCACTTTATTGAGTTTAAACGTTACACTAAATAGGATATTTGTTTAAATAAGACTGGAGAAAAGGCATCGTTTCCATCTCAAACTATACCCGAAAAGTCAAAGCCACATCTAAACTATACTAGTGACCTATTACACACCTAAACTATAAAAAAGTGAAACTATTTACACTCTGTCAGGCTACCACCACTTGCATGTGGTGTAGTGTTTTACACGCGCTGCCACGTCAGCACCACGTCAGTAGAAAGTATCACTTTTTTATAGTTAAAGTGTGTAATAGGTCACTTATATAGTTTAGGTGTGGATTCGACTTTTCGACTATAGTTTAGGGTGGAAACGATGCCTTTTCCCTTAATGTTTTTAGCCGTTTACTTTTGTTATTTAATAGGCTGGACGCGCCTAAAATAATGTAACACACGCGCCTTAGAATGGGGGTTGCGAGGAGGTAATAATATCACTTTTATATAGTTAAAGTGTGTAATAGGTCACTTATATAATTTAGGTGTGACTTAGACTTTTCTTGTATAGTATGGGGTGGAAATGATGTCTTTTCCCAATAATAATGATGAATACAATCATTAAATTCAACATCTTTTGAAGAATTTATTTAATTAAACCTAACCTTTGCCAAAAAAAATTCTCAAATCCAATTGACATTCATCTACCACCTGTAAACTGCAACAAACAATACGATGATAGAGACATCAAAACAATATAATTAAATCTAACCTTTACACAAAAAATTTCTCAAAGTCGTCCAACATTCATCTACCACATGTAAACTATAACAAAATAATACGACAATAGAGATATCAAAATAATACAAATAAAGTTAACTTTTACCTGAAAAAAATTCCCAAAAACGACCGACATCATCTACCACCTGTAATTCATTTACAACTTGTAAGCTACAACAAAATAATACAATAGTGATCACAAAACTTCAGTTTTGATGAAAATAATTCTTGTCTGAGTGAAAATTTTGACACTAAAGAATGATTTGAATGAAAACAAGAAGATATATAAATACACATACGTTGAATTCTATTATGTTGACAAAAATAGTGCAGAAGTTGAGGGTTAGAAAATTAAGCATCCACCAATCTAGACATGCTACCGAGTCAAGTTGGATGAGCATCAATCATATTTTTTCAATAAGTATTTGACTTTAAAAATCAGGAAAGACTTTAAATATATATATATATATATATATACATATAAACGTACCACAAATATGGTTCAAATTGATGCATCTCTTTTACCCTCTGATAGCCGCAAGAGAAGTAGCATGAAAAACGCAAAAATAATTATTTATCAATCACTTGAAACTTTTAATAGTAAATATATATGTGTTTACACTAAAATATATATATTAATATTCTGACGATATTCTCAGTGTTGTGCATGCTAGAGTTTATTATTACTGCTAACATTTACTAATTAGTTGATTTCTAACATTTTAGGTAAATACAAGGGTTTATGGTGCTAGGCAGACAAGACTTTTCACTGATTTGATTGTAAGTATTTTTAGATATATCTTCATTTCTTAGTCATTATTGTTTATTATATTATTGGTAAGATTATTTACCACGTAACATATAAGGAATAAGTTTTTTTTTGGATTATTAATTTTTGCATCTCAATATTTATAGAAGTATTTTTTTAATACAGTCCTATTTTAGGAGTTTATTCTATTTTAGGAGTATTTTTCTAATTGATTTGTACAAAAAAAAATATTAATTTATTCTCCTTTCATATATTTTAGGAGTCTCATATATTTTAGGAGTCTAGTTAATATAATAAAAATAATTAAATAATAAATTATTTAAATGGTGAAAAGACAATTTTATCTAAAGAAGAGTTTTTTAATAAAGGGAAAAAAGTTCAAATCACTTTTCTAAAGATTTTCACACTTTTAATATATTATATATAGATTATAGATTATAGATTGATTCTTAAATTGTATATTTATGTGATTTTTCTCTATTTGTAATTTGACTATTCATGTCAATTCACATTGGTTAGTTACATCAATTCTAAAGGGAAAATACATATGTTAGTATACCTAAGTACTAAATTACAAAAAATAGCAACACTTTTTCCTAATTACCTTGTGTAGCATTTGTAGCATTATTTTAAGTGGGGGACCACAATTACCATATCTTAAAAGCAGGTTCCATTATTTACGGTTAAAACTTTCTCTTTCCTTTAATTGCTTTATACTTTACCATTTTTCATGCTTCTTATCAGATTTTCTCTTTCAAAATTTTTCCTACTTAACGTCTTTTCCACGATTATTGTTCCACAATTTCAGGTAAATAATTAATTCAGTTGTTGCATGTTATCAATTTCTCAATATATTTTTTTTTTAATTTTGTACTGTAAACAATTTCTCCATTTCATCTTTAAGGTTTTGATTTTTGTAGTTGTTAACGGAGAATCAAGGTCATCGAATTTCCTGAATTTTATTTTGTTTGTTTTTCAGTTAAATTTGATGTTTTATGAGTTGATATAGTTGAAAAAATTAAATTTTGGATGAGAATTGGAACTGGGTTTTGTTTTGTTGCGATAAATGGAGGATAATCGGAGTTGAATGAATATTGTAGATGATTTTGGGTTGATTTATTATTGTTGTTGGTTGAATTTTTTCGAAGATAGCTGATATTTTGAAGAAAAAGGTGGTTGAAAAAAGTTTCTTCTCCAAAAAATGAACAAATTAAAAAAAAAAATATGAGAAGAAAAGAAAAGCAAAAGAAATTGAAAAGTCAAACAATGTTGATGACGATGTTGAGAACTCTTTGTGCTAATGAATCTGAAGAAGTCATGGAGGAAGAGGTATTTTTCGTTGTATAGGTATTTTTATTTACTGTTATATATTTAGGAATTTCTGTAAAACTTTATCAATTGGGGTAATATGTATTTTTTCAGTGAGTTAATATGTATTTTATGTTTCTCCTGATATGAATTTAGGAATTGCAGTGAGGTGATTTATTCTGTTAAAAATACATATGCATGTTATATGTATTTTTTGATGTGTTGGTTGTATTTTGTTGATTTATACAGTTTAAGGTGTAGTTTTAATGTGTTTTGTTATTTTTTTTACAATTTTACAAGATTTTTTTTGTTAAATTTGAGAAACATCATTGGGTTCTCGCAGTTTTATCATTCTCCGAGAGGTGCATATTCTTATTTAATTCATATGAATTCTCTGGTCACTATGCAGTTGTTCTGGCTGAGATACAAAAATTAGCTGAGATTATCCCATTGTGTCCCAAGCTTGTAATTTCTATGAAAAGAAAGGTATTGATCTTTATAACCATCCAATATACAAAGATAAAAACTTGTCAGATCTTTTTGATGTGTTATTTGCAGATGAATTGGTTCAACAATCAAGTGAAAGCTTGTAAGTACTTTAATATACATTTACCAATATCGTTTGTAGAAATTAAATTTATTATTCAATTTTTTTTTGTAGGGACTGTGGTTTGTATATGGTAACATACGCAGAGTGTCTTTCTTATGGTAAAAGAGTTCCTTTGATTGAGTTCAACCCCAACACACTTCGTACATGTTATGTTGCACTATTGTGGGACTATATATGGCATGAGAAAACAAGAAGCAAATGCTCATAGCGATGTCGAAGAACCCTTGAGGCCTGGCAGGCAAAGTCGAATAGCTAGTGTCACTGAAGTTTTAGAAATATGATGATTGTTGAATTTATTACATTGGATAGTCGACAAACTGGTGTATGGATGTTGTTTTTTTTTGTACAAACTTATTTCATGTTTTGAAGTGTTTAAATGTTACTTATTTTGAAGTGAATGAAAGTAATTCATTTCTGTTGTATAAGTTGAATATGTTTTCAACAATTTTGTACTATGTGTTTTACTCCAGTGTTCAATAATATTGGTTGCAGTGCGATTGACCTCTGAAATACATATGCAGTCTTGAAATTTTCAATAAAAATACATATGCACTTACCTTCATATATATTCCAATTTGTGTTCATTTACTTTCAAAATACATATGAGATGAATTCAACTTTAAGTTTGTGAATTGAATGAAAGAAATTTATTTAAGTATTTTATGCAGTTCTGTTTTTTTTGCTGTGAGATTTAGAGATCAAAAATACATATACAGTGTTCAGATTTTGCATTAAATAAATACATATGCAGAATATATCATATGTATTTATCCTTTGTTCAATAGTTTCAAAATAAATATGAGGTGATTCAAACTAACTAATTTAGAAAAATGCATGAAATTAATTTATTTTAAAATTTTATTAAAATCATATGAAACTGCATTAAAAATACATATGCAATATACATCATATTTATTTTAATTTTTCTTCATTCTAAAGCTAACATTCATATGAGGTTAACCAAAGTTACTAAATTTGTACTAAAAATGCATATACATTGTTTAAAATACATATGATATATAGATTCAAAATACATAAGCAGTGTTCAGATTTTGCATTATATACAAATGCAACATTCATATTAAACAGTGCTTAGATCGCAAATGCTAAATAAATGTTTAGAACCATAAAAATGAGTTCATTATTATAAAAAGTGCAGAAGAAAGTATTAAAAAATAATACAGAAGAAAAAATGTATCATTTATGATATTTCCTACAAGAATGTCTGTTGTGACCCTTAGCCCCACATCCAGTGCATGAGTTGATGTTCTTCTTTCCAAACATATCTCGATCCGATTTTCCACGATCCTTCTTTGCAGGAGGTCTTCTAGGAGGGCGTTTGTACTTTGGTGGCAGTACAATTGTTATAGACGTCTCATTCATCTGGGAGCATACCTAATTTGTATTTTGATATGGGTCAATAGAATTTCATCACATTCAACAACTGAATTCGATCATTCATTGATCTAGGATTTCAGAAAATAATTGAATAAAATTCAAATAGAAATTTGTTTAAATTATGTTCATAATTGAAATCTACAAAGCTTCACAATTTGTTCAAAAAATACATTAAAATAAAATTTATTTAAAGTAAAATACAAACACAATAAAAGTTTTCAACCAAATACAAAAACTACTGAATCGAACAGAAGTAAAACACGTATAACATATATTTTCACATATACAGTTATATTCTGAAATTCCGACAAACAAACCAAAAATACATATGCAGTGTTAACACTAAGCATAGCAAAAATACATATGCAGTTTTAACATTAAACACAAAAAAATACATCTGGGAGCATACCTAATTTGTATTTTGATATGTGTTAATAGAATTTCATCACATTCAACAGCTGAATTCGATCATTCATTGATCTAGGATTTCAGAAAATAATTGAATAAAATTCAAATCAAAATTTGTTTAAATTATGTTCATAATTAAAATTCTAGAAAGCTTCACAATTTGTTCAATTGTTAAACCGATCAAAATAACAACAAACGATCATCAAATAAATAGTCGAACAGTGAAATTTTAATACCTGAAACAACTTCTAAACTAAAATTCGGCAACAAATAGTTGAATTCTGAAGGTTTTTGTTATATATGTTGAACTTACTCCTTCATTGCTTATAACTCGAAATTCCTTTAGAAATTATTCATACAAAATTTAACGGCGACAACAAAAAACTAGATAGGAGCATCAGTAAATAAATTTACGATGCATCACAAATTGAGTAATTGAAAAAAATGATCGGCAAAAACAAAATATACTAAAAAAAATACGGTAATACCTGAAACAGCACTTAAGCACTAATTCGTAGAAGATAATTGAATTCCAAAGTGTTATCGAGGACAAGGTAATGTTGATAGTTGAACTTTACGATTTTTTTTTGAACATCAACAAGTACAATTGAATTTGATTGTGCAATTACAGCGAATTTGAAGCTTCAACAAAAATCTGAATTGATTTTTTTTTGAAGGATCATGCGTTTAGCGACTGGAAAATAGAATTGAATTTTTTTTTTGAAGAAGAAGAATCACGCATATAGCGAGTAGATAATACAATTTTTTTTTTGAATTTGAATAGGGTTGTTGGAAGGTAACGGAAAAAGGGTGATTAGTGAGCTTTTAATGGGATTGTAATCTTTAATTGTTAATTTATGGAATTATTACCATATTTAGATCAGATAATTAATGCAGTAAAAATAATTGTATTTGTATTTTTATAGAAACACTTTGCAAAAATACATATCAAAAGTTGCTATAATATGCAATTATGAAAGTGTTGCTATGAATCTCATAATTAAAGGGTTAAGTATGCTATTTCTGAACTTTGCCCATTCTGAAAGAACCATTAAGGCCCTTTAGAATGTTGGACCTTTTTGGGCTCAATCCATATTGTAACTGGGCCATCTTACTAATAGATCATCAGCCCAAGTAACCTGAAAAGGCAAAAAGATGAGTTTTCATTTGTTGAAGAAAGAAAAAAAGGAGGATGAATTTATATATCAAAATTATTATAATCTCTTTTTTCTGTTCTTTATCTTTCGTTTTCTCTTTGATTTATCATACGATACAGGTGGAGTTTCCTATTTTGTTTATATCAATAGGATAATGATGCATCAACCTGCTACTTTCTTTTTCGCCTCTACTCTTTTGCTCGTGGCCTATTGGGATAACTGTTTTCAGACTTCTACTGTGTTATATAAACATCTATTGAAAATTATCAGAATGTTATAAATATTAAATAACATCATATGAAAAATAGAGGTTATAAAATTCATAAGAAAAATGAATGTGAAGCACTCAAAGGATGTTTAAATTTTCACAAGAATCACTTATTATAACTATAGGTTATTAACAAGCTAGGGGCTTTGGGCCAAGGTGAAAAAAGAGTTTTAAAATAAGGCGTAACTGACACAAGTATTAATTATTAGTTGGAGATGATAATTACTTTATTATGAATTAAGAAAGTTGGAGAAGTTTGAAAATAACCCACAAGTTTTTAAATTTACACTTTGATCTCAATATTTACCTAAAATAATAAAAAACGGAGGGAAAAAAGACGTCTTTCTCTCTCTTCTCATCCATTGTTGTTTTTTCTCTTTCTTAGCAATTTTTGTTATTCATTGTTTCTGCCGCTTTATTCATCATCTTCTGCTTCATTATCATCATCTTCTACTTCATTATCATCTTCATCTTCTTCTTGTCGATTATTTGTTATTGTTGTTGTTGGTGGTGGTGGTGGTGGTAGAACGCTACTGCTGCTATCTGACCAATTTCTTAGATCAAATTTTGTTTACTACATCACTTTTCACTTTGGCATTACTTCATAGGTGACTTTGGTAAGTAAAATTATGATTTTTATTCGTATTTGTCATCTGGGTACACTTCTGTCTTTCCAACAATGGATAAAACCCCGTTCATGAATCCAGAATAAGTGCCCACAATTTAAACAGATCAATCATCTGGTGCATCAGATGAGTAATTTGTTGCATCAGAAGTTTTATCTGTTGCATCAGACTATTTATCTGTTGCATCAGAAGATTTATCTGTTGCATCAGACGTATTATCTGTTGCATCAAGATGTTTATCTATTGTACCAGACTAATTATTGGTTGCAACGAATGATTAATCTGTTTGGAACAACACAAATCATCCCCTGCCACAAACCCAACAGATAACCAATAAGTTTCAACTCTTGCTATTGCTACTGAATTCAAAATTATTCCTTACATCCAATTACCCGTCCCAAATTTCCTAATTCAATTTCTCATTTTACTTGTCTTTTTCATTAATCAAGAAAAGATTAAAAAAAAAATCATGGCTTACCCTTTGCATTAATCACTTTTTCTTCAAATTAAAATGGAAACATCATTTAATAGAGGGACTATACGCCGACCGACGTTTAAAGCTTTCTTCTCTTAAAAAATTTTGATTGAATAGCAAACAATGGTTATTTCAAACACATCTACTGTCCCACCAACTGATCAGTGGGTTATGGTAAACTAGACATGTTATTAATTATTTTTCTTAATCAATGTGGCATCTCAATTTGGGACGGGTAATTTGAGATGGAGGGAGTACGAATTAAAACGTCATAGCCAAGCAACAAACTAGTCATCTTTTGAAATAGACTTTTTATCTGTTGCATCAAACTTCTTATCTGTTGCAACATGAGTAATCTGTTTTGAACAACACATCAGCCCCTGCCACAAACCCAACAGATAAATCTTGCTATTGCTAATGAATTCTAAATTATTCCTTTTTACGTCGAATCGTTGACATGTTTGTTGAGAAGATAATAGACAGAATGAAAATTAAATATGGATTAAAACGTCAAAGATCAAACAGAATTTTTTTATTAAATAAAAAATAAATAAAAATACATATAATAGACTAAAAGAAAAATAATAATCTAATTATTATTATTATTATTATTATTATTATTATTATTATTATTATTATTATCATCATCATCATTATCATTGCCAGCAGGTCAATCTTTAACCGGAAGTAGCGAGGCCCTCCATAGCCTGCGTATCTCACAGAACATTCTTGCTCTAACTCCTCCCAGTTTTCATTGCAGGTCACAAACTTGATTTCAAAGTTCATTCACGGCGTCTTGCAGAAAAGCAATGTCCCACATTGGGTCAACCATAATCTTCTAGAGTGTAATATGAAAGACGGGATGCAATAAATAAATAGAGTGTAGTTGAATGAACGATTGAGTAAGGAGGGACCTATTTATAGAGGATTGAATTTGAATGAGAGGCAAAAAGGTGCGACTATTCACCTTTATTCATTAATTATATTTTTTATTAAATTAAGAAAATAAATATTGTGATAAGTCATGACTTTTCAGATTATTATTATTAGTTAGTTCTTTCCAAGAACCATTTTTATTGAGTTGTGGCAACAGATTTTATATCTGTTGCATTAGATAACACATCTGTGACAACAGATATATCATCTGTTACAACAAATATAAAATATGTTGCATCAGATAACCTATCTGTTGCAACATATAAACTAACTATTCACCTCCATTTATTAGTTACATTTTTTATTAATGTGAAAAGTAACGACTTAATTAAATTAAGAAATATTGTGATAAGTGATGACTTTTCAGATTATTATTATTAATTAGTTCTTTCCAAGAACCATTTTTATTGAGTTGTGACAACAGATTCTATATCGGTTGCATCAGATAAATCATCTGTGACAACAGATATATCATCTGTTGCAATAATAGTGAACTTGTTGCATCAGATAATATATTTGTTGCAACTTATAATCTACTTTTTTAAAAAAAAAACTATCATCATATTATTAATCCAAATTTGCTGACTTTTTTATTTTATAAATTAAAAAAAAACACCTTTTCAAATTCTTTGATAAAATAATAACCATTTTTATTTTATGGCAACAGATTGTATATCTGTTGAATCTGATAAACCATCAGTTGCAACAGATATACCATATGTAGTAATAAATAGACGTTTATATTAATATCTTTTTTGATTTCTTCTAATAGCTGATACATTAGTCGCAACAGATGGGGAATTTGATGCATCAGCAACACTGATGAATCTATGTGTTTTTATTTTAGACAAAAAGTCACGACCGACCTTCACCTTTTTTTCTTAACAATCATCGTATAAGTTAATTAATCCAACATTGTGACTTTTTTTTTATTATATAATAAATAATTTTAAAAAATAAATTCAAAAACAAAAATGGTGAAAAGTCACGATCAGTTATTAAAATTTAAAAATCATTCTTTTACGGTTATAAATTGAGTTTATCATTTATTTCCTTATTATTTATTTACGAAACATTTTTCATATTAAATAATCGAAAAGTCATGTCTTTTCTTTTCTTTTTCACCCTCTCAATAACAACAATAACCTTTTTTATTAATAACCGTCTGGTGCAACATATGATCGATCTATCGCATCAGATTAATCTCTGTTGACACAAATTGCTCAATCCCTACCATCAACCGTCAACATGTTGAGAACAAGGAATAAACAGAATGATTATTAAATACTAAATAAGAATTAAAAATTCAAAGTCGACCACCAAATGACATAGATTTTTGAATTCCTTAGGTAGATCTGATATACAAAAGGAGGAAAATACATGTGCTAAAATAAAAAACATTACCTAATTATTATTACTACTACTATTATAATTGTCAATCAGACATTTTTCATCCGGCAGTCTTGCTCCGAAGTCTGTCAAATCTCTCTGGAGTTCATTAAACTGCCTTTGAAGTTCACGAAAGGACTCGATATGAATATGCTTGTACGAATCTGGATCATCCATATTTGTGAGGAGAGACCTATTTATAAATTATTGTATCTTGGAAAGAAAAAAAAATTCTTTAAAATAAACCTAACAGATGGGTAATCTGTTGCAAAATATATTCTTTCTGTTAGATAACTTAAAACATACTGGCAATCTTTTGCAACAGATGTATATATCTGTTTGATTTCTCTAACAGATACGTCATATGTTGCAACAGGTTGATCATCCATCGTACTAGATGTTTTCAATTGTTTGACAATATAAACAAATGTGACATCTGTTACAACTAGTTAGTCATCTGTTTATTCAATTTAAGCCATAGATGGGCTAGGAAGAATAAGGTGCGTGCAGATGGATCTACTATCATATGCGTGGGAGTTAAGTATGTATTACTGATAAGGTCACCGGGACAACACACACAAAGTACAATGTTTTTGTGAATGCAATTTTTAACCAATTAGGCACTAATCATTCAAACAAGATCCTGCATTGTACCATTAATTTTGATGGGTTCGAAATTGATAAAGCCGAGGACCTCATGAAGATGGTGCAGATACCCTGTTACAAATTACTGACGGTTGTTGCTCGTGTTTATGCGTGTCAAGTTTTGAGAAGGGATTAATATTTGTCGTCATTGCAGAGAACCAATAGAGATTGGACTTAACTTTAAGTGTGCATTAGACTCTGAGAAAACCTTTGAAACCTCGCACTTCATCAAACAAGAATGGAAAACCACTGGAAATTCCCCTGGTCCAAATTTATATAGTTCGGTTGCTCGCTCGAGGTGATGATTATATGCCAGAAGGTGCGGTAGGAGAATGACTTCGAGGGAAAATGGGTGGTTGATGAAAGACTATATCATCTGAGAGCTAATTGAAGAAGAGACATAGGTTAGAAAGTAACTTCTAATGAATCTGGCCGATGAAATTATCTTAAAAGATGCGAAATCAGAATCAAGTACAAATATGAAAGTGTATCCGGTAATGTAATTTTGTTTGTTGTCTCTCTGAAAGAAAAATAATGCAGATGGACACTTTGCTAGGGAGATGTATGGTCGGGATTATTACCTAGATAGAAAATATAAGAAGACCAACAAAGCAGCCTCACGGGCATCGAGGGTTGAAATGATGTACAACAAGTCTAGAAAACTTACGCCAATAGCAACTGCAGTTAAAATAAGGAATCTAAGCGAAGACGGCAATTTCTGAATTTTAAATTTCATCCCATGCCTTCTTGTTTGTGTTTTCGATCAGGTCCACTGCCGTTGACCTGATCAAAACCACAAATAATATTGAAAGGCAAATAGAGTATCATTACTTCCATAGAAATATGGATTAATTGATTGTGTTTTCTTGCCTTAACATGCATTCAACATTCCTTGGAGAAGATCAGATGCTTGATGTAGTATGTGAATCCCGATAATTTTCAAGCTTGCCTCCAGCTTGCTGATTCTGTATTCAAGCTGGTCGTTGTCGTCTTCGAAGTTGGTAAGGAGTTCCTCATCTCTTGTGAGCTCAATCAGGAACACTACCTTCAAAGTTGTGGCATTCTAGAAGCCTTTCAGAACACTTTCTTCAGAAGCCTTAAAGGATACATGGAGGGTCGTTGTGTTTGTTTTAGGTCAAAATGTATTGATGCACGTTGAAGTTGTGGTCCCAATAGTTGAACAACACACTTTTATCGAGCGTTGATCAATGAATCTTGCTCAACCAATTTGATAAATTAATAAGAAAGGAGTTACGTAGTGTGTGATCTAAACCGACTCTACCAATCCAATCAAACGTTACGTAACTCCAAGCTTATTACCCTATTAAAAAAATATAACCGAGTTAGTGCACAAATCAAACAAGCTTAATCTGTCAGCCTTTCTTCTGATCACTCTTCTCCAATATATATAACAAGATATCTGTTATGCAAAAGTCTACACTGTCTCCAGACATGCTTGCCAGGGAATAATTCTTCTGAAGGCATCAACAGATATCTTCTGAAGAATTGCTCCCTGGCAAGCATGTCTGGCGACGGTGTAGACTTTTGCATAGCAGATATCTTGTCATCTATATTGGAGAAGAGCGATCAGTAGAAAGTCTGAGAGATTGAGCTCGTTTGATTTGTGCACTAACTTGATCATATTTTTTTATAGGGTAATGAGCTTGGAGTTACATAAACATTTGATAGGATTGGTAGAGTCAGTTTAGATCACACGCTGCGTAACTCCATATTTATTAATTTATCAAATTGGTTGAGCATGATGCATTGAGAAACGCAAGATAAAAGTGTGTTGTTCAACTGTTGGGACCATATCTTCAATATGCATTAGCACATTTGACCTAAAACAAACACAATAACCCTTTATGTATCTTTTAAGGCTTCTGAAGAAAGTGTTCTAAAGGGAACCTAAAACGCCACAACTTTGAAGGTGGTGTCCCTGATTGAGCTCACAAGAGATGAGGAACTCCTTACCAATTTCGAAGACGGCAACGACCAGTTTGAATACAGAATCAGCAAGCTGGAGGCAAGCTTGAAAATTATTGGGATTCACATACTACAGCAAGCATCTGATCTTCTCCAAGGTTTGTTGAAAGCATGCTAAGGCAAGAAAACACAATCAATTATAACCATATTGCTAAGGAAGCAATGATACTCAATTTTCCTTTCAATCTCATTTGTGGTTCTGATCAGGTCAACTGCAGTTGACCTGATCGAAAACACAAACAAGAAGGCATGCGATGAAATTTAAAATTCAGAAATTGCCGCCTTCGCTTAGATTCCTTATTTTAACTGCAGTTGCTATTGGCGTAAGTTTTCTAGATTTGTTGTACATCATTTCAACCCTCGATGCTAGTGAGGCTGCTTTGTTGGTCTTCTCTTATTTTTTATCTAGGTGATAATCCCGACCATACAGCTCCCTAGCAAAGTATCCATCTGCATTATTTTTCTTTCAGAGAGATAACAGACGAAATTACATTATCGGATACACTTTCATATTTGTACTTGATTCAGATTTCGCATCTTTTAAGAAAATTCCATTGGCCAGATTTGCTAGAAGTTACTTTCTACCCTATGTCTCTTATTCAATTATCTCTCATATGATATAGTCTTCCATCAACCACCTATTTTCCCTCGAAGGCATTCTCCTACCGCACTTTCTGGCATATAATCATCACCCCAAGTGAGCAATCCAACCATATAAATTTGGGCCAGGGGAATTTTTATTGGTTTTCCATTCTTGTTAGATGCAGTGCAAAGCTTCAAAGGCCCTCTAAGGGTCCAATGCACCCTAAAAGTTAGTCCAATCTCTGTTGAATCTCTTTACAATGACACCAAAACTAGATCCCTTCACAATGCTTGACAAATATACATGAGAAATAATCGACATTAAATCTTAACAGGGTTTTAGAACCATATTCATGGTCCCTCAGCCTTATCAGTTTGAACCTACCAGACTTAACTGTAAAATTACAGACATCTTGTTTGAATGATCTATGACTAATCAGTAAAAACAACATTCACAAAATCAATGCACTCTATGTGTGTTTCCACGATAACATTATCAGTAATACATACCTTCCACATATAAAGTGGTTCCATCTGCATGCAACTTATTCCTCCGAACCCATCTTTACTGCAGCCTCTTGTGATGGTCCGACAAAAGTTGATCAGCTGTCAGTTCCTTATATCTACAAAGAAGAGGAAAAAAATTGATGTCACAGAAAGAACATTATCTATCTGTTGCAGCAGATGTGGAGTCTGTTGCAACAGATGTGGAGTCTGTTGCAATAGATGTGGAGTCTGTTGCAACAGATGTGGAGTCTGTTGCAACAGATGTGGAGTCTGATGGAATACATCAAACCAACCTTTTTGGTGCTTTGATTTGTTCCAATAGTTTCTTCATTTGTTGCAGCAACATCACCAACAACATAAACTACAAATAAAAAATATCAACAACAAAAAAACAACAACATTTGTTCCAACAACATCATCAACAACAAAGAAGCAACATCCTTTATTTCAGAACCATCAACAATACCACACCACAAGTTCCAACAATGCCAACCCCACCAACAACATCAATAATTGCATCAACAATAAAGAAATAAATAAAATACATACAATAAAATGATACTTCCAACAAGGCTTTTAAACTTCTCCCAACAGATGACTTTTTTCGCATATTATAATAAAAATTCTCGGTTTGTTTATTCAACACTCAAAAGTTCCTTTAATTTTTTTTAATAAATATGATATGGGTAAATAGTAATTAAATAAAAAAACAGATGTAAATAACTTGCAAAGAAGAAGACGAGAATAAAAGAGCAATAATGAACCATACCTTAATGTCAAAAAGGGGATCAAAACATCAATTTCAGTCGAGGAAAGATATGGATCAGTTTAGATCTGAAAGGATCCTTATGAGAAGAGAAGAGAAAAGAGAAAAAAAGGTTGTAACCCTAAAGAGGAGAGAAAGAAAAAGATGAGAGTTGAATAAAATAAACTGCAGCTGAAGGAAGAGAGATGAGATAATTTCTATAGATGTATTATGTACGTAGACGTGGGGGTTTACAATATTCATTAATTTTATTAATAATTTAAGGGGCACGAGGAGGACTAAGACTAGTGACATTAAAAAGACAAGACAAGATTGCTCAATGAACTCACTTTTGAGATATCCAAGAAATATTTTTTACCGCCTTTAGTAGTAAGTACTACGTGATATTATCTACTCGGACAAAAGCTTGCTTTATAATTAAAAGAGAAAAAAAAATTCAAACAGATATGTCATCTGTTGCAACAGCAAAAGGTGGTGGGGATGTTGGTAGGCCAACGCAAACTAGAATGGACCCAGCAACCGGTCACGTAGCGAAGAAGTATAATAAATTGAGGGACCGAGAAGAAATAGCTAAAATGGTAGTTGTGGGTTGTTTGCCTTTTAATTTTCCTTCTTCTGATGCCTTTATTCGTTATATACAAGCAATTTATAATCCTATGTTTAACGGTATTCCTAGAACTACTTGTCGGTCTGATATTTTTAGACTTCATTCACAATATTATTTTTATTTATCAACATTGTTAAAAAATATTCAATGTAGATTGTCCCTAACTTCTGATCTTGGTCGTGCTATAAATAAAAATGATTATTTAACCGTTACTTGTCATTGGATGGATAGTAATTTCATGATGCAAAAACGTATTCTTACTTTTTTATATGATGAAGATCGTAAACATACTGGACAATTTATTGCTGATTCTATTGTTAAAATTGTCGGATATTATGGTATCGAAAATAAAATTTTATGTATTGCTTTTGATAATGCTTCTAACAACAACACTACCATAAAAAAATTAAAATCTACGCTATCTCCGCCCTTGCCTGAAATTTTTCATATTAAGTGTGCATGTCATATATATAATTTAATTGTAAAAGATGGTCTAGAGTTTTTTGAGTTTTATATTGAAAAAATTCGTCTTGCTGTTGGTTTTATTCAAAGAAATAATCGTAGATCGAGAATTAGAGAATTTAAAGTTAAATGTCAAGAAAATGGACTTACACCGATTTTGATGCCTGAGGAAATTGATACTAGATGGAATTCTACGTATGAATTTTTAAAAACTTGTTATAAATATAGAATTCCTATTACACTAGCTTTTAACCAACATTGCGGTTCATTTGCTGATTCTGCTGATTGCATGCTACATGATTCTGATTGGGTTGTAATTAATGATCTTGTTAAGTTTTTAGAAAAAATTTATATAGCTACGGTTGAATTTTTCGGTGCTTATTATCCTACTGTTTGTAATATTTTGGCATATATAGCCGATATTTCTGGTTTGCTCAAAGAATATAAAAATAAAGAAGGTTATAAAGAAGTTGTTGGCGCCATGTTTACGAAATTTAAAAAATATTTTTTCCCGATTCCCCCTATTTACTTGGTTGGTGCTATGCTAAATCCGTGCATGAAATATAATAATATGTGTCACTTTAGTACTCTTATTTATACTAACTTAGAAATAAATACTAACCATGATTCTGAACAAGTATAACCTGATTTGTGGATGGCTACAGCTGATGCAAAGGATTACATAGAAAAATTATATAATCACTATGCTGATTTATTTGATTTAGCCGTACCTACAAATATCACTGCAACTGTCGCTCCTCATCCTCCCGAGGAGCCATCATCTTCTAAAAGGCCGGCACATAGTAGTTTTTCTGATTCGTTTTATGATTTAAATTGTTGGAACAGTGTTGATGAGAGAACTTACACATCAACTTATCGGGAAGAGCTGAAATATTATCTTCGGACGGCACCAGAGGATCGCAGACGACGGATCAACACGTTGGATTGGTGGAGGAGTAATGAAACACAATATCCTGTGCTTTCAAGATTAGCTAGAGATATCTTGAATGTTCCAATGTCAACCGTTGCATCAGAGAGCGCCTTTAGTCAGGGACGACATCAGCTTGGAGACAACCGACACTCATTGGAAAGCAATGCAATGAATGTTCTAGTTTGCCTCAGAGATTGGATTAGAGCGGAAAGAAGAAATCAAGGAATGGAACCGGAGCCGAGCGACGAGCTGAAACTTGAAGAAATTATGACTTCACGGGAGAACTCAGCAGAATCAAGTCCAATGCATGGTTTTGCCCCCGTTAACTTCGACTATCCTATGCAAGTTCCCATTAATATTAACATGAATGAGTTGGAAAAAATGATGCATAATTTATAGATTTTTCATTCATGTAAATTATAAATTTTGGATCATTTTGCAATCAATAAAATTTCCCAAATTCATTCACTCCTTAGTCCTTGTTTTTTATATTTTTTCATTTAACGATTTAAAATTTAAAATTGAATTTCTAGTTTTCTACTTTAAATTAAAAACTTACTTCTAATATGTTATTAATCTACTACCAAATATTATTAATTTATTATATTAAGTAGCATATGTTTTGTATATTTGTGTATATATCTTCTATAGAAGTGTATATTTAACGTATACATGTGTATATGTTTTATAAATTAGTATATAAGTATATCTATATATATATTGTAATGTATATTTAATGTAGTATATTTTATAAGTAGTAGTATATATACATTGAATGGTGCGTATACACGTGTATATATCTTCTATAGAAGTGTATATTTAACGTATACATGTGTATATGTTTTATAAATTAGTATATAAGTATATCTATATATATTGTAATGTATATATAATGAAGTATATTTTTTAAGTAGTAGTATATATACATTGAATAGTGCGTATACACGTGTATATATCTACTATAGAAGTGTATATTTAACGTATACATGTGTATATGTTTTATAAATTGGATATCTTCTATAGAAGTGTATATATGTGTATATATCTTCTACAGATGTATATATTTAATGTATACAAGTGTATATGTTTTACAAATTAGTATATAACTATATATATATACATATTGTAGTATATATATATGCATATTGTAGTATATATTTTATTTAAAATAGTACATATATATTGAATGGTGTGTATATATGTGTATATATCTTCTACAGATGTATATATTTAACATATACAAGTGTATATGTTTTACAAATTAGTATATAACTATATATATATACATATTGTAGTATATATATATGTATATTGTAGTATATATTTTATTTAAAATAGTACATATATATTTGAATGGTGTGTGTATATGTGTATATATCTTCTATAGACGTATATCTTTAACGTATACATGTGTATATGTTCTATAAATTAGTATGTAACTATATATATATATATATATATATATATATATATTGTTGTATATATATATGTATATTGTAGTATATATTTTATGTAAAGCAGTACATATATATTGAATGGTGCGTATATATGTGTATATATCTTCTAAAGTAGTATACATTTAACGTATACAAGTGTATATGTTTTATAAATTAGTATGTAAGTATATATATATATATATATATATATATATATTGTAGTATATACTTTATTTAAAGTAGTATATATATATTGAATGGTGCGTATATATGTGTATATATCTTCTATGGACGTATATCTTTAATGTATACAAGTATATATGTTTTATAAATTAGTATGTAACTATATATATATACATATTGTTGTATATATATATATGTATATTGTAGTATATATTTTATTTAAAGTAGTACATATATATTGAATGGTGCATATATATGTGTATATATCTTCTAAAGTAGTATATATTTAACGTATACATGTGTATATGTTTTATAAATTAGTATATAAATATATATATATATATATATATATATATATATATATATTATAGTGTATATATATATATTATACTATTATAGCATATGTTTTATTTAAAGTAGTACGTATAGTCATATATAATTATATATTGAATGGTACGTATATATGTGTAATTGCTTATATATTTTTTAAAAAATATATATTGTATATTGGAGTGTATATAGTTTATATTGGAGTGTATATAGTGCATATTGGATTTTTTATTTATTTTTTAAATGGGTTTGACCGGTTTTTAACCGGGTTTGATCGGGTTTTGGTGGGTTTGATCGGGTTGGGTTAAGTGGGCCGGGTTAGGGTGGGTTTTAATTTTTTTACTGTTTGGCTCGGCCCAGCCCGGCCTGAATAGCGTCCAAACCGACCCTTAACCGGCCCTCAACCCGATTAAAAAGGAAGGGCCGGTTTCGGGTTGGCCCAGCCCGACCCGTTTGACACCCATATATTAAAGTCACCGGCACTTAAGCATTTTCAACAAATAAAGTAACCAACCACATCATCTCCTAAACAAAAGTTCACTTTTAAAGTCACCGAAACTTAAGCATTTTCAACTAATAAAGTCACCAACAACATCACCTCCTAAACACTAATTCACTATTAAAGTCACCGGCACTTAAGCATTTTCAACAAATAAAGTAACTAACAACATCACCTTCTAAACAAAAGTTCACTTTTAAAGTCACCAAAACTTAAGCATTTGCAACTAACAAAGGCACCAACGAAACTATTTCACTATTAAAGTCACCGGCACTTAAGCATTTTCAACAAATAAAGTAACCAACCACATCACCTCCTAAACAAAAGTTCACTTTTAAAGTCACCAAAACTTAAGCATTTTCAACTAACAAAGGCACCAACAACATCACCTCCTAAACACTATTTCACTATTAAAGTCATCGGCACTTAAGCATTTTCAACTAACAAAGGCACCAACGAAACTAATTTACTTTTAAAGTCACCGGCACTTAAGCATTTTCAACAAATAAAGTAACTAACAACATCACCTTCTAAACAAAAGTTCACTTTTAAAGTCATCAAAACTTAAGCATTTTCAAGTAACAAAGGCACCAATGAAACTAATTCACTATTAAAGTCACCGGCACTTAAGCATTTTCAACAAATAAAGTAACCAACCACATCACCTCTTAAACAAAAGTTCACTTTTAAAGTCACCAAAACTTAAGCATTTGCAACTAACAAAGGTACCAACAACATCACCTCCTAAACACTAATTCACTATTAAAGTCACCGGCACTTAAGCATTTTTAACTAACAAAGGCACCAACGAAACTAATTCACTATTAAAGTCACCGGCACTTATGCATTTTCAACTAATAAAGTCACCAACAACATCACCTCCTAAACACTAATTCACTATTAAAGTCACCGGCACTTAAGCATTTTCAACAAATAAAGTAACTAACAACATCACCTTCTAAACAAAAGTTTACTTTTAAAGTCACTGGCACTTAAGCATTTTCAAGTAACAAAGGCGCCAACGAAACTAATTCACTATTAAAGTCACTGGCACTTAAGCATTTTCAACAAATAAAGTAACCAACCACATCAACTCCTAAACAAAAGTTCACTTTTAAAGTCACCAAAACTTAAGCATTTTTAACTAATAAAGTCACCACAACATCACCTCCTAAACACTAATTCACTATTAAAATCACCGGCACTTAAGCATTTTCAACAAATAAAGTAACCAACAACATCACCTTCTAAACTAATTCACTATTAAAGTCACCAATACTTAAGCATTTTCAACTAATAAAGTCACCTAAGAAATCATATTCAACAAACAATCAACAACAATGTTAGTAAATCGCACAAGGCCACACAGAGTTTCACTAGAATTCAATATGGAACAATAAAAAGAAGATAACAACAATGCTAGTGAATCGCACAAGGCCACACACGGCTTCACTAGACTTCAATATGAACAATAAAAAGAAGATAACAACAATGCTAGTGAATCGAACAAGGCCACACACGGCTTCACTAGACTTCAATATGGAAAAAAACAACACTTCATCATAACAAATTAGAGAGAAGTCAACTTACCTTTGATTGGCCTAAATTAAAGTCAAAGATACAAGCGATCGCCGGAAAAATAGCAAACCAATCCTTTTCCTGAATTCTGATTTTGTCAAACGGTAACATCAAATTCCAAGCAACACACTAGGCAAGTAGAATTAAAAAATCTTGACTATCACACAAAATAACAAATGTCTTGTCATTCTTATTTTCTTGTATCTTTAGTGTGAACATAGAGATTTTTGAAAGGGTAAACAAATATCTTGCCATCCTTAAGTATCAATCATAGGCACCGACTTAATGACAACACATTACAACACTAATATGTATAATAATGTTATACATGAATCAACAAGATGGGCATTCAAGGACATGACAAAAAGTATAAAGGGGGCCTTAACATACCATTAAACTATATCACCTAACATCGCATTGTCATCTTGACCGACACATCGTAACATAATAATTACGAGAATAAACAAGGCTACGATAATGGGCAATACATAATTCATAAGGAACGTCATAGGCACCAAAAGTTTATATTAGCAGTTTGACAAAGTTTTCAAAGAAAAAAAGTTTATAATTATTTAAATCCGACTTTGGGGTTTGAATATTTGCGAACATCAACTATATTCAAACTTGGAGCTAGCTAAAGACATGAAATAAGGTAAAATCATAACAATTAAGTCAAAATTCACTTATAATCTAACTATAATCCAACAAAAAAAGTCTCATACAGTTAGAACTAAAAGAAAAACATAGCTACAGGAAATTTTTGGAACTTACCGGAGCTAGGGTGGCGGGAAATGGTGGCACACGGCAGTAGACGTCGGTGATTTGGAGATTTGGAGCTAGGGGCCGGCTTGGATTTGGATATTTTTTGTTTTTGGTTGATGAAATCGCGACTATGGCTTAGGTTAATCGTATTGGGGTCGGGTCGGGTTGGGTTTTTAATTGAATTTTTTTTTTTTTAATGTTTTATGAAAACCGACCACTTGTGGTCGGTTTTACAAAATATCTTTTGGAAAACCGACCACATGTGGTCGATTTTCATAAAATATTAAAAGAAATATTCTAATTAGTTAACATATATCTTTTTTTATAAATTATGTTTTAAAAAATTATTAATTAATTAAGTTAAATAATATTTTACAAAGATGATAACAAAGAAAATTAAATATTTATGTCTTGCCTACTTCAATCGTGATTTTATTATATTATCCCTGATTAATTACTATAAATCATTTACGTACTAAAAATTAAAAAATATTTAATAAAAAAATTGAAATAGACATTTATGTCATGACAGTTTCAGCTGCTTCAATCGTAATTTTACTATATCATTCATAAATAATTATTATATAAGTCATTTAAGTATCAAAATGTTAATAATATTTAATAAAAAATAAAATAGCCATAAAATAATAAATTATTTTTTGATGTTTTTTATAAATCATTTAACTATAAAAAATTAATAATATTTAATAAAAATAATAAAATACCCATGAAATGATAAATTCTTTTTGATTTTTTAGCTTAATTGAAGTCTTATATGGGATCACTTTAAAAAAAATCACAAATATTTATTAAGATAATTTTAGTATGTCACTTATAAT
The DNA here is from genome assembly GCA_030864215.1 of Capsicum pubescens. Classification (NCBI taxonomy): domain Eukaryota; kingdom Viridiplantae; phylum Streptophyta; class Magnoliopsida; order Solanales; family Solanaceae; genus Capsicum; species Capsicum pubescens. The sequence goes on along the minus strand of CM061543.1, from coordinate 52,637,225 downwards.
TAGTACAATAAAAAAAATATTATAAAATAATTAGAATTTATCAACCAAATGAACAAAAGTTTTAATTCAATGATAGAATTATACATGACGTATAATTATTTTATTAAAATAATTGTATTTTAAAAGTTAATTAACCAAAAAAATTATCTGAATTTATAAAATTCATTGATATATATATATATACCTCGCTCGTAAAATAACGTGTTAATCAAATAAATTATCGATTATTTCTGTTACGTTAATTTGCGTGTGTCTACATTATATTGACACAAAATAGTATATCTATTTCATCACTACACGAGATCGATATGCATATATATAAATATATTCAATTGGCTATCAACATTCAAAGACGTAATATAAACATCACATACCTGATTTTGCTACCCCATAATAATATACAATATTTAACAGAAACTCAGTTGAATTATCGGTTCATTTATCTTATGTCATTAATATACCTTCACTATATAATATGTATATACTATATATATATATATATATATATATACACTGACAATATCAATAGGTACTATATACATCACATACGTACACGAGTATCTTATCCAATAATATAATGCGACGTATTTGATCATATACATACTATATACATCACATATACTCAAATAAATTATCGGTTGATTTATCTTATGTCATTAATATACCGTCGCTATATAATATCTATATATTATATATATATACATGTACATACACACACATATACACACTATCGACTATATCAAGTTCAAAAACATACTATATACATCACATGCATACAAGTATATTATCCAATAATATATTGCGATGTGCTACTTATAAGAGTTGTATTATCGATTGATTTAGCTTATGTCATATATACATATATACCTATATATACATACACACACACGTATATATATACCTATACATACACACACATGCATATATATATATACACATTATCGACTATATCAATACGTACTATATACATCATATACGTACACGAGTATCTTATCCAATAATATAATGCGATGTATTTCATATATATACGTACTATGTACATCATATACCCGATTTTACTATCCCATTATATTTCACATATACTCAAATTAATTATCGATTGATTTAGCTTATGTCATTAATATACCATCGCTATATAATATGTATATGTTATATATATATATATATATATATATATATATATATATACATACATATACATACACATACATATACACACTATCTACTATATCAATTTTAAAATACGTACTATATATATCACATATATATACAAGTATATTATCCAGTAATATAATGCGATGTGTTTCTTAGACATACTTAGATTAGTGATCGATAAATTATATTGGATTAACTTAATATATTAGGTTTTGATTATATTTATAATTAGGTGTTACTTAAAATTATTTAATTTTTTTACTTCAAAAATCGACCACAAGTGGTTGGTTTTGTAAAAGTATTTTTTAATTATTTTTTATAAAAACCGACCACATGTGGTCTGTTTTTTAAAATTATTTTTTATAAAAACCGACCACTTATGACCGATTTTTTTATAAAAAAAATAAAAAAAATAATTCTAAAAAACCGACCACAGATGGTCGGTTTTTATATATATTTTTAAACTAATTTTTTAAAATAAAACCGACCACTCGTGGTCGGTTTTATTATTTTTTAAAAAGTTTTATTTGTTAAATAAATAATAATTATTATTAAAATTATTGTAATAATTATTTTAATTTTTTAAAATATATTAAAAAGAATTAAAAAAAAAAATCAAATACCGACCACTTGTGGTCATTTTTTTCCGACCACAAACTGTGGTCGGTTTTACCTTTTTTTTTTGTAGTGTCTTGAATTATAATTATCAAAGTGTTAAAACGCTAAGCACAATATATCTATCAAAAGAATATAATTACAGTGTGTGAATATTAAATTAAAATGTGTTTAAGTCATGTACATTGACCATATTATTTTTTAAGAATAAAAATCAGTTCTGAGAAAAAAAAGTTTATTATTAAATCCGTAACCGGTAACACGCTCCGCCACAATTTAATTGTGAAAATATTTCAACTTACCTCTCAACCGCATTAAAACCCCACCACCCTGCTTAGCCTAAGATCCACACCACCCGTATCGCCCTGTTACCATCCCTTAAACTTATCCTTCAACTCATATATCTTTCTCCTTAATCCTTCACATTGATCTCCAGTACTCTCATCGAGATTTACCTCTAATTTATTGATAGCAAAAAATACATTAATCTAAGATGAACAATTTGTTTTATAATTTGACAAATAAAGGGAAGCTAGCTATATCCTTTATCGTCATTCAGGGGTGGACCTACACATAATTTTTGGGTATTTCGGCACCCACTAAACTTGATGTGGAATAGATATAATTACTTAAAAAATATACAAAAATAGGTATAAATTATATAAATGCACCCACTAAACAAGAAGTTGATTAGGTGCACTAGCATTTAGATTGATCTAAGGCTCTCCACTGGTAGGTATGCTTGGGTTCAAACCTGGTTGAGGTGATTTTTTATTTTTTTCTATAGTAAGCACCCACACTCCTTAAATCCTGAGTCCGTCACTGTCTTCATTCCATCAAAAGCATGGTAAACCATTAAAATAACCTCAACCTCCACATCCAAGTGCTGACCATCCTCCACATCCAAGTGTTGACGATCCTTGTTACACTCGTCATGGACAATTTCACCAACTTTACCAATCATATCATGAATAAAAAGGTGACGATATTTCTGATCAAACACCTCATCGCTGTTGTTGAGATTATCTTGCATGGCACCATAGACAAACGTGTCGAATGGGATGCCTTGATCATCAAGGGAATAACAAAGATGGAGTGATTTGGTATGAGAATGCTCGTGTTCACATCGGTCAAGATTAGAAAAACATTGGAGATAAATAGAGAGCTAAAAATTAATGGCTAGTGCGGGAGGAGAATATGGTGATTAAGGATAAGGCTAGTAAAGTGTTTGTTTTAGACCATCAGAATTTTGAAGCCTCAAGAATTTTAATAGTAAATTTTATGATTTCAACTTTATTTGAAATAATAATGAAGATTTTGAAATACGTTTAAAAAATCATCTAACGGAAAGAAAATATTATTTAATTGTTATTAGAAATAATTTAAAATTTAAATTAAACAATCCAAACTTCATATTAATAAATAAAGTTTTAACAACAATATCCAAGTTAATGTATTGAAAACAAATAGCTAACATCTTATTAACGAGAATTAATTTTTACTTTTCTTAATAATCATATTAATATGTGAATTTAAAGATTATGTGTCTTTTAAAAATACTAATAAAAATATAAACGAAATAAATAATTGATTCTTTTAATCCCAAATACACGTGTTGTAGTCGGATCCAGTAGGCTTTCGTGGTAATCATGAGCTTCTTTCTAATATATACTAGTTACTACTATTAATAAATATGAAAACACAGGCACCTCTTCGTTGACGTGCCAACTTTCAATTAAATTACTATATTATTTTTAATTAATTATTATAAGTTATTTACGTATTAAAAAATTAATAATATTTAATAAAATAAAAGAAAAATAGATATTTATGACATGCTTGCTTCGACTTCTTTAATCGTGATTTTACTATATCACTCATAATTAATTATTATAAGTTATTTTATTAAAAAATAATAATATTTATTCAAAAAGATAAAATAGACATAAAATGATATATTAACTGTTGATGTTTTGAATTAACTTGACATCTTATATTAGGCTCATTAAAAAAAAATTCACAAGTATTTTTTATAGTAATTTTTATATACCACTTCTAATTAGTTATAAATCATTTACGACATGTCTGCTTTGATATTTCAATTGTGTTTTTTACTAAATTAGCCCTAATTAATTATTATGGTCATCTACGCTTTGTGTCACATAAATTAGAATAGAAGAAAAAGTATTATGAATCAGAATAATTAACAACTTAAACTATTTTAAAATATAATTGATTATAAATGACACAAAAGTTTGGACAAGGAGATTAATATATATTATTTTAAAATTACATAAAAAAAAAGTATTATATATTACAATAGATAAGAATTTAAAATATCTAAAAAAAAACTAATTTGTTATATATTTTTTTTAAAAAAAACTATAGATCAAAATAATTAACAATTTGAAAATTTAAAAGATATAAAATATCTGGCTGTTTCTCGAAATTATATCAATGCCACTAAAATTGAAATAGATGAAAAAGTATTGTAAATGACAATAAATAAAAACTTAAATTATTTTAAAAGTGTAATCGACTATCAGTGCCATAAAAGTTTGAACAAGGAGAGTGATATATATTATTTGAAGATTATTATTATAAATAACAATAGTTAACAACTTAAAATATCTAAAAACATATTAAAAATATAATTGATTATCTAAATTCTATTTGTATTGCATAAATTAAGAAAAAAAATAATATATATTGGGTCCATATGCTAGCACGGACCCCTCGATATCTAGTTATTTACTTATATATAAGAGGGAATAAAGTGTTGAAGTAGGCACAAGGTCGACATTCCTGCTTCAGCTGCTTCAATCGTAATTTTACTAAATTACCGCTGATTAATTATAATAAGTCATTTATGTATTAGAAAATTAATAATATTTAATTAAAAATAAAATAGACATTTGTGACATGTCTGTTTTAGCTACTTCAATCGTAATTTTACTATATCATCTCTAATTAATTATTATACTCCTAATTAGATATTATAAGTCATTTACAACAACATACCCAGTGTATTCCCACAAGAGTGGGGTCTGAGGAGGGTAAGATATACGCAGTCCATACAGCTACCTCTGAGGAAGTAGAGAGGTTGTTTTCGATAGACCCCCGACTCAAAGAAGAGAACGGTAAACAAAGGGATGGAAAACATAATAGAAAATCAGGAATAAGAAATAATAAAATAGACATCAGAGAAATATGAAATGCGAGACATAAGGGCGACACGGAATAAGAAAATAGGTACTAAGACACAAGACCTAGTGCACCCACCTAGAAATAACCTACACTCCCATAACAAGGACCCTATGAACACGGACCTAGGATTACTAACCCGGCTACACAAGACTCTCCAGACTGCAAGCTACAACCCACATACCCGCATTAGTCTTCTACTCTTATCTGCGACCTTCATATTTTCCTATCTAGGGTCATGTCCTCAGTCAACTAGAGCTGCTCCATATCATGTCTAATCACATCTCTTCAGTATTTCTTCGGCCTACCTCTACCCCTCCTGAAGTCATCCAAAGCAAGCCTCTCACACCTCCGAACTGGAGCATCCGCACTCCTCCTCATCACATGCCCAAACCATCACAATCTTTCTTCCCGTAATTTGTCTTCCACTGAAGCCACTCCCACCTTCTCCTGAATAATCTCATTTCTTACTCTGTCACCTCTAGTAAGCCCACACATCCAACGCAACATTCTCATTTCCGCCACCTTCAATTTTTGGATGTGCGAGTGCTTGACTGGACAACACTCCGCACCATACAACATGGCTGGACGGACTGCCACTCTATAGAATTTGTCTTTAAGATTAAGGGACACCTTCTTATCACACAACACTCCCGAGGCTAGCCTCCACTTCATCCAACCTGCTCCAATACGTTTAGAGACATCCTCATCAATCTCACCATTCCTCATAGTACATATTATAAAATTAATAATATCTAATTAGAAAAAAAGTAAAATAGATATTTACGACTGTTTCAGTTGCTTCAATTGTAATTTTATTATATTTCCATTAATTAATTATTATACAAATATTTTTTATAGTCATTTTGTTATGCTGCTTTTAATTAGTTATTACAAGTCACTTAAGACAACTGTGCTTCGTTGTTTTCATTGTGATTTTACTATATCACTCCTAATTAATTATTATAGTCATCTAAGCATTGAAAAAAAATTTCGTAAAAAGGGTAAGATAGACACAAAATAATATATCGACATAAAAAATTAGATTGACTATTAAAATTATATTAGTGCACATAAACTAAGATGTGACAGAGAAAGACATAAAGTAACATATATTATTTGAAAATGAGATAAAAAATATTATAAATCACAATAATTAAGAACTTAATATAAAAGCATGTGTGTTAAAAAATATAAAAGAATGGATTGACTGTCGAAATTTTATCTGTGCCACATAAATTGAAACAAAGAGAATATTCATATATTATTAAAAAAACTATGTAAAAAACACTGTAAATCACATAATTAACAAATTAAAAAATTTAAAAGATTTCAAATATTTCGCTGACTCTCTACATTATAACAGCATCACTTAAATTGAAACAGAAGAAAAAGATATTATAAATCACAGTAATTAAAAATTTAAATTATTTTAATAATTTAAATTGAGATAAAAAATAACATATAGTACGGGCCATTGGTATCTAGTACTATATATAAATGCCAAGAAGCAAACACCTTTTCGTCTTACATGCTTCCAGCCAGGGTAGTTTTGGTATTTTACGATTTGTATGTTTTAAGTGTATTGCATCCCACTGCTTCTGGAGTGTACCCTGTCATTTCTGACTACAAAAAATCAGTAAATTTGTTGCTTTGTTACTTCTTCTGTCGTCGTACTTCAGCTTTCCTGTGGTCCCTCTCTTCATTTGTTATTGTATTCCTTTTTGGCTCCTTGGCATTTATTTGAGTTTTTTTAAGTGGGACCCATACCGTAATTTGGATGTCAATTCATTTTTTTTTTTTTTTACCGCAAAGTTACTTTTTGCATTCTCCCTTATAAAACAAATGATGTCTTAACTAAATAAAGAATTTAATAAAATAAAAAATAAATAAATTTTATGATATCAAATAAAATTATATTAAATATATTAAAATATTTTAAAATTTTACGGTCTTAAACATGACGCGTAAAAAGTTAGAATCCCTTAAAGTTTTGCTAAAAAAATCATTCTTTTTTAAATAGATTAAAAAGAAGAATATATCTTTTTTTAAATGGGGAAATATAATTCATTTACTCTTGGTAGATATCCCAAAACATTATTACGTTTTGAATAATAACCCTAAGATATTATCATGGTAGGATTTTGAATAATAAAAGTCAAAACTAAGAGAATAATTATTTGTTGAAAGGTCACGTGTGAATCACCGCCATTTAGGTGACTAAATAAGTGGTCAAAGTGGACAGATATATGTCATTTAAATACGAAAAGAAAAGTCTAGGGAGGTGAAAGGTGACAACGCCCAAGCGCACACGCAAGTGTACGTTGTCTACCAAGTAGTAAAGTGGCCTAATGAAAGCAAAGTATCGATCCTACAGAGACTTGATTTGGCAAGGATTTAATTTCAATTCATAGTTTAGATTAATTTAGTGTGAGAGTAACCAAAATAGAGTTGGAATTTGTAATTGCAAGAAAAGTAAATAAAGCGTTAAGTAAAGATCTTTAGACAATCAATAAGAGAAAACCCAGGGTTAAAGCATTTCGAACAATCATATTATGTTATTGAACTTCATTCGTTAGTTTTCTTATCTTGGTTGCTGATTCGTAAGGTTAATTGCGTGATTATGGTTTCTCAACCTAAAATCCTTTACCCAAGTTGAACCTTACAACTATATCATTGAGCGGAGATGTAATAGTCCACTTAAGTTCTTTTACAAATATCTTCCTACATATGAATCAAGTAAGCTATCTAAGTACATCCCTGTCCTAGATACTAATTCATATTTCTTATTTTATAAAGAAACAAGAATCAAACTTTGCTAATTCCCATGTTCTATCTTCCTATTCTCTCTCCCGAGTTCACAAGGTCGATAATTGATGTATTCTAAGGGTCACGAATCCTTAAAATAGTTATAACAAAAATAAACAAACAACCAATAGCGATAAGAAAAGCAAACGAACTTAATTCATAACAATAATACTCATGTTCTTGGTTTCAACTCCGAAAAGAGGGCGTTTAGCCACACATAGTCATAATTGTAATCACAATATTGTAATTAACGACTAAAAATATGTATGAACTAAATAAAATAAATAAAAACCTAATTGTGAAGTTGTAGAAGCCCCTTGATCTTCAAAATATGTCAAAAGATATGTAAAAACGTGATGAAACATGTATATATAGCATAACGGTAGTCAAAGTCCCAATAGAAGTCGAATTGGAGTGAAAATGCCTAGGAGTGGAGTGGAGCATGCGTTGCACCCTCTGTTCCTCTGGAATGGAGCATGCGTCGTACCCTCTATCCCTCCGGAATAGAGAATGCGACGCATTCTAATCGCATGAACTCTTTGGAATTTCTTCTTCAAATATTTTCTAAGGCATTGGAGGCCTGAAATGGAAGGTGCAACGCACGCTCATCGCACGCACCCACTGGAATTTGTCCTCTGAATTTTGGTTAAGTGTTGGTCCTTCCTCCTTTCATCCCTTGTTTTGTGGTGCCTTTCCCATGGTTTCCAAGCTTATTTAACATCAAAATACCATCATATTCAGTTCCAAAAGCATCCTACATCAATACACCACACGAATTAGAAGAAAAACACAACACTATATCCATAACGATGAATCAAAACAAGAGCTAAGCTAAGCTAGTTCGCATTGATCTTTCACTTATTGTTCCAGCTATATACTTATTCAAATTGAACTTTCTTCACTCCCAACAAGTTATTCCACTCATAATCACCCATGAAAATCATTTGGAACACCTTAAACACCATAGAATCCAACAAGATAGACTAACCAAGACGCTAGCTCAAGCTAGAAAGATTAGTTTTCTCTATTGAACTCTAATTGACTCTTTTAGTACCAACTCACTAGGAATTCACCTTAAACCTTATAAACACATGTTTTAATATATTTATCTCATTATAAACCATTATATCTTAGAATTATCCTCAAAACAAGGCTAAAAGTCTAGAATAGGGACACTAGAATGCATAAATACACCTGACATCACCACCCCACACTTGAAACCTTGTTCGTCCTCGAACAAATCTTAACTATAATTATCATGAGCATGAGACTCTACACTTTTACTAAATGCAAGACACTCAAGCTAGCAATATAATGACTACATAGATTGAAAGTTTCTACACAAAGCATGTTATTTACACAATTGAAGGCTTATGAACACTACTCCAAAACATCTTAGCCTCAAGAATAGACTCACCAATTTGGCAAACTCATGCTTATAATTTAACTAAATACATCATACAATTCACCCATATTCATCAAACATGTGCCCTCACGACAAGAGAATTACCCATAATTGCTCACAATTAAGCAATTCATAATATGATGGGTACAAGAATCAAATTACTCTCACTTTCACAAGGAATTCACAAGCTACACACAATGAACCATAGGCTTTCCCTTAGTGTAATACTCCGTTAATAATCGAATGTAAAGCTTAGGATCAATTAGGACTTTTCGGGGTGTAATGTAAGCTAAGAGATGGGTAGAAACTATTTTGACCAAGAATAGTGACTAACTTCTCTAAGCACTTTAATACACTACATTAAACATTTAAAATACATCAAAAATAACCAAATTAAATTTTTTCATTCACCCAAACCTTTTGTTTTTGCCCCATCTCTTTTAAGCATTTTCACAAACACTTGGTGGACACATAGTTTATTCCTTCAAGATTCAATTTTTCTCATTCTCTACAATCATGAGAATATTTTTTACATCATTTATATTACACACATCCACCACAAATCAAATATAAACACCAATAACTATTACCTTGGGGCATTAATTTTACCTTTTTCGTCTTATTTCTCAAACTCCTTACTAATTCAAAAAAAAATTATTAAAGCACTTAGGAGCTTTTTGGGTCAAATTATGGTCTATCAAAGAAGAGATTAGGCTACTTATGAGGTTACCAGAGAAAAAGCTAAAGGCTCAATGGGGGTTAGCTAGGATAATGCACAAAGGTAGGTCAATTATAAGGTATAACACAAGGCTATCAAAGAAATGCCTATATCATCTCTTAAACCCACATTCTTTATTTAGTTTCACACACACCGGGCAAGTTCTATACATCACATGCAACAAAAAATATACAAAAATCTCACACTCACATGGCACATGCTCAACTCAATAGGATCATAATAGATTTCCAACCAAACAATAGCAAGAATTCAACTTTAAGCCAACAAGAACAAGAGTCACATCCATGAGCCTAAGAGTCTCAAAAGTACCAATTCACTCATTCAACATGCTTTTACAAACAAACCCACTTGCATTATGTAATCAACAATAGCACTAATAAGAATATCTCACTTATTTCTAACCTAATTTTTTTTAAAATTGAGCCAAAATTTGAGAATTTCTCCATCCCACACTTAAAAATATACTTTGTCCCCAAAGTGAATTTAAAAGTAAGAGATAGAAATACTCTCTGACGCCTCTAAGACTAGCTAATAGCATCTTCACATAAAGGAGATCCATGGGACCCCACACTCCATCTTAGCCATGCTTCTTAGCTCAAGTTTACGATACTCAGACTTCTCATCCACCTGTGACTCAATCAAAAATAAAAACTACGTGAAGTAAAACTAAGAACTCAAAAAGAAAATATACCTACTTAACTTGGGTTGCCTCCTAAGAAGCGCCTTATTTAGTGTCGCGGCACGAACCATATTAATTTATCCATATTCCTTCACCCTTTTACTCCCTTTTTGGAGCTATTTTTCATTCGTTTCAGGCTTTTTTTTACCTTTTAACATGTTGTGAATTAGCAGATTCATCTTAGGACGCTGAATCAGGTATCTCGAAGAGGTTTTTAGTGGATTAATTACCCCACACTCATCCCTTTCAATCACATTGATGATGCATAAATCTTTATATTTGGGACTCTTAATGGGTACTTTGCAAACATCAAATACCACATCTTCATTGTCTACCCTCATCTTGAGCGTTCCTTCTCTAACATCAATCAAGGCTCCCCGGTTTCTAAGAATGGACGCCCCAATATTATTGGTACCTGCTCGTCTTCCACAAAATCAAGAACAAAGAAATCATCGAGAATAACAAATTTACCAACCTTTATGAGGACATCCTCTATGATTCCTTCTGGATATGCTATGGATCCATTTGCAAGCTGCATAACCACGCGTGTTGACTTAGGCTCTCCCAAGCCCAAATTTTTAAATAATGATAGGGGCATTAAATTTATGCTTGCCCCTAGGTCACTCAGTGCATGGACCTCTTTTCCCCTAATTTGGATAAGGATAACAAACTTCCCCTGATCTTTCAATTTCTTGGGGATAATCTGTGTCATCACAGCGCTACACTCTTCAGTGAGTTTTATAGCTCCCATATCTTGTAATTTCACCTTCTTCGCCACCACATCCCTCAAGTTCTTTGCATACTTAGGCATACTCTGCAACATATCTAACAAAGGTAAATTAATATGCAACTCTCTGAATATATTAATGAACCTTTTGAACAAGGAATCCACCTTCACTTTAATGTGCTTCTGCGAGAAGGGCAGTGGTGGGGTCTTCTTAACTTCTGGTTCAACAACTTTTTCTTTCAAAGTACTCAGACTTTCTTGAATTTTCAACAACTGTGCCTTTTACCTTTTGGGTCACCACATCAGTATCTACCTCCTTTGTTGCCTTGGGAGGTTCTCCTTGAAGCTCTTTACCACTTCTCAAGGTGATTGTCATTACCTGCTTTGGATTTTCTGTCCCTGTTGGCAAACCACCTTGTGGCCTAGTATTTAATGCTTATGATAATTGCCCAAACTGTAACTCTAGGCTTCGTTGAGCTACCTTCTGATTCTGTAATTCTGCCTGTTGACTTTTCATATCCTTAGGCAATTTTGCTTGACCTGCTAAGAGTTACTTCAATATCTCTTCCACGTTGCTAGTTGTCTAATTTGGTTGCTAAGTTTGGCACTTCATGTTGTAGGCATTACCATAATTTGTCCTTTGATCATTACTTACATACATCACAGATTCCGGATTTGAAGCACACATAGCCACCACATGACCATTATTACCATAAATTTTGCACCACCCACTAGTTTGTTGAACTGCACTCACTGCTGTTGTAGGCTGTGGATCTTCCAGTTTTATACTGTTGAAGTAAGTATTTATCAAATTTTGTAATGCAAAAACCTAGGCTGATAACGCAGTGTATTGGTCCACCTCTAACAAGCCTGCAAATTTTTTGAGGAACTCCTAGAATCACCATGCCACTACGAATTTTCTTGTGCTATGTAGTTCAGTATTGTGTACAGCTCATCATAAGTCAATTCCAGCACTTGACCACCTGCGGCTGAATCTATCAAAATCTTCGTATTATGATCAAGAGTTTCTATAAAAGTGTGAGCAAGTACCTCATTCGACTGTTGGTGGTGGGGATAGTCTCGAAGAAGAGCCTTAAATCTTTCCCAAGCATGATAAAGATTTTTGTCTGGCCTTTGTTTAAAACTCACAATCTCACTGCGGAGTTTTGTTGTCTTACCAGACAGAAAAAATCTGATGAGGAACTTCTTAGCCAAGCTGTCCTATAATGTGATTGAATTTGATGGTTCCGAATTCAACCACTTTTTTGCTTCCCCAATAACAGAATAAGGGAAAAGTGTCATCCTGACATAATCAGCATTCACATCATCCGGAATGAATATGCCAGTGAGCTCGATGAAATTCTGCAAGTGGACCTGTGGATCTTCAGGTGATAGCCTAGTGAACTGTCTACTACTTATCAGCAGTTGTACCATATTATTTTTAAGCTTGAACCTCCCTCTAGCAGTTGGTTTCTATAAAAGTGAATTTAAATTTGTCAGAAGTAGGATTGCCACTTCCCGAACAGTCCTACGTGCTGCTAGTTCTTCAGCCATAGGTGCCGGATTAACTTGATCTTCTGTGATTTAAGTAATTCTGGAGAGAAGGATAGTTTCTCTCCTATATTGATAAAAGTCTTACTCTGGTTCGGGGCTTGGTTCTACCAACTCTGGAACCCTTACTAGCTTATCAACTTAAAACCTGCTTCCTGCAAACACAAAAACTAATACCAAGTGTAAGAAACACCAAATAAATCTAAAAGTAGAACTAAAATAAACAATTGCCAAAATATAAGTCCCCGGCAACGGCGCCAAAAACTTGACAGTATCTAAGCGTACACGCAAGTGTACGTGATCTACCAAGTAGTAAAGTGGCCTAATGAAAGTCGAGTATCAATCCCACATACACTTGATTTGGCAAGGATTTAATTTCAATTCACAATTTATATTAATTTAGTGTGGGAGTAACCAAAACTGAGTTGGAATTTGTAATTGCAAGAAAAGTAAATAAAGCATTAAGTAAAGATCTTTAGACAATCAACAAGAGAAAATCCAGGGTTAAAGCATTTCGAACAATCATATTATGTTATTGAACTTCATTCGTTAGTTTGCTTATCTTGGTTGTTGATTCATATGGTTAATTGCATGATTAAGGTTTTCCAACCTATAATATTTTACCTAAGTTGAACCTTACAACTACATCGTTGAGCGGTGATGTAATAGTTCACTTAAGCTCTTTTACAAATATCTTCCTACATATGAATCAAGTAAGGTATCTAAGTGCATCCCTGTCCTAGATACTAATTCATATTTCTTATTTTATAAGAAAACAAGAATCAAACTTTATTTATTCCCATGTTCTATCTTCCTATTCCCTCTTCCGAGTTCACAAGGTCGATAATTGATGTATTCTAAGGGTCGTGAATCCTTAAAATAGTTATTACAAGAATAAACAAACAACTAATAGTGATAAGCAAAGCAAACGAACTTAATTCATATCAATAATACTCATGTTCTTGGTTTCAAACCCGGAAGGAGGGCGCTTAGCCACGCATAGTTATAATTGTAATCACAATATTGTAATTAACGACTAAAAACATGTATGAACTAAATAAAATAAATAGAAAAAACTAATTATGAAGTTGTAGCAGTCCCTTGATCTTCAAAATATGTCAAAAGATATGTAAAAATGTGATAAAACATGTATATATAGCATAACGGTAGGCCAAGTCCCAATAGAAGACGAATTGGAGTGAAACCACCCATGTGTGGAGTGGAGCGTGTGTCACACCCTCTGTTCCTATGGAATGAAGCGTGTGTCGCACCCTCTATCACTTCAGAATAGAGCATGTGACACATGTTAATCGCTTCCACTCTCTGGAATTTCTTCTTCAAATATTTTCTAAGGCATTGGAGGCCTGAAATGGAGGGTGCGTCGCACGCTCATCGCACGCTCATCGCACGCACCCACTAGAATTTGTCCTCTGAATTTTGGTTAAGTGTTGGTCCTTCTTCCTTTCATCTCTTATCTTGTGGTGCCTTTCCCATGATTTCCAAGCTTCTTTAACATCAAAATACCATCATATTCAGCTCCAAAAGCATCCTATATCATTACAACACACGAATTAGAAGAAAAACACGAATACGGTCCTTTGTCTTGAGTCGGGGGTCTTTTGGAAACAACCTCTCTACTTCTTCGGAGGTAGTGGTATGGACTGCGTACATTCTACCCTCCCCAGACCCCAATATATGGGAATATACTGGTTTTGTTGTTTTTTTTTTTGTTGAATTAGAAGAAAAACACAACACTACATCCATAACGATGAATCAAAACAAGAGCTAAGTTAAGCTAGTTCGCGTTGATCTTTCACTTATTGTTCCAGTTATATACTCATTCAAATTGAACTTTCTTCACTCCCAACAAGTTATTCAACTCATAATAACCCTTGAAAACCATTTGGAACACCTTAAACACCATAGAATCCAATAAGATAGACTAACCAAGACGCTAGCTCAAGCTAGAAAAACTAGTTTTCTCTATTGAACTCTAATTGACTCTTTTAAGTACTAACTCACTAGGAATTCACCTTAAACCTTAGAAACACATGTTTTAACATATTTATCTCATTATAAACCATTATATCTTAGAATCGTCCTCAAAAAAAGGCTAAAAAAATCTAGAATAGGGACGCTAGAATGCATAAATACACTCACATCAAAAGAACTCTCACAAAGTTTAGTATGCGTAACTGCAAATTTAAGCAAGGTACAAGTATTTTTCGTATTTTTATCCCCTAATTACAATAAAAATAAACTAATTTAGCAATAAACTATCACTATTTTTAATTCCAATAATCTCATTCTTGGTTTCTCTTAGTTAGATATTTTTATTGTTTTGGATTCACTTTTTTTAAAAATAATTTATAGGAGGAATTTTGTAGATGAGATATATGGAGGATTTAAAATTAAAAAAGTATTTAAAAACAAAAAAGTTAAAAAAAATTGTATAGTAAAACAACTAAAGAGATAGAAGGGTAAAATGGTCTATTGGACCCTTGTACTTGTCCAAGTTTGTAAAGTGAACATTTCTACTTAACTCTTTGTCATCTAAATCCCTTAATCAATCAAAACAGAAGATTTTAAACTCCTCCTACCATGTGTGTAGCACACTCGCTCTAAATAAATTACACGTCATTTCCACGTCATATAAACTAATGCCACGTCATAAATATCTTCATTAATTATTTTTTAAAATTATTAATCAATAATATTAAATAAAAAATAAAATAATAAATTTAAAAAATATTTTTTAGAATAAATTCATTATTCTCACCCTCCACATTCCCAAACCCACAATCATCATCCCCATCCCCCTCGCATCATTTTTCTTTTCTTTACTCTTCCACACAATAATTAGAACAATAACAATAATTTCCTCAAAGATCTGACAATTTTCACATAGTTAGGAGGTATAAAAGGTGTTGGAGCTCGATCTTTCATTCAACAATTTCACTAAAACAATTTCATTAGAACTTGAAAATTCTCCAAAATTACTCAAACTGTCTGTCAATCATAACTACCAAAAAAAACTCTCTTTTTTTCTTCTTTTTCGAATTTGAAATTTGTTAACAATTGTGAGGTCTTCTCTAATTTGCTCTTTTTTTTGTTCTTTCCTACTGATTTTTTGCTTTTGCTTGGGTTTTCTACAGTTTTGTATGTGTGTATTATGCGTTGTAAAAAAAAACTTTTGCCTTTTTTCAAATTGTAATTGATAAATAATTATGAGCTCTTCTCTAATTTGCAGTTTGTTTGTATGAATCTATTGAATTTGTTGAGCAATTTCAGCATAATTGCATGCTTGATTTCTTCTACGATTTAGTATGTGTGTTTTGTGCGTCGAGAATAGAGAAAAAAAATGAGTTTGTGTTTTTATTTTTTGGATTCAGCGATTGTTATTGTAGAAAAAAGGGAGAGGGAGTTAGGGTGAGTTAGGTGAAGAAGATGAAGTGGAGAAGAAAGGGTGAAAAAAAGGTGGTTGTTGGATGGGTTTTAGAGGTGGGGGGGGGGGAACTATTGTAGGAGGTGTGATTTTTTATTTTTTAAAAATTATAACTGTTTTATAATTTTAATACTATTTAATATTTATACGGTGTTTCACTTCTCTAAACGCGTGTAGTCACGCAATAGTCAATGGTCAAAGGGGTTTAAATTTTTTTATTTTGGTGGGTTAACGGATCCAAATTACAAAGTGTTAAGTAGAGGTGTCCACTTTACAAACTCAGACAAGTACAAGCGTCCAATGGACCATTTATATAATACAAGTAAAAAATGGTGATTAAAAGATTTTAAATTATATGAAAGAGCTTCGAATCAGTAAGAAAAAAGTAGAATAAAAAAGTAAAAATATAAGGAGTAATTAAAAGAGTAAAGTAAGCTATAATTTATGAAAGAATAATAAAAAATAAGAAATAAAAATTGAAGTGGTTTTGCTTTTTTTTTTTTTTTTTTGGGGGGGGGGGGGGGAATAAATAGTTTAAAATAGTTTTGAACCAAAGGTGGTTTTGCTTTTTTTTTTGGGGGGGGGGGGGGGGAGGGGGGATTTGGCAGTTTTGGACCATAAAGGGCATTAAAGTCTTTTTACACTATTCCTGTCATTCGAGTCATTTTCACTCGCGTCATTTAGGCCTCATTTGGCCATGAAAATTACTTTTTTGGGAGTTGAAGTTGGAGTTGGAGTTGTGTTTGGCCATGAATATAAATTAAAGTTGTTTTTGCAATTTTGTGAGAGAAGTATGAGTGAAAAAAGTGAAAACAAGTAAAACTTGTTTTCACTTTTCCAAATAATTTTCTGGAATTGGAGTTGAAAAATTCATGGCCAAACGCAACGTGTTTTCCCTTTTTTCACTAAAGTTAAATAATTTTCCGAAAAAAAGGAAAAAAAACTCTATGGCCAAACGGCTACTTGGCATTACCCAAAGATTTTTTCATAGTAATAAATCCTATTCACACTATAAACTAGTTAGTTTTAAGATACTTTTACAATTTTCATCCTAAATAATTTCTAACATTACTTTATTTATTATACCATTTTTTAATACATCGAAAACTATCCCAATAGATGAGAATGAACAATTTATATATTATTTTTTTAATTATTTAATTTTCTTAATTGACAATTACATAATAAAATCATTGTCAAATGTAGCACCCCCTCCGTCCCATTTTACTTGTTCCAAATTAACTTGGCACATTGACTAAGAAAAATAATTAATATCATGGTTAGTTTATCATAGTACCTCAATTAAATGATGTTTACATTTTAATTTGAAGAAAAAGTAATTAATGATAAGGGTAAATTATGAAGAAAAAAAAAATTGTCTCTTCTTGATTTGTGAAAAATGAGAAGTAAAATGAGAAATCAAATTAAAAAATTTAGGACAAGTAAAATGGGACGGAGGGAGTAATATGTAATTAAGAAAACAAAAATTAATTAGTACAAATTTATTTATTAATTGTTAGTTATATTTTTTCATTTTTACTTTTGTAGTTATTTAATTTTATTCAACTTTTAATTATGTAGTATCGTTTATACCTTGTACATATTTTAAGAAACTTAATCAAATTATTTTATTTATTTTTTTATCTAGTTCGATTTTATATATTTTTTTAATGAATATGAAAATTAGTGTATGAAAATAGAGTTTTAAGGGTAAATTTCCTAAATAGTCAGTTAAGTTTTAAAATTTCCCTACAAATATCACTTATGTTTCATTTAAGATCACAATATCACTCGACTATCACTTTTTTCCGCAAAAAATACTAAACACCTCAAAATTCTTCTTCTCTCTTAGTTGGCATGAATATTACTAAATTTCTGTTTTTAAAAAAAAAAAACTAGACCTATTTAACTCATTAAACTCACTTAATCAAACTATAATTTTTTTTTTGAAAAATGCATTAGTTTATTAAAAAATATATATATGCTTAGAAAAACTTTATCGGTCCTAAAACTTGACATATTTTTTCAAGGGCTATTTTTCTCAATGGCCACTCATATTTTTTAAATTCCCTATAAAAATTATTTTTATCTTTTTAGAGATAATAATATGACTCAACTATCACTATTATTTTCAAAAAAAAGAAGCAAATATCTTATACGTCTTTTTTTCTTCTAATTGGAAGGCCATGTTATTAAATTATCTTTTTTTAATAATAGACTTATTTAAATCATCAAATTTATTTAGTCAAAATTATATTCTTATTTATTTCTTTAAAATAAATATATTAATATATTAAGAAGAATTTTTCATGCATAGAAATCTTTTATCATTACTTAAACTTTCATTTTTTTCTAAAGTTATTTTCTTGGATTGTTATAAATATTTTTGGAGTCACTTATAAAAATTATTTTTTGTTTTTGCTAAGACAATAATGTCTCTCAGTTATCAATATTTTTCTCAAAAAATCACTAAGTACCTCAAAAGTTTCTCCTCTTCTAATTAGCATGTCATGTCAGTAAACCATCATTTTTAAAAAAATAATAAACATATTAACTCCGCAAACTCATTTAACAAAAATAATAGTTTTATCTTTTTAATTATATATATTAATTTATTAAGAAGAAATTCTCATACTTAGGTATTTATACTTTTTTTGTAGAGTTATTTTCCTAGATAATCATTCAGGTTTTATATATAATTGCCTACAAAGATCAGTAGTTTTCTTAAGAAAATAATATCACTAAATTACATAAGTTATCTAGAGATCTTAATTTGCATGTAAAATAATATGATAAAGATTAAGTGTGGTAAAGAATTTCTAAACAAGAAAATTAAACTAGTGCATTTTTTCAAAACAAAAAAAGAATAAAGTTATAATTTTGAGTAAATGAGTTTGATGAATTAAATGATTTATTATTTAAAAATAAGATTTTAATGACATGGCATGTCAATTAAGAGAGAAGAATATTTTTGAGGTGTTTAGTATTTTTTTAAGAAAAGAGTGATAAATGAGTAATATTGTGGTTCTAAATGAAATATAAATGATATTTGAAAGAAATTCTCAAAACTGGAATAACTATTTAGGAGATTCACTCAGAGTTTTAATAATAACATGTTTTGGCATGTTTAAAATTTTGTTATTTTATATTTTTCTACAGATAGATATACTAACAAAATACGTCGTGGTTAAATGTAAGAAATTATTTTGCTAAATAATTTAACCACAATATTTTTTTTCGTATCATTTTGTAGCAATAAATGTAGCTAAAATGTATATACATATTTTATATGGTCCATGACTAAGAATTTATACTTATTGCGATGAAATTTTATTTTATAATATATATACACATATATACACACACACACATATATATATATACATATGTACATACATATATATACATATATACATACATATATACATACATATATACATACATATATATATACACATATGTATGTATGTATGGATGGATGGATAGAGAGAGAGAGAGAGAGAGAGAGAGAGAGTAAGTGATTTTATCCACGACAAATAATTTATATCTATCTTTATATAATTAGCGAGAATTTATAAAATTTTCTTTATATTAAGTATATTAATATATAAATAATTAGACATAATAATTTATTTATTCAAAGTATATTTGAAACTTATAAATAAGATCCTGTAAATTTGAATTGAGCCAAATAATAAACACCTCTAATCAAATGATAATTCTTAAAACACTTGATCATGATGGAGCTTGAGCGAAACATATTAAAATTTTATTTAAATTCTTTATAATTAGTTAATTTAACTTAATATAATCATTAATATAGTCATTTATTTTTAAAAAATTATATTTGAAACTTACAAGATATAAAATTGAATCGCATCATTGACAACACTAATTAAACAAGACCGATAAAGATATTATTTCGATGAAACAAGTCCAAAGTAAAATTTAGTTAAGTATCTGGGGTCTATGATTCAGGACAATGGTGAGATTAAAGAGGATGTCATGCATCATATTAGGGTTGGCTAGTTGAAATGAAGCCTCGCTTCGGGAGTTCTATGTGATAAGAAAGTGCCCCAAAAGCTTAAAGGTAAGTTCTGCAGAGTGGTAGTCCAGCCGGCTATGTTGTATGGAGCAGAGTGTTGGTCAGTTAAGAACTCCCACATCCAAAAGTTGAAGGTGGCGGAGATAAGAATGTTGCGATGGATGTGTGGGCATACCAGAAAAAATAGGGTAAGGAATGAGATTATTCGGGAGAATATGAGAGTTGCCTCGATGGAGGACAAGATGCGAGAAATAAGGTTATATTAGTTCGGGCACGTGATGAGGCGGGGATTTGGTGCCCCAGTGCAGAGGTGTGAGACACTGGCTATGGATGGTTTTAGGCGGGGTAGAGGTAGACCAAAGAAATATTAGAGGGAGGTGATTAGGCATGATATGGAGCAGTTACAGCTTACGGAGGACATGACCCTTGATAGGAAGGTGTGGAGGACGTGAACTAGGGTAGAGTTTTAGGGGGTGGGAGTGTGTCGATAATAGTAGGAGAGCGCTCCTTTGTGTCTGGAGTTTCTTATTCGTGATGTTTTGGCTGTAGTATTAGCTTGTGGCTAGCGGTGTTAGTTTATTTTGCATACCGTACTAGTTTATATGCACTTATCTTTTGTGTTTGTTATACTGTTAGTTTGTTTTACATATCGTACTAATTTATATGCACTTATCTTTTGTGTTTGTTATACTGTCATCGGTCCTAAGCCGGGGGTCGATTGGAAACAGCCTCTCTACTTCTCCTGAGGTAGTGGTATGGTCTGCTTACACTCTACCCTCCCCAGACCCCTCTAGGTGGGAATACACTGGGTATGTTGTTGTTGAATTTGTTTAAATTTTTTACAATTAGTTAATTAAAAAATAACTAAATTTAATCACTTATTTATTTAGATATAAATTATTGTACAAATACACTTTTGTGATAGCTATGTTCAATTATTAATCCTTGGTTCAACTAATTATAACTACATGTATAATAATTATTAATTAATAATTTAGTATTAGACCATAAAAACATTATTCAGATAGATACGATTCGAATCTTCGAATAAGATAACTGCTATCGTAACACTTGATCAAGGTAAAACTTGAATGAAACATGATAAATTTTTTTTATATTTGTTATAAATAGAAAAATGAAAGTAAATATATTATAATTACTTATGTATTTAAATTATAACTCAAATTTGCTGGTAAGACATGTTAAGCCTAAATCAAATCAAATTATATTTAATCACTTATTTATCTAAACTATATTTCAAACCAAGTGGGTAGGGTCTAAGGCTAAGAGTGTGAATGGTTACAAGCTATGGTACTTAGGAAGTGAGAGGCGTAGGAATGGAGTCAACATTTTAATAGATGAAGAACTTAAAGGGCAGGTAGTGGAGGTTAAGAGGGTCAGTGATAGGTTGATGACTATTAAACTGGTCATTGGGGGGTTTACATTAAATGCGTGTAGTGTTTATGCGCCGCAGGTGGGCTTGAACGAGGAGGAGAAGAAGAAGCAGTTTTGGGAGGCCTTGGACGAGGTGGTGAGAGGCGTGCCTAACTCTAAGAAGATTATTATAGCAGGGGATTTCAATGGGCACATCGGGGTGTTACTGGGAGGCTATGGCGATATGCATAGAGGTTTTGGTTTTAGGAAGAGGAATAATGAAGGATCTGCTCTGTTGTATTTTGTAAGGGCCATTGGGATGGTGGAGTGAACCCGATCTTTCCGAAGAAATAGGATCACCTAGTTACCTTCCGAAGTGCGATAGCCAAGACTCAGATTGACTTTTTGCTGTTTAGGAAGGGGGATAGGGCATTATGTAAGGATTGTAAGGTCAGTGAGAATCTTTTGACCCAATACAGGCTTCTGGTGATGGACTTGGGTATAAAGAATGATAATAAAAAAAGGATCGGGGAAGGTCGACCCAGAATAAAGTAGGGTGGCTTGACGCCGGTGACTGCACTGGAGATAAATAAGAATATGGCGAGAATGTGGGTGTGGGAGTGTAGTGGGGACGTGGATGGTATATGGTATAAGGCTGCTAGGTGCATCAAGGAAACAACTAGAGAGGTGTTGGATGTCTTAAGGGGCCAGGCTGGACAACATCGGGGGGACTGGTAGTGGAATGAAGAAGTTAAGAAGAAAGTAGAGACTAAGAAGGGGTCACATGCTAAGTTGGTTGAGAGTAAGAATGAAGAGGAGAAACGGGTAAATAGGTAGGAGTACAAGTTAGCTAAGAAGGAGGCTAAGTTAACAGTTACGACTGCTAAGACAACAACGTTTGAGAGCTTGTATGCGGGGTTAGAGGAGAGAGGCAGGGAAAATAGGTTGTATAGGCTTGCTAAGGATAAGGAGAAGAAGGGTCGCAACCTCGATCAAGTGAAGTGCATTAACGGGGAGGATGGTACAATGCTGGTAGAGGATTTTCACATTAAGAGAAGATGACAGTTGTATTTTCATAGTCTCTTGAATGATGAGAGGGACAGAGACATTATGTTAGGGGAATTGGAGCACTCAGAGGAGTGTCGTGATTTTAGATATTGTAGACTTTTTAAGGTGGGAGAGGTCAGAGAGACTAGTCGCAGGATGCGAAGGGGTAGGACGACAGGGCCTGATGAGATTCCAGTGATTTTTGGAAATTTTCTGGCGGGACTGGGTTATGGTGGCTGACTAAATTGTGTAACGATATTTTTAAGACTTCAAAAATCCCGAGGCTTAGAAATGGAGTACTATGATTTCTTTATATAAGAATAAGGGTGACATCCATAGTTGCAATAACTGTAGGGCTATTAAGTTGTTGAGTCACACTATGAAGGTCTGGAGAGAGTGGTCGAGCGGAGGTTGAGGAGGATCGTGTCTATTTCAGAAAATCAGTTTGGATTTATATCAGGTCGCTCGACTATGAAGGCAATTCACCTGGTGTGGAGACTAGTAGATCAGTATAGGGAAAAGAAAAATGACTTACATATGGTGTTCATCGATTTGGAAAAGGCGTACAACCAAGTCCCCAGGGTGGTTCTGTGGAGATGATTGGAGGTGAATGGGGTCCCGATGGCGAACATCAGATCGATTAAAGACATGTATGATGGAACAAAGACTTAGGTGAGGACTGCAGGAGGATATTCAGAGCATTTCCCTATCTTGACAGGGTGCATTAGGGATCGACTCTTAGACCATTTTTGTTTGCGTTGGTGATGGATGTGTTGACGCGACGTATTTAAGAAGAGGTGCCTTGGTGTATGCTTTTTGCAGATGATGTAGTTTTGATTGATGAGACATGTGGTGGTGTGAATGATAAATTGGAAGTTTGGAGACAAACCCTTGAGTCTAAAAGGTTCAGGTTGAGTAGGAGCAAGATAGAGTATATGAAGTGCAAGATTAATGACTTGAGGCAGGAGAACGAGGTGGTAGTAAAATTGGATTCCCAGGTTTTTTGTAAGAAGGATAGTCTTAAGTAACTCGGATCCATGATTCAAGGGAATGGAGAGATTGATGAGAATGTCTCCCACCGTATTAGGGCAGGATGGATAAAGTAGAGGCTCGCCTCGGAAGTGTTGTGTGATAGGAAGGTACCACCCAAGCTTGAAGGAAAATTCTACAGAGTGGAAGTCTGTCCGGCCATGCTGTATAGAGCTGAGTGTTGGCCAATCAAGAACTCCCACATTCAAAAATTGAAGGTGGCAGAAATACAAATTACGTTGGATGTGTGGGCTTACTAGGGGGATAGGGTTCGGAATGAGATTATCCGGGAGACGGTGGGAGTGACTTTGGTGGAGGATAAGATGTGGAAAGTTTGATTGAGATGGTTCAGACATGTGATGAGGAGGGGAACAAATGCCCCAGTTCATAGGTGTGAGAACTAGCTTTACATGGCTTCAGACGAGGTAGGGGTAGATCGAAGAAATACTAGAGAAAGGTGATTAGACGTGACATGGAGCAGTTACAGCTTACTGAGGAGATGACCCTAGATAGGAAGGTATGGATGACATAAATTAGGTTAGATGGCTAGTGCATGTGGGTAGGTTGTAGTCAGTAGTTAGGAGATCTTTGGGGTAGCCGGGCAGGTAGTCTTAGGGCTGGGTCCATAGGTTAGAGCTGCTAGTAGGAGGGGATGGGGGTGGGGGGTCCTTGGGTTCGTTAGTGTAGGGGTATTAATTTGTGGGAGTCTTATTTTTGTTATTCCATTTTGTTTCATGCTTTATTACGAATTTGCTTACTATTTTTTGTCTTGAGCCGGGGTTCTATCAAAAACAGTCTTTCTACTTCCCCGGAGGTAGTGGTATGGACTGCGTACATTTTATCCTTTTCAGACCCCATATAGTGGGAATACACTGGGTTTGTGGTTGTTGTTGTATATTTCAAATGCACTAGTAAAATTCGGTAAGATCAAATCAAATCAAATGATTAAAACATCTAACTATCTTAGATCGATGGTATTTGATTTTATAATAAAGGTTGTCCAATCACTATATAGACAAGATATAATATCTCACTCTCAAATGTAACCTTTTTTAATTTAGTGTTGCTACAACAAATTTTCATTCAGGATCAAATAATTATTAGCTACAAAATTCTGTCAAAATTCATTTCACCATAACAAATAGTTATGGATCTTGAAGCAAAAACTTAACAATTGCCATATTTTTTAGAACTTAAAACAAAAAATACTTATTTAGTTACAATATTTTGCTTGAGGTAATTTATTGTACCTAAAGATTTAGAATTGTTGCAGTAATTTTATTATGTTAGAAACATGTCGAGTTATACTTATGCGAGAACATCCTTTTATTGACATATAAAAGTGATTCCATTTTTCAAGTAGTTAATGATTCACATGTATAATTTTACCCTACCACTTTTACTCCTCCTATGTCTTGTTTTAAAATTATTATAATTGAACCAATATTTTTGATGAGCAATTAATTCTTCTTTTTTCATAATTTATTAAAATATAATTGAGGTATGTGAAAATTGTGAAACTACACTGACCATGTCATAGGTGAAACTAAAAGAATTGAAAAATTGAATAACTGAAATTAAAGATAGGTCAAATTTATCGGCGATTACCTAACATTAAGTCTATCATATTAAAATATTGGTTTCAATTTTTTTAACATAAAAATTATTTAACTTTAAAAATTGATATACAAAAAATACTTTTCTATTTTGTGACATAAAAGTATCCTATCTTTAAAATTTAGTACAAATTATTTTATTTATTTTTTTAAAAGGTGTTTACAAAATTTACCATACAAATACATATATTAGTGTTGAGAATAGTCAAATCACATTTTCTTCAATATTACTAATATTAGATTAAAATTATTATAAAGAAATCAAACTAAGGAAAGCAAGTATAATATTGTATACCCTGAACAAGGTATGTATTAAAAAGTAAAATATTAGAGATGTCACGGTCCAAATTCAGGACCGTGATGACACCTATTCCATCCTCCGTGATAGGTAAGTCAAATACCCAATTACAAGAACAACATCTCAAACTCATAGAAGCGGAAGAAAATAAGAACATAACCAATCCTGAATAATCTCATAAGTAGATTAATAGACTAGTAAAATCATATCATAGATAATCCCAGGTTTGGAAGTCATTAATATAAGCCACTATATATACAATCAAAAGAAAGTTTGTGTCTTTCAAAATACGAAAAATGCATAAGGATAAGGCTGAAGGAGATTTCAGTAGTCTCTAAAGCCAGTTGAAGCTACCTCGAATCTCCAATGTTGCTAGCAAAAAAGGAATCACGGGAATCAATATTCAGAGGTCGTCAGATCTGTACCTGGACGTAAGGTGCAAAAAAAGCAAGAGTGAGTACGGAACCACATATACTCTGCAAGAATCGTCGACCGACTCTGATTCAAAATGGTGACGAGTGATACCACGTAAATCATCTAAAAATAAACATACAACTTGCACTCGGGAAAACCACCTTAATCTAACTGAATAGACAAGTTTAACAGTCATAAGGATATCATAACACAGTCCAAAAAATTCTCAATCCAATGAAAAAAATAACACATATATAATAAGTACAAGGTCAACAAATATATTTTAACCAGTTTGAACCAAATGAATCAATGCAACGCGATGCAATGCATATGCTGTGTAAAAAACAATTTATAGAAGAGATTGTTGATTCTTTTATTAATAATGAGTAAGGTATTTATACAAGGGAGTGGATCCATAAGTATCAGGAAAGAAATTTGTGCAATCAATCAACATAAATGAGAATCTGTACATTTATTAATATGCTAAAAAAGGGAAAACTAAATCTATAAATAAGGAGGGAAAATCATTTACAATCCCTCTAAGATATATCTCAAATATGCCCCCGCAAGATGGTAGGTCGATTAGAGATACCAATCTTGGAACGTAACAACTCAAAAGAACTATTGGGAAGAGATTTTATGAGCATATCATCTAGTTGGTCTTTCGATGAAACATGTAAAACCCGAAGAAGACCTTGCTGGACTAATTTATGGACAAAATGATAATCAAGTTCAAGGATCTTCATGCGAGAGTAGAACACAGGGTTAGCACAAACATATAAAGCACCAAGATTATCATAGTGATGACCGGTGGCTGAGATGGAGTAATCTATAACTCCTTGAGAAGGTTACACACCCAACAAAGTTCAGCAGTGGTAGAGGCAATGGCCTTGTATTCTGTCTCTGTTGAAGAGCGAGATATAGTTCGTTGTTTCTTAGAACTCCATGAGACTGGATGACTGCCAAGATACATAACATAGCCTGTAGTAGATGAGCAATCATCGTGATCACTAGCTCAATCAGATTCGAAAAGCGCATGAAGCTAGAGAGTAGAGTCATCTCAAAGAAATAAATTACGGTCTGAAGTCCCAGCTAGATAGCGCAAGGCATATTTTACCATGGTCCAATGAGTTATCATGGGAAATTTGTTAAACTGAGATAACTTATTGACTATAAAATCAACATCTGGGCGAGTAAACTGCAAGTACTACAAGCTTCCTACTACAGTCCTATATATTGTGGGATCTTCAAGAGGAAAACCATCTTTAGAACCTGGACATAAACCATAAACCACAGATATTCTCACTGGTTTTGCATCTGCCATGTTGGTCCTTTCAATTAG
This sequence comes from Capsicum pubescens, assembly GCA_030864215.1. Taxonomy (NCBI): domain Eukaryota; kingdom Viridiplantae; phylum Streptophyta; class Magnoliopsida; order Solanales; family Solanaceae; genus Capsicum; species Capsicum pubescens. The sequence continues at coordinate 52,609,732 of CM061543.1, read as the reverse complement.
TTTGCATACATATTTATTTTAGTTAAGAAATAGACCGACAGCTGACCGAATGACTTCAACACCAAAGAAAAATTTCAGATCACCGAGATCTTTTATGAAGAACCGAGTACCAAGCTACTTTATGAATTTCTTCAACATGGTGTGACTGATTATCAGTAATTATAAGATAGTCAACATAAACAACAAGATAGATAATAACTCCAAGCTTTGCATAAATGAAGAGACAATGATCACACTGAAAGTGATAAAAGACAAGAGAGACAAGATAATATTTCAGTTCATCATACTAGGCACGTGGAGCCTGCATCAAGCCATAGCTAGCCTTGTGTAATCGACAAATATGAGTAGGAAACTTCTCATTAACAAATCCAGGTGGCTGAGCATGTAAACTTCCTCAGATAGATGCCTATGTAGAAATGCATTATTAACATCTAATTGCCTAAGTGGCCAATCTTTAGAAACTGCGAGAGAAAGGACAACCCTCACTGTAGTATGCTTAGCAACAAGAAAGTGTATCTCAAAATAATCCACGCCATCTCATTGAAGATAACCTTTAGCAACCAATCGAGCTTTGTAACGTCCAATGCTGCCATCCAAATTATACATAACATGAAATCCCCAATTGCAACTCAATGGTTTGGCATGAGGAACAGATGGCACAAGAGACCAAATTCCTTGACTTTGCAATGTGGAAACCTCTGCGTTCATAGCAGCGTACCAATTTGGATCTTTTAAGGCTTAAAGAACAGTAGGAGGTTTTATCGGCTTAGGTAAGAAGGAAGGTTATATTATATTGGTAGAGGTTTTGGTTGTTGGAGATGGTTTGGTTAATGGTGAGTCTGGGAAAACATTAACATTAGAAGCATCATAAGCAGTAAAACTTAGGCACAATTTCTGAATGGGTCTATAAATGTTATTTTTTTATCGAGTAGTCATGGGATGAGAGAGTTGAATGATCAGATTTTGATATGACACATTGGTATTATTAGGTAAAGAGGGGTCAGAAAAAGGTAAAGAGGTAGAACTAACATCGGATAACGAAGGAGAAAGGGACATACCTAAATGGTAAATATTGGATAAATTCACAGTCTCGTTTGATGAAAAAGCATTGCCAGGCGCACCACTAGATGATGTGGTACCAAGGGTCGGTGTAGCAGAGGTGATAGATGAAGTTCGGTCACGTGTAAAAGGAATTACAAAGTGATTTGGAACCCAAGAGTCAATAGTGTTATTTTGTGGCCTACTTTATGTTATTTCAAGAGACATATAAGGAAAAAAGTGTTCCACAAAATCAACATGACGAGATAAATAAAGACGAGACTTTACAGGATCATAACACTTATAAGCACTCTGATTTTATAAATAGCCTAAGAAAAGACAAGAAGTAGAGCGAGGTTGTAATTTATTCTGATTATAAGGACGCAACCATGGATAACATAAGCAACCAAAGACCCAGAGTTTGTTATAGTTCACTGGAGTACCATATAATCTAAAATAAGGTGAATCACCATTTAAAGTTTGGGCGGGAAACCTGTTGATTAAATAGGCAGCAGCAGTGAAGGCATAAGACAAAAACTTTAGAGGAAGATTGGTATTGTGTAATAATGTGATACCTGTCTCCACAACATGGCAATAATGACACTCGGCAGTGGCATTGTGTTCAGGTGTATAGGGGGAGAGAGAAAATGGGATATTCTATTCTCTTTAAATAATGAATAAAGATGAAAAAATTCTCTGCCATTATTAGAGTAAAAGCATATTATGGGCTTTTGAAAAAATTTCTCAACAATTCGTTTGAATTTTGAAAACACAATTGAAATATCATATTTTCTCTTATGAGGAAATAGCCAGATATATTTCGTATAATGATCCACAGATATTAAATAATATTGAAAACCATCAATAGAAACTTCTGGTGTAGCACCCCAAACATCTGAATAAATATATTTTAAAGCAGAAGAACTTTGTATCGAGGATTTATAAAAAGGAGTCTTATGCATTTTATTTCATTTACAAGAATTGCAAAAAAAAAATCTTCTCTAAAGATAAAGAAATGTTCAAAAGCTTCAAAATATGACGAAGAGTAGGAGTGAAGGGTTACCCGAGACATTGATGCCAGTTAGGAGCGGTGGTGATGGAAGTGGTGTTGGCTTGAGAATTAGATATAGCTTAGAGGGAAGACTTGGATAGCCATAGGTATACACCACCCTTAGGCTTCCCAGCTACTAGTGGTATCCCCGTAGAATAATCTTTCATAATAAATGAGTAAGGTTAGAAGTTAACAGAGACATTTTTATTACCACACAATTTATAAATAGAAATGAGATTTTTTTCATATAAGGCACACATAGAACAATAGTTAAATTGAGAGGGGTAGAGGAAGAAGGTAGAAGAGTAGATCCTGTATGGGTAATCTTGTGAGATTTACCATCACCAAGCATGACATCCTCAGTACCATCATATTCAGAGTGAAGAGAAAGATTTTATAAGTCTTGTCTAATATGGTACGAGGCACCAGAATAGGCACGCCAATTTGGATACGCGTTGGTGGATTATGAAACAAAGTTGGCTTTGGGTTGCTACTCACTAGATAGGTTGAAGTTGCTAGAAGAACCATTAGATTTGGTACCTGTGACAACAGAAAGAATGGAAAGCAATTTCCTACATTACTTAACATAATGGTCAGGTTTGTCGCATAGTTGACAAGTGACCCTAGGTCGATTGTTTTGGCAACCAGAATGGCCTTCTTGATTGCTACCATTTCCATTTCTATTTGAATGAGGGAAATTCCTTTGATTGGAATGTGAGTTGTTGGTATTTCAATTGTAATTTGGATTAGTGGGTGCAGGAGGTTTAGCAACAAAGTTTTCCATAATTGGCGCCACAGTTTGTGATGAACGACGAGTCCAATAAGCTTCAAAATCGATCAATTTTTCATGAAGATCTTGAAAAGTTATGATTGTTTCACGAGAATAAAGTGCAGAGGCAATGCTATCATACTCGGAAAGAAGGTCGAGTACAACATGAAGAAAAACTCCATCAACGGATATATGAGCACCAACTGAAGCGAGCTTGGCACATATCTCTTTGATTTTCTGCAAATACATGGTGATGGAGAGATTTCCCTTCTGAATAGTATTCAAGTCTTATCTCAGGCTCATTATACAAGCACGCGACGGCTTGGCATAGGTCGTGGCAAGGTTTTGCCAAAACACATAAGAAGTTTTATCATCCGTAGAAAAGGTATAATTTATGGTGAAAGGGATGCAAACATGGCACTTCTAATTATATGATCTTGTCATTTATAATTAGAGGTAGTTGTGGTGGATGGTGGTTCATTTATGAACAAAAGAAAATCATGGCAGTAAGCAGTGTTTTCCACTGATATTGCCAAGATTAGTAATTGGTAGTGGTGAGTAATGGGGATTAGGCGACACCATTGATTGAAATGAGTTGGTCATTGTTGTTCAAAGAGATGATATTATAGGATGCCATAATATTTTATGGAGAAGGAATGGTTTGATGGTTAGTCGATTAAGTAGTTTGGTTTGGGGTGTCGATGTTTGGTTTGTTAGGATTTTGTAAGAATAAGAGTTTCTATTTGAGGGAACCATGGCTGCTGGGAAAAAAAGAATTACTGCCCAGAAAACTTATTGGTTGTGAAGAACAATAGCCCTGATACCATAAAGCAATTTGTAGAAGAGATTGTTGATTCTTTTATTAATAATGAGTAAGGTATTTATACAAGAGAGTGGATCCACAAGGATCGAGAAAGAAATCTATACAATCAATCAACATAAAAGAGAATCTGTACATTTATGAATATGGTAAAAAATGAAAAACTAAATCTGAAAATAAGGAGGGAAAATCATTCACAATCCCTCTAAGATATATCTCTAATAGTGTACACACCTACTGAGCAATGAAATCAAGGTCTGGACCCATGGGGGACTCACAATGTCTATATACTGTGCAGGTGTGCACTCTGATCCCAGTAAATATACTGTGCAGGCATGCACTTCGATCTCAATAAATATACTGTGTAGGTGTGCACTCCAATCCCAAAAAATATACTGTGCAAGCGTGCACTTCAATCCCAATAAATACACTGTGCAGACGTGCATTCCGATCCCAATAAATATATTTTCCAGGCGTACACTCTGATTCTAATGAAATGCAAAGCATGATGTGCGGGCGTGCAACTCTGATCCTAAATCAATAATAAAGTCAAGCAAAGAACTTCGTGTCTCAAGTCAAATCAGACATCAATTTCAAAGTCAACTCAATTTATCAAGTGAGAGTATTTTCATTAGCTAACTTTTTCCACAATTTATCTATTATAGCAAATTAGTCCATCAAACTAGCAATTAGGGAAACCAGTTCAAAACATTCAATTAACTTATTTTATCCCCTCAAACAACACCTGGTACCCTCATAGATGCTCGTCACAATCACCTATACAGGACCCACATTTCTCATTACTCTCATTACACATAACTAACAAAACAAGCACTTTGAAAAAGAGTCAGCAACATTTAGTCTTGGTAGATTTTAGGTATAATAATAGCTATCATTCTAGTATTGAGATGGCACTCTTCGAGGCCTTATATGGTAGGCGTTGTCTCTCTTCAGTTGGTTGGTTTGAGGTTTCTGAGATTAGTCCCCAAGGTATGAACTTGCTTTGGGAGTCTTTGGATAGGGTTCGGGTCATTTAGAATAGACTTCGAGCGGATCAAAGTAGGCAGAAGTGTTATCCAGATCATAGACTTTATGCCTTGAGATTTAGCATAGATGATTGAGTCTTCCTTCATATTTTGCCCATGAAGGGCATGATGAGGTTTGGGAAGAGGGGAAAGCTTAGTCCCAGATATATTGGGTCATTTGAGATTCTCCGGACTATTAGGGTATAGATTATGAGTTAGCATTGTCGCATCTTTATCATTTTTTCATCCAGTTTTTCATGTTTCTATGCTACTGCATTACATTCTAGATGAGTCTTCTTTCATTCATTGGGATGCAGTAAGGTCAGATGAGAGGTTGACCTTCGCTAAGAAATCAGTCTCCAATTTAGCTAGGGATGTTAGACGGTTGCATTCTAGAGATTTTCGGTGGTTAAAATTCAATTAAGACACCATCTAGTAGATGAGGCTACTTATGAGGTTGAGTCTGACATGTGTAGTAGTTATCCCAAGATTTTTGTTGATTCAGGTATTTCCCTGGCCTTTAGTTTGCGGATGAACTAGATTTTTAGTGGTGTATATTATAAGGGCTTGATTTTGTGAATTTTCATTCTTATGTGTTTGACCATTTATCTCTCCCAATGGTTTCTACGTGATGTTTCTGGGGTGTGGGGATGGTCGGCATGATTTTAATGCATTGCGTTGCGATTTGTGCAAATTTGTGATTTTTGGAGATTAAAAAGGCTTTATAGTTGACTTTGGTCAACATTTGTTGTTCTATGTGCCGATGGAAAAATAGGATGTGCCAGCATATCGGGATCATCAATTTTGGGTTAGTAGCGTAGTTGGTTAGATTTTATATCTTTTTTATCTCATTTCGACCCTTGATTTGGAAGATTGTGAAATTGGGTCTCAAGGGTCAATTTTGTGAAAACAACCACTTTTCAAAAATCTAGTGTCGCCGTTGAGTTTGAAACATCAAATTTAATAGGCTAGCATAGTTCATTTGTATTCTCGATATTCCAAATGAATCTCGAGGGGTCGGTGGGGACTTGAAAGATTTTCAAGTCCCAGCTGGTGCAACAGCTAAAGCGACACTTGGGGCGCTTTAGCGGAGTTTGCTTAAGCAGTCAACCGATTGGGGCCACTTAAGCTTACTGTGCAGCAGTCGCTGGTACCATGTCACTTTAGCGGTGACTGCTTAAGCGGTCATACTTGGGTAGCATAAAAATTTCCTTCTCGATTTTTCTTCCATTCTTGAAATTTTGAGCTTCAGGTTGAGAGGATTTTGGGCGATTTCTTTCATCTTCGAGCTTGGGTAAGCTCCAAATCACTATTTCAATTATTTTACTTCAACTCTCATAATCTAAAACCCGCTAAATTGTGTCTTCAAAATGGAATATGGGGATTTTGGCCTGGAAGGCTAAACATGGTTTTTCTTTGATTTAAATCTCGTTTTTAAGCCATTTCACTTGGGTTTCTTCTATGGCTTCCTTAATTAAATCATGGGTAATGTATTTACGAACTAAAATTTTGGTTTTATCTCTTCTTTTCGAAAACCCATTTCGAGGGTCCATTTTGACCTCAATTTGAAAGTAGGTAATATGGGTGCCATTAGCTTCTTTTGATGTATAGATTCTATATTTGTATGTTTTAGTTGACTCTGGAACGTTCGAGAGGGGAAAAACTCAGCATAAAGGGATTTTTGTCTTGGATTTCAGCGTCACGAGGTAGGTTATGGCCTAACTCTCTTCAGACTGGGCTAGGTAGTTAATATTTGTATAAAAGCATGTTACGAGTATGGGCAATACTTACGAAAATAATGTTATTACTATTAGGTACCTTTGTGGGGGCTTAAGTTGATATTATTGGTGATTTGAGATGATAATTACTATGTGTGGCCCATGTGGGGGTCTTATCTGATATTGTGGGTCTTGCGTATACGTTGGATTGTCTTTCTTGCGTTAGAAATGCCTAAGTTGGACTTTTTTGGTATTATTGATATCTTACTTGCATATATCACTTTAATGGTACATGACTTATATTGAATCATGGATGGTTGACATATTGAGTGGATTTTGAGCTCACGTGTGTTTATATTGGTTGGATTTAAGATCCTTATTATGGTTTGGTTGTGAGCATTAAATCCTCATATCATAGATACATTCATGAGATATTGGTACCATTGTGGAAAGGTTGATTTTTGATAGAAATGTGATACTTTTACAAAACTCTCTGTCGTAGCCCATGAGTCGGAGAGGAGATATGAATATTGAGACTTAGATTGAGTATTGAGATTGTATATGGGTTGTGAACCCCCCATGGGTCCTACATGAAAGCATATGCTTGATAGTTATATATGGAGGTTATGCGATAACCTCGATCACATCACATCATCATCATTATCATTTTCATTGCATTTCATCCATTTAAGGACCCCCAGTGTTGTGTTTATGTATTTTATCTGTTGCGTTGCCTATTTATGTTTCTTTGACGTATCTGTTTCCTACTTGTATGTTATTTATAGAACTATTAGTCGAGATGGTATGAGCTACCATTTGGGATATTTTCTGCTTACGTGTGACGTGCTTATAGTGTATATTTATATACCTTATTTTCTACTTTGCTCACTCGGCCTATGGTACCTACTAAGTACAAGTGGACCGTACTCATTTTTATTGTGTCCTTTTGGTGCAGATTTAGGTATGAGTGCATCGCGCGGTAGCTGAGTTCGTGCGAAGATTTGTAATACATCGAGGTAGTGGCCACTCTATGCTTCCATAGTTGACTTCCGACCTCATCCTATCTAGTTGGTGTCTTATTTTGTATTCTGAGACAGACTTGTAGTTGTTCGGACTCTCAGTTGTATTTTCAGATTTTGAGATGTATTTAGATTGTTCTTACATTGTGACACTAGGTTTTGGGATGGTTTTAAATTTGCATTGCTATTCAGACTTCCGTTTACTATGTATGAGTGGTTGGACTTTGCTCTAGAAGTCTCACCTTTGAATTTGTGTTATGGTTTTCTTTTAGATTTCAGTTTGGTTAATCGGCTTACTTATCAAGGCTTAGCCGCGATAGGTGCAATCATGACCTAAGTTTTTGGGTCGTGACAAAAGGTCTAGTATACCATTCAAGTATTGAAAATGATTCTAAAATGCCCTTCTTCCACTTATTGGTTCTAAAATACCAATCCATCACTTATTTGGCTCTATTTTACCCTTCCCCTTAACAGAAAAATTTTAAAAATAATTAGTATTTTCATTAAATATGTGTCAATTTCTTATTGATTGGAATTTAATTAACTAAAAACTTAATAATCTCTTAACCCAACCCGAATCCCACTTCAAATAACTTGGCCCAACGATCTGACCCAACCCAACTGCTCTTCTATGGCAGAAGTCACCGGTACTAGAGCCGGCAAACGCAATCGGAGGTCTTCTTCCGACAACTCCACTTCTAGTAGTTTTTGTTGCTTTTTCTACCCATCTTTGTCGGATAAGCAATGTCTTATTTGTTATAGCATCAGTAGTTTATTCGAGCTTTGAAAAGTTGAAGTTTGTATTTCAGTAGTCAAATCTAAGGGGGGTTAAATTAAAATCTCATCAAATTCAAGATTTCAAATGACAAATACACTAAAAGGGAGATAAAGATTGATTATGTGAACATATTCTGAAAATAATCCAAAATGAAAATCATCTCACCATTTCTAACAATACCCAAAAGCACAAATACAAAAAGTTGATTTTTTTTTTCAAAAAAAAAAAGAACAGAACATACGAAGTAACAACAAAATAAAAGAATATAGTTAATGAAAGCTTAAATGGAAATGGGGAAATCCTCAGAAAAATGCTTGTAATTGTCATCAAAATTTGTACACTAGGTTTGTTGTTGTTTTGTCATCAAAATTTGTAAAGGTGCAGGAAGTTAATGATGCTGCTTGTCCAGAAAATGAACTCCTCTTTGCTAGGTAGAAAAAGCAGCAAAAATTACTGGAAGTAGAGTTGTCGGGAGAGGACCTCAGGTCGCGTCCGGTGGCTCTAGCACCAGTGCTTCAACCATAGAAGGACAGTTGGGTTGGGATGGGTCGTTGAGTCAAGTTATTTAAAGTGGGATCCAAATTTGATTTAAAGATTATTAAATTTTTAATTAATCAAATTTCAACCAATAAGAAATTAACACACTAAATGAAAATGCTAATTTAAAAAAAAAAATTGTTAAGGGAAATGGTAAATTAGAGTCAAATAGGTGGATGGAAGCCAAGAGGTGAAGAAGGATATTTTAAAACCATTTGTATATTAGGCCCTTTTCCACATATCCAAATGTAGCTAAGATTGGTGCATTTAATAAGTACTAATGAATTATTAAAACAAAAGCTGAAGTCAAGTTTAAGAATGTGAGGTAAATTTTAGTAGCTCAATTAGTTAGCTATATGAACTTTGGCCTTCTTGTAATCTGCTCCCATTTTCTCTTTTCCTGCCGTTGTATATTTGGTAGCCTTGTGGCTTTGCGAAAGAGGTTTCTACGGATGTCGGACAGTTGACCAATGCTCTTGATAAAAGAGACACTGTCTTCGTTCGACCAATAAATGAAAGAAGAAACATCGAGCTCCCAAAGTAACTCCAATTGGGTTAATCCACTACTTCGGTCTGCCAAAAGCACCAGTCCGTTGTGGAGAAATTTGCAAGACAAAAGACCTGGTTATCTCTATCCATGGATAATTCTTTACACCAAAACAGGAGTGGCAACAGATCCACGACTCTTGACACATTAAAAATAAATACTTCTCACAGGAGGTTCATCCATAAATATTCCAATTTAAAGCTAGACTGCCATGACAGAAATCAGTTCTAAAACTTGATATATTTGACGAGGCCAAGCTAACTATGATTTTTCCTCTGATTCCACGAGTATGTAAGCAAAGCTTTAAGCACTTGTTGACTTGTAGTGACATTCATCGATGGTAGAGTAAACCAGTCCTTCCGATTCAAGAGATGCTACTGCGTCCCTATCAAGATTAAAAAATGATTAAGTTTATGAAGTACATAACTGTTACAATGATGCATGCAATGAAAATGAGGAACAAATTTGTTGTCCTCTATCTTTCTGTGTGACAGATAAAGAGATATACATGATTTTCTCCAGAGGAACTTTTAGTTGTTGAGCAATTTCATTCCGGTGTATCCCTTTCTCCTGCGCACTGAACATGGAAAGATTGTCAGTTTTTGCAATCTAGAGTTGGGGAACATGATCAACTCAAACAAAAATTAATGCAGCATCTTCAAAAGGTCCCTTTATAATATTATAGCATGGTATGAAGAAGCAGCTGACTGCAACATTGCTCGGAAGCCAACTATGCGTTCTACAAAAGGCAAAACTGGTACAAGCCAGTTATGTTATAACTCTAGGAAATGATATAAATCTTGATTTCCAACTAAAGCATGGAAATCCTGCTCCTTTTGCTAGTTTGATGTAAGATTAGCCATATTTCAATGTGTTGCTCTCTTAAGGGCATACTATTGTGATTCCCTCCATTAATCAGTACCATCTACTCCTACAAATAGAGAACATTGTTTTTATTTTTATATCCATATCGAAACACAATTTCTTTCAACCTTAAAATACTAAATGCTATGTATATGCATGACCAATTAAGCAGTAAAATTATTCCAATAATGGTTTTCAGCATAAAACATTTTCCAGATGCTAGTTTGGGGGAAACATTAGGTGTAACCAAAGATACTTCTCTTTTTCAGAAAATATTTGGTATAAAGAAGCGACTAGTAATATCAAATCAAATGCATTCAGCATGTTAAGTCGGTAACTTCCAGAAGTTCAAACATATAGGTCACACCAAAGGGGTAGCATCAAAGCTGCTGACCTCTTTTTTCATTTTCCGTTCTTTCAGACTCAATTGCTTCGACCAAAATATAATTGTCGCAGGAAGTTTATCAGAATACTGTCAGAGCATTCCGTCTTCATTGCAAAATGAACATAGATGAATCATGCTGTTTTCACTGTCTGCTAGAGAGGATTTGTGGACTGATCATTGTAGAGAAGTTACTCAAACTAAGGTAAACCCTATATTCTTGCAGCTACCAAATTTTCTTGGAATGTCTGAAAAGTCAATTAGTTACTGTTTCACCCTCAAAAATAAGTGTGACCCAATTAAGTTACTCCCTTCTCTTCAATTTGAAGTTACTTCTTGTTTAAACCTACTTTTTGATAATTCTCTTCAACTTGAAGTTCCTTCTCTTTTTTGAAAAGCCAAATTTGATTAAACCTACTTTTTGATAATTCTCTTGTATGCTTTTGAAGAACAAAATGAGCAAAACAACAAAGTACAAACAACAAAAATCACGAAGCATGGATTTTAAATGCTGAATAAATCTTCATTTTAAGAGAATCTTAATTTAAGATGAACAGGGCATCAATCAAGTTGACATGGAGAGAACCAAATATAACTTCCAAGTTAAATAAAGTTAGTTTGAACTCTAGAAAACTAGACTGTCATTGGGAAAGCATACCACTTGCGATCGATAACATTTTCTCTTCTGGAATAGTTTATCAATCAATGAGAAGCTATGAACAACATGAATCAGGTGTTATGATTAATAGCATATTAAACAACTTACAGTGATGAAGGTTGTTCTAAATAATCTATCACACTCTTTTCTATGCCCTTGAGTCCATCAATGCTCAAATTTCCAGAGAACTGAAAGATATAATGGATGACGCAGATTAAAGAATAGTAGAATGGCAATCTGAAATAATCATTTACAGCATGGTTAATACTTACTTGATTGGAATTGTGTCCACTTGAAGAGGCACTAACTGCTGCTGGTACATCAGTTTGGCTGGGAGTGGAAACCGAGTGACCGCTCTGAATCTCATAGGGAGAAAAGTGTAGACATTATTCTACAAGTGGGGTTATAGAGAACAATAAAAGGATGATGTATATCAAACTCTCATTGTTATTAGAAGCTAGATGTGTATACCTGTGGCTTCCTATAGCAATGATGGACATAGATACATTCAAGGAAGTGGGTAGCAACCTCATTATAATCAGTTATAGGTCTGAAACATAATGAAAGACCAAAATACAGTGTTTACTGATAGGTTTATATAAGAATCACTATATAAAATGACATTAAGTTCTTTTTGGCTATGGTGCCGTGATAAACCTTTTGCTACGGACTAGCAAAAAGGTGCAAATTTTGTTCACACTTATAATCATATGTTGGAGAAATATTAAACGAAAGAAACCAACTCTTTTTCACATTTCCAGATGCAGCATAAACAAAATCTTGTTAGAAAGGTCAGGAGGTGCTATGCCTATTTTGAAAACTGAGGGAGGCCACGTGAAAACTGGGGAACCAGCCTGGAGGGGGGAGACCTCTATCAACAAGTGACTCTAGTGTTCCATCTAATAAAAATTAAGGCTCATAATGGATAGACAACATAAAACTCCCAAATTACATGTAATCAGCCAAAAAAAAAAAAAAATTACGGCTGATCAGTGGACTTATAAAACACGTAGCATAGTTCAACCACAAACCACCTGATGACACTTTCAGCACCCAATATCACTTAAGACATCCTAAAAGTGATAGATTGATGGATTTGGAAATCAGTGTCCGAAAAACTCACATCATCTGGAAAGACACTCTGTGGACATTGTTAAGAATGAGTACACAGGTCTAAAAAGAATTGGTTACTTAAATAAGCACTAAGCTGTCCTGATTCAATTGCAAATCATGTCCCCAGCGTGTAATAACAAATTGTTTTGGCTTCTAGCATTCTACCATCTATAGAAAAAGAAAAGGTCAGGAACACAAACTTCAACACAGCTTACAACAACAAGTGGTCTAATTATAAATTATGGGTCATAAAAAATTCAAGAAAAAGCCTGAAAAACAGATAATACACTTGAAATGACTAATCATACCAAAGTTTGATAAACATCATAAAGTTCAACTGACTAAACACCAGTGTAAACCTCTATGATTCTCAGTGAACACCTCGCACTTGAAGGACTGTGCTTTTGGCTATTTATGTTGAAATCAAGTAGTACTAACATCTCTAAAGGAAAAAGGGAAAGGTTGTTTCCCACCAAAGAGAACACAAATAACTGAACAAAGAGATCATCATTGTCATCAAAACTAACAAGTGGAAGATGACTAGCACAAGATTATGAACTAGCTTTTCCCTGACTCATTGAAGAGAAATCAAGGGTGTTAATGTTACAGCAAAAAAGCATTGAAGACATTATGAGGTCAAAATCTTGACTAACTGTTGACAAGAAAAAGATATTATACTTTTAAAAGAAGAGCTGCTACATAATGGCAATGACAAATAAGACAAATTTGGTCATAGACTATTTAAAATCATATAAATATAGAACATTTATTAAAATAGAACAAAAATAAAAGTTTACACTGTACAAACCTGATAGCAAAGACCACGAGTTGTATTTTACCCTGAAAACCTTTCAAGTGTCCATGGACTCGGACATACATTCCATCCCTGCTTTAAAAATGTGGATTTAGAAAGCTAAAGAGAAAACACATCATTGGTTCCCAATGGTTGGCAAAGACGGGACTTACGATACTTCCTCCACTTCCTTGGAATCCACGGCATCATTCACCCTGCAAAAGGGATAAAACAACACAACTTTAATGCATAGTGAACGAGAGGTGCAAATTAGGGGGACAGGATCACTATACAAAGGAACATCTGTGCTTCTTCAGAAATTGTAGTTTAGGCTGAGGTCCGTAACAACAACAACAACAATATACCCAGTGTATTCCCACATAGTGGGGTTTAGGAAGGGTGAAATTTACGCAGTTCATACCACTACCTCCGAAGAAGTAGAGAGGTTGTTTCCGATAGACTTCCGGCTCAGGACAAAAGGACAGTAAACAAAGTCGTAATAAAACATGAAACGAGATGAAATAACAAAAATAAGACACCCACAAAATAGCACTATACACTATCAAACCAAAAGCACACACCTCACCCAAACCCTAACTAGAAAGTCCAACCTATGTGCCAAGCCCTACGACTACTAACAAGACTACACCCACTCCTATCTACTGGCTACGACTCACCCCCATGCACTAGCACTCTACCCTAATCCGCATCCTCCATACCTTCTTATCTAGGGTCATGTCTTCAGTAAGTTGTAATTGCTCGAAGTAGTGCCTAGAACCATAAACCAACTTAAAACAGTAGGAAATTATACCTAGATCCATCAAGGTAGATGATGCCAAACTTGAAGTAGTGCATTGAGCTCCCTACTTTGGGTCAGTTTGGTGAATCTTATTGTATTTAATTTAGAAAATAGTATTATATAAATTTATCTTAATCTCATCGTATGTAATTGAGCTCCCTTCATTTGTATGTGCTGAAAGAGGTAATTCGGGTAAAATCTGTGTTGCTTGGACTCTTCAATAATGTCGATATTGTTGGGTTCAAAGTGTGTATGAAGTGTGAATGGAAAATGGAAAATGGTGGAGGGAAGGAGACATCTAATTTAGAAAATGTACTCCAAATTGGAAAGTTCACTAATTCTCCCACATTGGTGGGAGAAGGAAACTTTGGAGTGTTTATAATAAGAACACTTACTCCACATGGTAAGTGAGGCAAGAAATAAGAGATGCCTCGCGCCGTCGTCGTCGCTCGCTCGGCTTTGGATTTGGCAAATGATCGATTGATAAGATCTATCTTTTTGGACAAACTTTATTTGAATTCCGAAGAATGCCAAGGAAAAACGCAGTAAATTTTTACTGCAAAGTTTCGGAACTCTATTTATATAAATGCAGCATGCAGTAACAATGAAACAGTAACAGATGCAATGGTTTGAACAAGAAATGTTTCGAACTGATATTTAGTTTCAAAAGGATGCAACTCTTCTGAAAATGACACAATGTTTCGTGAACTGACATGACTGTTTCGGAACAAACACACTGATTCGCATGAAATGACATGACTGTTTCGGAACAAACACACTCCTTGATGAACAGACATGAATTTACAGAAAAGGTGCAACCTTTAAAGTGAACCATTGCCTCTTTTTAGAAAAGGCATGTTGTGGCTATATAAACACGGTTTCTTCCACAGGTTTAGTACGAAATTTTCAGATTAAAAACTCGTTTCTTGTCTCAAAAATATTCTGTGTGATCACTCAAAACGTTCTGTGAGTTCGAAGATATTCCAACAGTTTGAGGTACGGCTACTGTTGGTATGGTTAGCCATTTTATCCTAGTAGGAAAAATTCCACAACCTCGGGTACAGTGAGGGGGATTATTTCCTTAAGGAAAATCCGTAAATTCGAACAACTTGGCTATTTTCTGTTTCATCTTAATTTCTGCAAAATAAAATACACCTCTTGGAAAGGTTATTTTGATCTTGTGTTGAGGGTATTTGACATATTTCATTGTGTTCTTGTTTATACTTGAACTCAAGTTGAAGTTGGTGTTGTAATATACAGATTGTGTACCCGAAGTACAAACAAAATAACAATCTTAAGGAAATAAATTACTATTACAGAATCTGTATTGCTTGTTTTTGGAGATTAAAGTTTTAACTTTCTACTCCGCCTGAACTTAACTAGTGATTTGAAGTCATAAAAACTTCATCACAAGTTAAAGATCATTCGGTTGACAATTGGAAGTCATAAAAACTTCATTGTTAACTAGAAACAAGAAGAAAAAATTTAAAGTTGCTTAATTTTTATAAGTAGTATTCTGAAAATACTAAGTATTTTTTTGTCTTGTGGTGACAGAAAAATGGCAACTGAAAGTCAAATGATGGATGCGACAACGTCTGCGGGGGCAACTAATATTGCCACATCAAGTCGCACAAATGCTCCGCCAACAATGGCACCTGCGGAGAAGCCCAGAAAATTTTCGGGCATTGACTTCAAGCGGTGGCAGCAAAAGATGTTCTTTTACCTCACTACTTTATATCTGCAACGGTTCACTAGCAAAGACGCTCCTGAGGTACCCGAGGGAATCTCGGACAAAGGTCGTTTCGTTATTGTAGAAGCTTGGAAATATTCGGACTTCCTTTGCAGGAATTATATTCTGAGTGGTCTCCAAGATGACCTCTACAATGTTTATAGTGGAACCAAGACATCAAAGGAACTGTGGGGGGCACTTGAACGAAAATATAAGACGGAGGATGCGGGAATTAAGAAATTCTTTGTTGCACGGTTCCTAGACTTCAAAATGATAGATAGCACATCTATTGTCTCTCAAGTACAGGAGTTGCAAGTCATCATACATGATCTCCTAGCAGAAGGTATATCTTTAAAAAATAACTTAGTTGAACAAATTAAAAATGTTATTAATACTCACATAAACTGTTTTGTAGGTTCAATTGTGAATGATACTTTCCACGTAGCAGCGATAGTTGAGAAGCTACCACCTTTGTGGAAAGACTTCAAAAACTACTTAAAGCATAAACGCAAGGAGATGACTGTTGAAGATCTTATTGTCCGACTTCATATTGAAGAGGATAATAAAGCTGTCAAAAGAACGTCAAAGGGGAATTCTAAAATTAATGGACCACATATTGTAGAAGATGACCAAAACAATTTCAAGAAAAGGAAGAAAGCTGAACAAGGAAGCAATCAACCCAAGAAAAAGTTCAAGGAAAAATGCTTCAATTGTGGCAAAATTGGCCACAAGTCCACAGATTGTCGAGTCCCGAAGAAAGGCAAGAAAAAGGATCAAGCAAATATGATTGAATCCAAAAAAGAATGCGATGATTTGTGTGCTATGTTCTCAGAATGCAACTTGGCGGGGAATCCTCGTGAATGGTGGATGGATTCTGGTGCCACCCGCCATGTTTGCGCCAACAAAGAATTGTTTTCGTCATTCGCTCCGGCTCAAGTAGAAGAAATGATCTACATGGCTAACTCCGCTATGGATAAGGTAAAGGAACAGGAAAAATTTGCTTAAAGATACTTCCGAAAAGGTCTTCACACTTAACAATGTCTTGTATGTTCCGGAGTTACGTAGGAATTTAATTTATGTTTCACTTCTAGACAAGAACAGATTCAAATATATAATCGTTTCTGGAAAAATTATAATTAGCAAAGGAGAAATGTATGCGGGAAAAGGCTATCTGACCGAAGGCCTTTATAAGATGAATGTAATGACTGTTGAAATAAATAAAAGTTCGAATTCTTCTTATTTGCTTGAGTCTTATGATTTATGGCATGAACGTTTAGGCCATGTTAATAACAAAACATTACGAAAACTAATTAACTTAGAAGTTTTGTCAAACTTTGAGTGCAATAAATCAAAGTATCAAAAGTGTGTGGAATTGAAGTATGCAAAGCATCCTTATAAGTCTGTTGAAAGGAATTCCAATCCCTTAGACTTAATATACACTGACATTTGTGATATGAAGTCAACACCATCACGTAGTGGGAAAAAGTATTTCATAACTTTTATTGACGATTGCACTAGATATTGTTATGTCTACTTGTTAAATAGTAAGGATGAAGCAATAGATGCATTTAGGCAATATAAAACTGAAGTTGAAAATCAGTTAGACAAAAAGATCAAAATGATAAGAAGTGATAGAGGCGGAGAATATGAATCTCCCTTTGCGCAAATATGTGTAGAGAATGGAATAATCCATCAAACTACGGCCCCATATTCACCTAAATCTAATGGAATTGTGGAAAGAAAAAATCAAACTTTGAAGGAAATGATGAATGCGTTACTTATAAGTTCTGGTTTACCACAAAACTTATGGGGGGAGGCTATCCTTACGGCCAATCGTATACTCAACAGAGTTCCCCATAGTAAGACACAATCAATTCCTTACGAAAAATGGAAAGGAAGGAAACCCAACTTAAAATATTTCAAAGTGTGGGGGTGTCTAGCGAAGGTTCAAGTTCCTATACCTAAAAGGGTTAAGATAGGACCTAAAACAGTGGACTGCGTGTTCATAGGATATGCTAAAAGTAGTAAAGCATATCGATTTTCGGTTCATAAATCCGAACATCCGAATATTAATGAAAATATGATAATTGAATCAGACAATGTTAAATTCTTTGAAAACATTTACCCATAAAAAATTAGACATGAACAGTCTAGTGGAGGATCTAAACGACCTCGAGATGAACCAAGTGTGAATGTACATAATGAAGAAAATCCAAGACGTAATGCACGTCAAAGAACGTCAACTTCGTTTAGATCGGATTTTGTAACATTTCTCTTAGAAAATGTGCCTCAAACATTTAAAGAAGCGATGTCGTCGTCAGACTCATCCTTTTGGAAAGAAGCAGTCAATAGTGAAATAGATTCAATCTTAAGCAACAATACATGGGAATTGGTTGACCATCCTCCTAGAAATAAACCTTTAGGTTCTAAATGGATCTTTAAAAGGAAAATAAAGGGAGATGGTACTATTGACAAATACAAGACAAGACTTGTAGTAAAAGGCTTCAAACAGAAGGAAGGCCTTGATTACTTTGATACATACTTGCCAGCAACAAGGATAACCTCGATTCGAATGTTAATTGCCTTAGCGGCGGTATATGATCTTCAAATCCATCAAATGGATGTAAAGACCGCATTCCTAAATAGAGATTTGGAGGAAGAAATGTACATGGAACAACCTAAGGGTTTTGTGGTTCCAGGAAAAGAAAATAAGGTGTAAACTTGTTAAGTCACTTTATGGACTAAAACAAACACCTAAGCAATGGCATGCAAAGTTTGACCAAACCATGTTAGCAAACGGATTCAAGATAAATGAATATGACAAATGTGTATATATTAAAGACACACCAAATCTCCAAGTCATTGTTTGTTTATATGTGGATGATATGTTGATCATAGCAGAGATATTTGTGACATAAATGCAACCACACGAATTGCTCGAGAGCAAGTTTGATATGAAAGACCTTGGAGCTGCAGATGTGATCTTAGGTATAAGAATCCATCGAACTCCACAAGGGTTGGCATTGTCACAGTCTCATTATATCAAAAGGGTACTTGACAAGTTCAAGTATATGGAATTCAGTATTGCCAAGACTCCATTGGATGCGAGTTTTGCACTTCGAAAGAATGAAGGTGAAAGTAACTCACAATTGGAGTACGCAAGAGTATTGAGATGTTTAATGTATATAATGAACTGTACACGACCAGACATAGCATGTGCTAGTAGTAAATTGAGTCGATACACGAGTAATCCCAATAAAACTCATTGAATAGCAATGAAAAGAGTTTTGGGGTATCTTAAATACACTCAAAATTATGCTTTGCATTTTAATAAATATCCTGCGGTACTTGAAGGATATAGTGATGCAAATTGGATCACCGAATCGAACGAAGTAAAATCCACAAGTGGATATGTATTTACTATCGGTGGAGGAGCAGTCTCTTGGAAATCATCCAAACAGACGTGTATTGCTCGCTCTACAATAGAATCTGAATTTATCGCATTGGATAAAGCCGATGAAGAAGCAAAATGGCTCCGGAATTTCTTAGAAGATATTCCTTATTGGCCCAAGCCAGTGGCACCAGTATGTATACACTGTGATAGCCAAGCAGCAATAGGTAGGACAAGGAGCATGATGTACAACGGTAAATCTCATCACATACGACGAAGACATAATACCGTTACAGAACTTCTCTCTAATGGAATTATCACTGTAGACTGTGTAAAGTCGAAGGATAATGTGTCGGATCCACTTACAAAAGACCTATCTAGAGAAGAGTGGAAAGAACATCCAAGGGAATGGGTTTAAGGCCTAGGACGAGTCAGCATGGCGGTAACTCTACCTAGCAGACTGGAGATCCCTAGAGCTAGGTTCAAAGAGATCAAACAAAGTTGTGTCTGGCAGGTTCAACATTGTCAATTACCCAACCCATTCTCATGATGTAGACAATGTATAGTAAACTAGGATAAGACTTAAGGTGAAAAGTTTTTTAATGATTATCTAAATTTGGCAGATTTGACCAAACAATTTAATCTACAGGATTGAACGTTTAGAAATCACTTATGTGAGGGCGAAGTGGAAGCCGCTTCAAAGAGAATGTTAATAAAGGCCTATTCTCTAAGCTCTCATGAAACTAGGACGTGTTCATGGCTGAAAAGAGCAAAACCATGAGAACCATAAACGTTAAAAGGTTGGTTGTGTGACATGTATTGTCTAGGTATACATTAAAGCTCGACGGTTCAAAGATATCAAATCTACCGATTGACCGAGTGCATCCGTTGCATGTTCACTACGGAAAGTTCAAAGGGAAACCCACTAATCCAGATGCAATCAGTCTTTGCTTGATGATCACATACTCGTTCGTAAAACTTTTACGAAAAATAGTCATTCCCCATTCATGTGGGGGATTGTTGGGTTCAAAGTGCATATGAAGTGTGAATGAAAAATGGAAAATGGTGGAGGAAAGGAGACATCCAATTTAGAAAGTGTACTCCAAATTGGAAAGTTCACTAATTCTCCCACATTGATGGGAGAAGGCAACTTTGGAGTGTTTATAATAAGAACACTTACTCCACATGGTAAGTGAGGCAAGAAATAAGAGATGCCTAGCGCCGCCGTCGTCGTCGCTCGACTTCGGCTACGTCTTCGGATTTGGATTTGGCAAATGATCGATCGATGAGATCTATCTTTTTGGACAAACTTTATTTGAATTCCGAAGAATGCCAAGGAAAAATGCAGTAAATTTTTACTGCAGAGTTTCGGAACTTCATTTATGTACATGCAACATGCAGTAACAGTGAAACAGTAACAGATGCAACGGTTTGAACAAGAAATGTTTCGAACTGATATTTAGTTTCAAAAGGATGCAACCCTTCTGCAAATGACAATGTTTCGTGAACTGACATGACTGTTTCGGAAAAAACACACTGATTCGCATGGAATGACATGACTGTTTCGGAACAAACACACTCCTTGATGAACAGACATGAATTTACAGAAAAGGTGCAACCTTTGAAGTGAACCATTGCCTCTTTTCAGAAAAGGCATGTTGTGGCTATATAAACCTGGTTTCTTCCACAGGTTTAGTACGAAATTTTCAAATTAAAAACTCTCTTCTTGTCTCAAAAATATTTTATGTGATCACTCAAAACGTTCTGTAAGTTCGAAGATATTCCAACAGTTTGAGGTACCGCTACTGTTGGTATGGTTAGCCATTTTATCCTGAGGAAAAATTCCACAACCTCGGGTACAGTGAGGGGGATTATTTCCTTAAGAAAAATCCGTGAATTTGGATAACTTGGTTATTTTCTGTTCATCTTAATTTCTGTAAAATAAAGTACACCTCTTGGAAAGATCATTTTGATCTTGTGTTGAGGGTATTTAACATACTTCATTGTGTTCTTGTTTATACTTGAACTCAAGTTAAAGTTGGTGTTGTAATATACAGATTCTGTGTACCCGAAGTACAAACGAAATAACAGATATGTGCACGTTGGATCCACAAAAAGAGGTGCATTAATGGAGGATCCGACATTGGCAAAATAACACTTCTGTAAAGTCCGAGCAACATAGGGTAAAATCATCTAAACTAATTGATAGGAAAAAAATTATTAGTCATACAGTACATCCCTGTATCAGAATCGAAAATGTTTCAGTTCTTTGGGAACTACAAGAAATCTACGTGCTCTTGCAGCAATAGATGCCCTTAATATGAGCAATGTGTACCCCCTAACACCATGCAAAACCCAACATGTATTTTTATCCATCTTTATATAAAGGCAATGAATATAATAATCAACTTGAATATAAATATATATTGAGAAAATTAATGTCAAGAAACTTCACCATCTAATGCATTCAATGCGACCAGTGCCATCATCAATTGCAAATGCCACATCTGTCACTCTCTCAGATTTTTTATATGCCATCCCGACCAATCTCACCTAAACCAAGAATTGGGTTAAGTTTTCCTGCAAATTCACACATAAACCCAAAAATATCTTTTTTCTAGTAGAAGGAATAAATTTACATATTTACACATCATTATTGAAACACTTAACCACTAGATCTACAGTTCATTGAATACCAAATTTCGTCAAAGGTACTCATAACCAAACAAAAATACTGACAAATTCATTTGACTTGATAGAGAAAAAGAATAATAATTATAAAAGAACTTTACATTGTTGACATCGACACCATCAATAACAAAGTTAGATTTCTCAACACTTGATTGAATTGCTTGGCTTATCTGTTTAACTGTTAGTGGAAGCAGAGGTGGGCTATCCCGACTCTGCAAAATCAACAAAATAAAAATGAAAACTTACAATTGTGTTGTGCGAGAAAAATAGAGAACAACAAAACGTGATAGGGTTTTGACCTTAGCGGAAGTGCGTGAAGGATCGGAGCCTTGAGAAGATATAAAACCTCCGCCAGAAAATGAGTCCAATTGACTGCTTCCAAACATTTTTCCCCTTTTTGGGGTATTCTTTCTTCGATCTCGCAAAAAAAAAGGAGATTATAGAGTAAATTGGGCGTTTCAACAGAAAGTTGATAGGGGGAGGAATAGATTCAAATTATATATAACTCTGTCAAATGTTCCCGCCATTTTTCATCTACTTTTCCCGCTAATAAACGCAAGGGTGCAACACGACGAAATATTGATGCACCCATAGATGGACCTACATATGAAAGTCCTTGGAGTAATTCTCTGTCTTTAAGACAAGGCTATTCAACATCTCATAAATTAAAACATGATGTGGCAGTGTCAATTTTTACCCATATAATATAACTTATTATTTGAAAGTCCCTGATTTATAAAGCATCTCAAAATCAATACACAGTATGATAGTGTCAAATCTTGAAGCATAATTTGTTGTCTAAAAGTCCTTGAGCTAAGTCTTCTCTCTAAGGTAAGAGTTATAGAATATCTTATAAATCAAAACATAACGTGCTAGTGTCAACTCTTACTTATGAAGCGTAACTTATTGTTTGAAAGTCCTCGAGTTAAGTTTTGCCTCTAAGGCAAGAGGTATAGAATATCTCATAAATTAAAACACAATGTGATTAATTTTAACTCTTACCCATAGGGCACAACTTATTGCTTGAAAGCCCACGCCTCTAAGGGAAGAATTATAAAGCATCGCATAAGTTAATACACAATATGATAGTGTCGACTCTTGCCCGTAGGGAATAACTTGTTGTTTGATGGTCCTTGGGTTGAGTTGTACCTCTAAGACAAGAGTTATAGAGCATTTCATAAGTAAAAAATACAATGTGTTAGTGTTGACTCGTACCCAATGTACATAACTTGTTTGAAAATTCATGGGATAATTCGTGCCCCTAAGGCAAGAGTTGTAGAATATCGCATAAATGAAGACATAATGTGGTAGTATCAACTCTTGCCCGTGGGGCATAATTTGTTGTTTGAAAGTTCTTGAGTTAAGTCTTGCCTCTAAGGCAAGAGTTGTAGAACATCTCATAAATGAAGACATGACGTGGTATTGTCAACTCTTGATCGTGGGACATAATTTGTTGTTTGAAAGTCCTTGAGCCACGCCTTGCCTCTAAGTACAGAGTTGCAGAACATCTCATAAATGAAAACATAGCGTGGTAGCATCAACTATTGACCGTGGGACATAATTTGTTATTTGAGAGTCCTTGAGTTAAGTCTTGCGTAAGAGTTATAGAACATCTCATAAATCAAAACACAATGTGACAGTGTCAACTTTTTCCCATGAAAGGTAACATCTTATTTGAAAGTCATAAGTCTTTCCTCTACAATGCGATAGTATGAACTCTTGCTCATGGTGCGTAACTTGATTGGAAGAAATCAAATCAAAGAAAATAACAATAAAAATTGCGAAAAAAGAAATAAAATATTAAAATAGAAAAAATAAAATCAAAGAAAATAAAAAAAGAAAAAGAAAAATATATAGAAGCTGAGGGAAGAAAAGAAAAAAATAAAGGTTGAGAAAAAATAAAAAAGAGAGACAAAACCAAAATAAAGATTGAAAAAAAATTAAAAAATAAAAGAAAGAGAAAAAAATAAAAAGGAGATTTGAAAAAAAAAAGAGGAGTTGAGAGAAGAAAAAAAAGTAAGGGTTGAGAAAAACAAAAAAGTGAAAATAAAAAAAAATCAAAGTGAAATAAAAAAAGATATTTTTAAAAAAATAGAAGTTGAGAGGAAAAAAAAAAGTAAGGATTGAAAAAAAAAAACTAAAGAGAGAGAGAAAAGAAAAGATAAAAATTAAAGTAAAATAAAAAAGAGAAAAATAAGTAGAAAGATAAATAAGTATAGGGTCGATTAGAAATATTTGAGATATTGAGTGGCGAATAGGTAATTGTGCTAAATAAAAAAAGAGGCTAGTTTTATAAGACCATTCTTATGAGAGACAAAAAATGAAGTCACTTATTATAGGGATTATTTATGTAGTTTAGGAGTGGGGGGAGGAGGGGGTAATCTGGTGTCCGGACTAGTTCGTGCATCTCAATTAATTCTACGAGATACTTGTCACCTCTTACCAGCAATAAGTAAGGTTGTATTTGTTTTTATTATGATTCAGACGTCTGAATCTGAACGCAGATCTGAATGATTAAGATGTTGTCTCTAGATCTGAAAACTGAATGTTTAAGACTCTGTTTTTCAACATTTGAATGTGCAAAAATTATTTACTTATATATATAATAAAAACATATAATTCATATAAAAAATTAATAATATATTAAGAAAATATTTGAATTAATACAAAAAAAAATTATTTGATTGAAAAAAATATTTATGTTTGCTAGTCATAGTGAGATATTTCGTACTAGTGGTGGTAGTGTTAATGGCTGATGTTAGTGATTAGTAATGTTGGTGGTGATAGTTGTGATGGTTGGTATTGTAGTGAACTGTTGAACATGCTCAAGATGCTACAAGAGAAATACATTGTCAATCAACAGTAAAATATACATGCCCACATAAATCATAGTGTACTAAAGTGAGAAACCCCATAGTGTAAAGCTAGATTATACAAATACCCTTTCAAAGTTGAACGACCAAATAACCCCTTATTTAAAGTAAAACAACCCTCCATTAAAATTGGTCATTAAACATTTTCTTTAAAGCTATTATTATAAACATACGGACCTCGATTTGTATTTATGCTAAACCGTTAAAGAACAATTAACATTAAACATATACTTCTTTGTGATTTTCTGATTTTTGACAACAGACGCCAAAAAAATTACAATGGCAGCTCGAAATCATCATTAAATTACACCAGAACAATAATAAAAATTATACTAACGCGATGAGTACGACAGACTCGAGGTCAGAAATCAGAACTTAGTAAGAATTTTTGCAATTATGATTATTGAAGACTTTCCTTAGCATAATAAATCAAAGATTGGACAGAAATTAACATAAAGCAGAAGAATTTTGAAATTTATCATAAGATTGAGACATTGAGCAGTAAGAATGAGATGGTGTGAATCGTCATTACCTGTTGAGCGCAGCAAATCGTCTTTGGTGTGAGCTTGAATACCTCTTCTTGACGTGAATACTGAGACTTGAGAGTGATAGACGACTGTGTACTGACGAGGAGAGGAGCACTACGAGAGTAAGAGGTAACTGGCAAGACTCAAGAATGTTTGTGTTTGTGAATAAACCCTATTGGGCTATTGGGCTATTGGGCTATTGGGCTATACGGTAATGACTAATGGAATAAATGAGCTCAGCAGTCGTGTATACTGTATTGTTCGGGATATCGGGCTATTGGACCACCCGATAAAAACGGTAAATAAACCGAGGCCCGAAATGATAATTCGATTTAAAAAATCTTTGCCCCGAAACCCAACCTGATAAAGAAAATAATCGAACCATTAACCCGATAAACATATTATCGGTTCGGGTTAATGGTTTGAATCGAAATTTGCACAGTCCCAACCATGGGAAAATCCGTGAATTTGGATAACTTGGTTATTTTCTGTTTCATCTTAATTTCTGTAAAATAAAGTACACCTCTTGGAAAGATCATTTTGATCTTGTGTTGAGGGTATTTAACATACTTCATTGTGTTCTTGTTTATACTTGAACTCAAGTTAAAGTTGGTGTTGTAATATACAGATTCTGTGTACCCGAAGTACAAACGAAATAACAGATATGTGCACGTTGGATCCACAAAAAGAGGTGCATTAATGGAGGATCCGACATGGGCAAAATAACACTTCTGTAGAGTCCGAGCAACATAGGGTAAAATCATCTAAACTAATTGATAGGAAAAAAATTATTAGTCATACAGTACATCCCTGTATCAGAATCGAAAATGTTTCAGTTCTTTGGGAACTACAAGAAATCTACGTGCTCTTGCAGCAATAGATGCCCTTAATATGAGCAATGTGTACCCCCTAACACCATGCAAAACCCAACATGTATTTTTATCCATCTTTATATAAAGGCAATGAATATAATAATCAACTTGAATATAAATATATATAAGGATTGAAAAAAAAAAACTAAAGAGAGAGAGAAAAGAAAAGATAAAAATTAAAGTAAAATAAAAAAAGAGAAAAATAAGTAGAAAGATAAGTAAGTATAGGGTCGATTAGAAATATTTGAGATATTGAGGGGCGAATAGGTAATTGTGCTATATAAAAAAAGAGGCTAGTTTTATAAGACCATTCTTATGAGAGACAAAAAATGAAGTCACTTATTATAGGGATTATTTATGTAGTTTAGGAGTGGGGGGAGGAGGGGGTAATCTGGTGTCCGGACTAGTTCGTGCATCTCAATTAATTTTACGAGATACTTGTCACCTCTTACCAGCAATAAGTAATGTTGTATTTGTTTTTATTATGATTCAGACGTCTGAATCTGAACGCAGATCTGAACGATTAAGATGTTGTCTTTAGATCTGAAAACTGAATGTTTAAGACCCTGTTTTTCAACATTTGAATGTGCAAAAATTATTTACTTATATATATAATAAAAACATATAATTCATATAAAAAATTAATAATATATTAAGAAAATATTTGAATTAATACAAAAAAAAAAATTATTTGATTGAAAAAAATATTTATGTTTGCTAGTCATAGTGAGATATTTCGTACTAGTGGTGGTAGTGTTAATGGTTGATGTTAGTGATTAGTAATGTTGGTGGTGATAGTTGTGATGGTAGAGATGGTTGGTATTGTAGTGACTGTTATAACGGTAGCGACTGATAGCAGTGGTGGTGATTGTGATGTGAAATTGGTTGATAGTAGTTTTTAGAGGTATTGATTGTAATGGCTGAAAAATGAATGTATAAAGTTTGACGATATGTTGGTGGTAGTTGGAGACTTTATTAGTTGTGATAGTGTAGATGGTTTTAGTAGAGATAGATTGTAGTAATGGTAGTGTTTGAAGTAGTCGTAGAGGTGGCGATAGAGGTGGTAATGATGGTGGTGTCGAAGAATGTGTGGAGGTTGATGATGTATTAGTGATAGTTAGCGGTAGTACTAGTTGTGATAGATGAGTTGGTTGGTAGCAGGGATTGGTTGGTAGTGGTTGATGATGGTGGTGGAGTTAGAATTGGTGTTAGTGTTGGGGTAGCGATAACGGTGGGTATAATTAGAATAATGGAGGGTGGTAGATTTATTAGTGGCTGACAATAGTGGTTAGTAGCAATATTGATTGTCAATGGTGATTGTGATATAAGAAATGGTTGGTGGTGGCGATTAATGGTGGTAGTTGGTGATGGTGGGTGTTGGTTGACAACGGTGGTGGTGACAAAGGTGGCGATGGTGGTGACTTGTGATTGTGGATAGAGTAGTGGTGAATATTATTCAACACAAGAATAACTCTTGATGATATTAATACTTGGTTCCAGATCTGAATAATTAAGACCTATTCAGACCAAGCTAAAATTCTAATAAAAAATAAATGTACTTAATGGTCTGAAGTCTGAACCATTCAGATTCAGACCTCCATTAAGTGCAACCAAATGAAGTCTAACTCTATTCATCAAGGTTAGGACAGATGAAAAAATCGCCTAGTATTTTTGTCTCTACCAGAATTATTTTTGTTAGACGTAAACTATATTTATTTTATTCTTGCAAGTTGAAGCTTTGTATGTTTGTTGAAACTGTCTTGTGTTGCTATCTTTATTGACTAAATGTTTATTATTTTAATAAAAATAGCCAAATATGTCCTTCTACTTTAAAAAATTGGCTAACGTTATCCTTCGTCATACTATTGAGTTATATTTGCCCCCGTCGTTAAGAAAGTTTTTATATGTACCCCTTATTTAATTAAGAGCCCCAAATTCACTAAAATAACCCATTTTTAAAAATAAAACCCATTTCTCTATTCTAACCTGCCAACCTAACCCAACTTAACGAAAAGGACCTAAACCCACGCTAAAGTAGATCGTATTAAGTCTGAGAGAGAAGAGCTCTTCTTTTAATGAATATTTTAGCATATTTCTCATATAGATATTTAGATCTGCTGAGAGGCTTCTCATCTAGGTTTTCAAATCATCCAGGGCTAGGTTTCACTTCTTTCTCCCTCACTACTCTTGCCAAAATTTCTCCTGAAGTTTAGATACAAAGACGTGTATTTTCACTAATCTACTAGTAGATTATCTTATTAAATGACACAAAATAGCTATTCTTCACGAAGGAAGTGTTGTGAATTGGTTTTCAAAATTCTCACTTCGAGCATTCCATCTAATTTGGGAGGAAGATTTTTCAAATATTCTTGTCCGAATGAAAATTATTTTTCTTGTATAATTTCACTTTATTATCAATCATGTACGTCATGCAACACTAGTACTCTATTTAAAGGTTGCTTGAAGAAACAAGAGGTAGAGCTCAAAGATTTTGAGGACATGTTTATGAAGCCAACAAGGAACTCCAATGTGTTGGATAGTGGTTGCAACTACCAATATTCTATCTCCACAACAATACTTACATTTCCTCATATAATATTTGGGTCGGGTTGGGTTAGAATAGGATAATAGGTTTTATTTTTAAAATTGAGTCATTTTAGTGAATTTGGGGCATTTCGTTAAATGAGGGGTACATATGAAACTTTCTAAACGGTGGGGGCAAATATGACCCAAGAGTATGATGAAGGGTAAAGTTAGTCAATTTTTGAAAGTAAAGGAGTAAACTTGACCCTTTTTCCTTATTTTTATTTTTATTTTTATTTTGTGTAATCACTTCTTTTATTTGTCAATGGCGATCTTTATTGCTATAATAATATAAAGCAAAGGGATTTTGTTTAATACTTCTATGACCGAAGGTTAGGTTAGGTTCATTAATTATTTATCAAATAAGTATAGTGATATGTAAAAATTATGATTCTAGGACTTTTGAGTAAAAGAATTAGATAGACACTTGTTATGAAAAATGGTTGAACTATGTACAAAAAGAACAAGAATTTGATGACTACATGTGCTATTGCATTATAGTTTTAAACTTAATATTAATGTAGGAGAATGAATCAGAGTGTATGATATGGGGCTAAAATTCATGCATTTATACTATCACCCACCTCATATTTGTTCTCTCTTTAGTATTGTTTTGAGCTTATTTGATGTGAATTATACTTGTTGTCATGACCCGAACCAGGTCCTGGCCATGACGGGTATCTCAAGTCCACCGAGGACCAGAGACCAGCCCCTTTTTGCCTAACCAAAACAGATATAACACTTCTAGCAGCAGCTGAAATGCAAACATATAACAAGATGATAAGAGTAACAAGCTCAAAAACATCTAAGCATGTCAACGTTAATACTCAATCCACAGTAACATCCATAAAGCCTCTACAAATTCAAAAATAATCTGAGTCAGGACATGCCTCCGATCCTGACAGTAACAAAGACTATAACAACGATGATGTTAATCTAAACTCAATAATTCTAGTTTATGAAAGAAAACCAATAGAATGATCAATTCTTCCGGAAAAAAAAGCTCGCCACTTCACCGCAAATGATCGACGATCAAGCCGATCCACCTAACACTGAGCAGAAAAAATAGGATTGCCTATTGACCTCCAAAGTCTATGACACAAGCGCGGAGCATAACTTCCAAAACCTAAATAGTCTGCTCTGATTGGCCACTGGTTTGGTGGTGAAAAGTTGTCCTAAGATCAACTCGTGTACCTAACTCCTCCTGAAATGCCTTCCAAAAATGAAAAGTGAATATTGAACTTCTATCTGAGATAATAGACATTGATACCCCACAGTGATGAACTATCTCATGAACATAGCTACGAGCCAACCTCTCTGTACTGTAGAAAACTTGAACAGGAATGAAATGAGCAGATTTGGTCAATCGATCCTCGATGACCCAAACACTATCAGAACCACGTGAAGTATGAGGTAACTCAGTCACGAAGCCTATAGTGATATGTTTCCGTTTCTACTTGGGAATGGGTAATCTTTGAAGCAAACAACCAGGCCTTAAGTGCTCGGCCTTCACCTACTGGCAATATAGGCAATGAGATACAAAGTCCGTAATATCCCTCCTCATACACCCCACCAGTAGTTCTAACTCGAATCACAATACATCTTAGTAACTCCAGGATAAATGGAATACTTAGAACAATGAGCCTACTCCAAAATCAATCTCATCTAATCACCTACTCTCGATACACAAATATGATCTGAAAAAACCATCGGAGTCAAGTGAGGCTTTCTTAGCCTCACCACTCAACACCTTATCCCAAATCAATCTCAATCTAACATCATCAAACTAATAAGCCCGAATCTGCTCCATCAAAAAAGATCTAGCCTCCACAAATACAAAAACACACCCAGGTATCGAATATCAAACCTAACCATCTAGTTAGCCAAAGACTGAACCTCTAAGGCTAACGATCTCTCATGAGTCAAAAGATGCGCCAAGCTACCCATACTAGTCGACATCCAGCTCAAGGCATGTGCAACCACATTAGCCTTTCCAGGATGATAGAGAATAGTAAGGTCATACTCTTTAAGCAACCCAAGAAATGACGTTGCCTCATATTAAGATATCGCTCAGTGAAGAAATACTGAAGACTACCATGATCCGAGAAGATCTTGTAAAGGACTTTATACAAACAATGCCTCCATAACGTCAAGGCAAATACACCAAATTACGGGTAGAATAATTCTTCTCATAGGTATTCAATTGGTGTGAAGCATACATGTAACGCCCCGAGTCTCTGCCCCAAACGCTACACGGTGCTTACGACCATGAATGACCACAAGCTAACACATGACTGGTGCCTGTTGTGAGTACTGGATAATAACACTGAAAGTAATGCAGAAAATAGACTGAAATGCCATAAGGTTCAAAATCTGAAATACTA
Source organism: Capsicum pubescens (assembly GCA_030864215.1). Taxonomy (NCBI): domain Eukaryota; kingdom Viridiplantae; phylum Streptophyta; class Magnoliopsida; order Solanales; family Solanaceae; genus Capsicum; species Capsicum pubescens. The sequence continues at coordinate 52,578,771 of CM061543.1, read as the reverse complement.
ATAAATAATAATATCTGATAAAACATCTGAAATATGAATATTGTTTGAACTAGTCTAGTCTAAAAATCCTCTAACTGAACTATCTGAATGTGGAGTTGATGGGATAAGCCCCCAACTAACTCCGATTACTGAAATACTGAAGTTAATAAAAATACTAAAATAAAAGTAAATCCTTGATATATGAGGACCCACTACTGAATCTGTTACTGCTAACTAAATTTGTCTATGCGCGGTCAGGAACCTGAGCATCTGAACCTATGATATAAGACATCATAGTGCAACGAAAGAGTATGCATCAGTACGTGGAATGTACTGGTATGCTAGATGAGGTGAGCTTGAATGCAAGGATTCATATGGATGAATAATAATTGACTGAATGATAGAGAGTAACTGAATATGAAAGTACATGGATAACTGAAACTGCTATAAATATTGAGTATGTAATATTGTGAATATACATGTATACTGTTACAGAAGTTGAGTTCTGAGTTTTGATAACTGAGTAATTGATATCTGAGATTACTGATATCTGAGATTACTGATATCTGAGATTACTGATAACTGAGTTACTGAAACTGATTAACTGTATCTGACAGTCCTGATTCTGTAGAACTGAACAGAGTTCTATACTGAAATTAAAACTGAGATTAAAAATGAGACTGTGGAAAGTAATTATCTAACCGACATGCCCCAAATAAGATAACTGGTGTCCAACCTGTAACCCCAGTTGAAAGAGTGTCAGTACCATGCTACGGGTAAAGACAAGCTGACGAGTTATCCTCATCTGGCAGGTACTCTAATGAGAATGGTGGTGCCCTCAAATGTAAAACACCTCATCAACCCTCAACTGGCAGGTTGATGTCTCAACCTACGCTGGCTACGTAGTTATGGAATTCAAGGACTACTTCTAAGAATCACACCCTCTACTGGCAGGTAAGCCCCCATCCTTGTGTTCACTCGGTCTTGAATCCTGCTCCTAACTGAATAAACACTGAACTGATTATGCTGAGCTGAACTAGGCTGATACTGAGTTCTGTAACTAACTGAGTTTACTGAGTTCTGTAACTGACTAAGTTCACTGAGTTCTGTTAACTGGATGAGTACTAATATTTTATGTCATGACCGAGACTATTCTATAACTAATGTAGCTCTAGGTAAACAACTAGATTTTTGGGTATTGAATACACCCAGGACTCGATATCATGCAAAGTAAAGCATAGCATGATCTTGAAAACAAAACAATGTCTACTTGTTCATAATTCATTCATAGAGACAATTTATCAAACACTTGTAGGGCATAAGCTTGTACATGATTGGGACTACATCATGACATGTCATGATTTCACTATTTACCTCACATAGGCCTTTTAGCAAACACTTGGGGAACATGGATTATTTCACATGGTAATGGCCAACACATGAACATCATGAATAAATACTCAATTGCAAATTCAAGGGTTTAGCATGCAATTCATATAACTCATCACATAACTATTTTAATTTCATGGAAACTTATAATTAATCATGAATAGAAACCCAACTACTATCATAGACATGAACACAATCAATTTCAAGCATGAGGTTCATAAATCTGAGATCTTGTAAGTTTAAAAAGGGTTCTTGGACTTCATGAGTGAATGAAAACCATGAATGAATACCTAACATACCTGGATATTTTAATTTTTGAAGCTCTTGATGATTTTTTTTGAGGATTGCTCTTGCTTGCTTGAAGATTAGGGTTTACCAATTGAGAGAGAGCTTGTTGATTTTGAGAAAAAGTTAATAAAGAATGGGTTTAAAATATTTTTAGGGATTAAATCCCATACCTGGGCGTATTAAAATTATGGGAAAAGACTAGTTTAACCCTGGACAAAACTTTTAATTTTCATCAAAATTTTTCGACTTGGGCCCTTGGCGCGACGCGGTGCTATCGCGTCATGTCTCTTGAAATTGATAGCTGGGAAATTGGATAGTGGCGTGACATGGTGGAATTGTGTTGCCATACTAGATACGAATTTGGGACTCATCGCGACGCGGTGAAATTGCGTAGCTTCACTAAAAAGGATAATTTTAAACTGGGTCTATGGCGCGATGCGCCATTATCACGGAGAAATACTGTAATTTGACAATTGCCATTTGACTGGCCTCTGCGACATGCTGACATACCATTTGGCACACTGTCTTATAAAAATGACTCTAACTCGTCACCCCAGTATCGAATTTAGGTGAATTTTATATCGTTGGAAAGCCGACTGAATTTTCTATGCAATGGTAGGCTCTAAACTGAAAAATGCGAAGTATTTCAAAAATTTATATGGAATAACTCATGTACTGAGTGTTAAATTAAGCTAGGGAAATATGAAGTATTACAATATCTCCCCCTTGAGAACATTCGTCGTTGAATGAGACTGATTAAGCTGAGAAACACTGATAGACTGTGCTTACACACTGAAAATGCATCTTTGATGCATGGATTACATGACTGGAGCTACTGATAAGCTGAGTTTTCGTACCCAACATGCATATATGATGCATGAGTACATGACTGAACTAATTTATGAATGCATGACTGATGATGCAATGATAAAGAATACCAAGTTTATAACTGTAACTGACCATGGAACTAAGCAAATCTAAGGAAGATTGTTACCTTAGGCTGAATTTGCAAAGATGAGGTGAGGATAATTGGTCCGCATATCTACTTCTTCTTCCAAAGTAGCTCCCTCAACGGACTAATTCCGCTAAAGGACTTTGACCAATGGAACTTCTTTATTCCTTAGTCTGCGAATTTAATGATCGAGGATCTGGATTGGAGCCTCTTTGAAAGAGAGATCATTCTGAATATCTACGCCCTCTAAAATAACTATGTCTCCTGGGTCACCAATCCATTTCTTTAGCAAGGAGACATGGAATACTGGTGTACTGAAGCTAGATCTAAAGGCAACTTAAGCTCGTAAGCTACCTTTCCAAAACAACTGAGAATTTTGTAAGGACCGACATATCAGGGACTGAGCTTTCCCTTCTTGCTGAACCTCTTCACCCCCTTCATGGGAAAGATTTTCAAGAACACAAAATCACCGATCTCAAACTCGAGATCCTTTCTCCTCACATCTGCATACGATTTCTGTCAGCTTTGGGCAGCCGTAAGCCTTTCTCTGATCAACGAAACCTTCTCTAAGGCATCAAACACTAAATCAGGCCCTACTAATGCGGCCTCACCTACCTCAAACCAACCAATTGAAGATGTACATCTCCTACCATGAAGAGCCTCAAACGGAGCCATCTGAATACTAGAATGGTAACTGTTATTATATGCAAATTCGATCAAAGGCAAGTGGTCATCCCAACTACCTTTAAAATCAACAACGCAGGCTCTTAAAATATCTTCTAGAGTCTGAATGGTCCTTTCTGCTTGACCATCTGTTAGAGGGTGGAAGGTTGTACTGAGGTAAACTAGGGTACCAAGACCCTTTTAAAATACTTTCCAAAAATGTGAGGTAAACTGGGTACCTCTATCTGAGACGATGGATACTGGGATTCTCGTGTAACAAGACCAACTCTCTAATATAGAGTTTGGCATAGTCCTCGGCTGAATAAAAAGTATGAATTGGCAAGAAGTGAGTTGATTTGGTCATCCTGTCTACAATAACCCAAATAGAATCATGGTGATAATGAGTACGAGTCAATCCCGTCACAAAGCCCATGTTCACTTTTTCCCATTTTTATGTGGGAATACAGAACTCCTACATGGATCTACTAGGTTTTTTATGCTCAATATTAACCTGCTGACACGCTGAACACTTGGCTACAAACTCTGTAATATCTCTCTTCATCTCACTACACCAATAGACCTCCCACAAATTGCGGTACATCTTAGTGTCCCCTGGATGAATAAAGTAACGCACACCATGCACTTCTACAAAAATTCATTGCCTCAAGTCATCTACACCCGGCACGCACAGCCAACCCTAGCAACACAACACACCATTTCTCCCTTGGGAGAAAACCTCTACTTTCTGACCTCTGACTGACTCTTTCAAATTAACAAGGTTGGGATCTCTATCCTATTTTTCCTTTGCTTCGGAAACTAGAGTTGATTCTGAACTATTTTGCACCACACACTACCCTCTACTGAATCAACTAAGCGAACACCTAGTCGGGAAAACTGATGAACTTCATGAGCTAACTTATTCTTACCATTCTTAACATGAGCCACACTACCCATAGACAACCTCCTGAGAGCATCTGCCACTACATTGGCTTTGCCCGAATGATACAGAACACTCATGTCATAATCTTTCAGCAATTCTAACCACCTTCTCTAACGCAGATTTAAGTCTTTCTGAGAAAATAAATACTACATGATTCTGTGATCTGTGAACACATCCACATACACTCCATAAAAATAGTGCCTCCAAATCTTTAAGGCAAACTCTACAGCTGCTAACTCAAGATCATGAGTCGGGTAATTTTTCTCATTGGGCTTAAGTTTTCTAGAGGCATAGGCTATGAACTTACCTCTCTGCATGAGGACACAACACAAATCTACTCTGGATGCATCACAGTACACAACAAACCCATCTGAACCATCTGGTAAAGTCAAAACTGGGTTGAGGTAAGTTGAGTCTTCTACTCCTGATAACTCTTCTCACATGAATCTAACCACTGAAACTTACTTTCTTCTAAGTCAATCTGGACATGGGGGATGCAATAGACGAAAACCCTTCAACAAATAGACGATAATATCTAGCTAAACCCAAAAAGCTCCTGATATCTGATGGAGAAATAGGTTTAGGATAGTTTTTTAGTGCTTTGGTCTTTTGAGGATCAACTCTAATGTCATCACCAAAGTAATATAACCAAGGAATGCTACTAACCTTTACCAAAATTCACACTTACTAAATTTGGCAAACAACTGATGAGCTCTGAGAGTCTGAAGTACAATTATGAGGTGATCTGCGTGATTATTCTCGCTATGGAAATAGACAAAACTGTCATCAATGAAGACTATAACGAACATGTCCAAGTGCTGATTGAAAACGTGATTCATTACGTCCATGAAAGTTGTTGGGGCATTAGTAAGACCAAAGGACATGACTATAAATTCGAAGTGACCATACCGGGTTCGAAAAATAATTTTTGGAATGTCACATTCTCTGACTCTGAGTTGATGATAGCCTGATTTGAGGTCTATCTTAGAAAAGTAATTGGCGCCCTAAAGTTAGTCAAACAAGTCATCGATTCTAAGAAGTGGGTATTTCTTCTTTACTGTGACATTGTTCAACTGATGGTAATCTATACACATTCTAAGAGAACCATTTTTCTTACGCACGAGTAAGACTGGTGCGCCCCTGTCACGCCCCAAAATCCCATCGGGCCGGACTGGCACCCGAAGCTGAGAAGGCCCGAGAGAACCCGTTCAAATACCTGTACTTTCACTTACATGTCACCAAAAATTTGGACAGCACTTCGTTGCATATAGAAGGGTCTAATTACCTGTATCAGCACAACACGCACAAATATATATATATATAATACTTGGTCGTCGGGGCCACCACATATACAAATATAATATCACTATATAAACCTCCATGACTTTACCCTTCCTTATGTCTACAAAGCCTCTAGGATATACATGACATAACTAGGGTCGGGACAAACCCCCGCCCACACATGACTCCTGTACAATAACAAAACATAAGGAACCAACTCGGAAAGCTTCGAAGCAAACTGGAGCTCACCAATAATGGATGTATGACCTGGCTCCTATCTATGCTGTGAATGAGCTGAAGCACTTGTGCCTGCAGCATGAAATGCAGGTCCCTCGTGAGGGACGTCAGTACGAAATATGTACTGAGTATGTAAAGCTGTAAATAATCATATGTGATATGGGGGATCAAGAAAATCAGACGCAAGTGAATAAATCATAATAGAAGTGAACCACACTTCATAAACACTTTTAGGATCATGTACATTATCATTAATCTGAATTGGGTTCTTGAATTCAAACACATTTGTGGAACGGTATACATTCGTTCATTTCATTCTTTACAATTATCATTCGCCATTACCTCCTCCTCCCGAACCTCCAACCACCTAAAATTAATCAATACTGTACCGTACTATGACCATTAGGCTGCCCCTAGTACATATCAATTGGGATCGACCCATGCTAGGCTTATGCCTCTGGGATACCACCCACACGTATATCAAGTAACACACATAAGCGATCTTTCCAATAACTTAGTTCAAAAGCTTTTGAGATTATTCCATTAGTGTTCATGCCAATATAGTACCTTTGGAACAATGATACATCAATAGGAACCAAGTAATAGACCTTCTATACAATAACGATGTAATAAAGACTCATTGGTACATCAACAATGTGTTTCAGAATCACCAATATCACAACAATGAAATAGGAGCCTTTTGGTATATCAATGAAACATTTTGACACTTTATAGAATGGAAACAACTTCGTTGGTAATGTAGAACAATACATGTTTTTGGACAACCTCGGAATCTTACTTGATGGAACATTGGTGTTTTCATTCCAAAGAACATCGTTAGAGTATGCTTTACATACCTCGTTGTAGATTCGGATATCAATTCAGCACAACTTCCCGCCTTTACAAATCACTTATCTACAATGAAATGTTTGGCATCTAGTATTAGCAACCCAACACCACAATTCTCTTCCATAATTCCATACAACCAATATTTGCAAAGCATTCCAAAAACCAACTTGAACAATAGGTTTTTGTGTATATATATATATAATCATCATTTCAATACCATATCATCACACCAAATCCCTTCACAATTCAACATAATCCAACCATGCACAAGAATAATCCAACATCATTTCCCAATCATCTTTCAACAACAATCAAATAACATACTTCTTATGCTCACATGCATATATATATACATATCCATATAAATAACACCAACATAATTTACATCCTTACCATAAAATGGCCCTTTTGATTTCGAAGTCCTGTTGGCACAAATAAGGGGTGCTTCTCGAAGCCCTCGAGACGGTGAACACAACTACAGAATCAATTTGAATTTTCTACGGTTGAATCACAAGATAATTGGAGTTGAACTTAGGCTAGGGTTTCTTATTCTTCAATAATTTGGATGATAAATGATGGATATGAGGTTAAGTATATGTATATAATGACCAATTCTCGTCCATGAGGTGATGGAAAATGACCACATTGCCCTTAAAATTTAAGTAAATCCGAATCTGTCCATGGTGGCCTGATTTGATAGGCTAAAGTAAATCGACCATAACTCTTTGCTCCGATATCGAATTTGGGTAAAATTGGTATCGTTGGAAATATAATTCAAAGGGATTTCATTTCATATAAAGTAGGCCACCCAGTTCGTCCTGTACAAGGAGTTATGATCGTTTGAAGTTGACCCTAAAAATCTGTTTTGAGAGGCTGAAGTAAAACGAGTATAACTCCTTACTCAGACGTTGGATTTGGATGAAACCAATTGCATTAGAAATAAGACTCTCGGAGCTTCTCATCAATATATAGAAGCTCACAAAGTTCATTTTGTACAAGGAGTTATGATCGTTTAAAGTCGACCCAAAAATCTGTTTGGCTGCAGTACTTTTGTGTGCAGAAAATTTCTGCACATTTACTGTTCATTGCGTCCACCGTTTTCAAGTTTCGAACATGCTCGCTTATATCCGATACTCATCTGTTTTCAGAAATCTTTATATCATTGGAAAGCTAATTCGATAAACTTCGTATAGAAACTTCGACGAGCAAATTCCGGTATAAATAAAGTTGATTCCTATACACATATAATCAAACTATACACTTGAAACCATCTCAAAATAATCAATACTCATACTTAAACTCATATATACCTAACTTATGATCAATACATATACTCCAACACATATAACCATGGCTAATACATGTAATTAAGTATGGGGTGTTACATCCTTCCCCCCTTAAGGACATTCGTCCTCGAATGTGAATGTAGTTATTTAGCCGAAACAAGTTCGAATTCATAATTGATATTCACGTCATCATATAGATATTATGCATATGTAAAAACTTACTTGTTAGTGTCCCAGTTCCACTCCTTGCACTTCTTTTTCACCTTTGAACAAATAAGGGTATTTTGATTTCATTGCTTCCTCCGCTTCCCATGTAATCTCTTCCCTTTGTTGATTTCTCCAAAGTACTTTCACCGATGCTAATTCTTTATTTCTCATCTTCTTAACTTGACAATCTAATATAGCAAGAGGCATCTCCTCATAGGTAAGATCTTCTGTTACTTGCACATCTTCAGTAAAAGTAATAAAGGACGGATCTCCGATGCACTTTCGAAGCATCGATACATGAAATACTGGATGCACTGATGAGAGTTCCTGGGGTAGCTCTAATTCATAAGCAACTTGCCCATATCTTCGAATAATCTTATACAGGCCTATATATCGTGGACTCAACTTTCTTTTCTTGCCAAATCTCATCACCCTTTTCATTGGCGATACCTTCAAAAATACCCAATCGCCTAACGAAAACTCTAGCCCTCTTCTTCTACTATCCGCATATGACTTGTGTCGACTTTGGGCTGTTTTCAATCGTTGCTGAATCACCTTGACTTTTCCTATGGCTTGATACACAAGATCGGTCCGGACATAAGAGTTTCACCCGCTTCGAACCATCCTATTGGTGATCTACACTTCCTCCCATATAAAGCTTCATATGGTGCCATTTTGATACTTGAATGATAGCTATTATTGTAGGCAAACTCAATAAGAGGTAAATGATCATCCCAGCTGCCTTTAAATTCTATAACACATGCTCGTAGCATATCTTTAAGTGTTTGAATGGTGCGCTCTGCTTGTCCATCCGTCTGAGGGTGAAAAGTTGTACTCAGATTCACTTGTGTTCCCAAACTCCGTTGGAAAGACTTCCAAAAGTTTGCGGTAAATTGAGTTCCCCGATCCGATATAATAGAAGTTGGCACTCCATGTAATCGGACTATTTCTTTAACATACAACTTCGACTATTCTTCAACTGTGTAAGTGGTCTTAACGGGTAAGAAATGTGCGGATTTAGTAAGCCTATCCAAAATCACCCACATAGAATCAAATTTTCGAGCTGTACGAGGCAAACCTGTAACAAAATCCATGTTGATCATGTCCCACTTCCAAATTGGAAGAGCTATGCATTGCATATAGCCTCTGGGCTTTTGATGTTCCACTTTAACTCGTTGGCAATTTGGACATTCAGCTACAAATTCTGCGATGTTCCTTTTCATGTCATTCCACCAATATACATCCTTCAAATCTTGATACATTTTGGTTGATCCTGGATTAATGGAATACCTTAAAAAATGTGCCTCTGTCATAATCTTCTTTCTTATCCCGTCTACATCCGGCACACACAATCGGTTTTGGCACTGAAGTACTCCTTCTCGCGTAAGCTCAAATGCCTTGGTCGCACCACTTTGAACGTTCTCATTAAGCTGTAATAAAATAGGATCTGCATATTGCTTCTCTTTCACTTCAGCTACTAATGAAGATTCCGCAGCATTATGTACGATAAGCTCTTTGTCCGGAGTTTCAAGAAGGCAAACTCCCAAACTAGCTAACTGGTGAAGATCTTTAATCATCCCTTGCCTTTCTATAGGTGCCATCATAGCCTTACGACTTAACGCATCAGCTACCACATTTGCTTTCCCTGGATGGTACAAGATATCAACATCATAGTCCTTTAATAATTCAAGCCATCTCCGCTGCCTTAAATTTAGATCCTTCTGATTAAAAATATATTTCAAGCTCTTATGGTCAGTATATATATCAACATGAACCCCATATAAGTAGTGGCGCAATATCTTTAAAGCAAAAATAACTGCTGCCAGCTCAAGATCGTGTGTAGGATAATTTTTCTCATGTGGCCGCAATTGTCTAGAAGCATATGCTATTACCTTACCATGCTGCATCAATACACATCCTAAACCAATTCTGGAAGCATCACAATACAGTGTATACCCTTTGGTGCCTTCTGGAAGTACCAACACGGGTGTAGAAATCAACTTGTTCTTTAAATCTTGAAAACTCTTCTCACATGCATCATTCCATTGGAATTTGGATGCTTTATGGGTTAGCTTGGTTAAGGGTGCTGAAATGGAAGAAAAGTCTTTAACAAACCTTCTATAATAACCGGCCAACCCGAGAAAACTACGAATCTCCGTAGGCGTTGTGGGCCTTGGCCAGTTCTTCACAGCTTCTATCTTTTGAGCATCAACCTTTATCCCTTCACTAGATATAATATGACCCAAAAATGCCACCGACTTTAACCAAAACTCACATTTAGAGAACTTTGCATAAAGCTTACAATCACGAAGAGTCTGCAATGCCTGTCGTAAGTGATTGGCATGGTCCTTTTCTGATCTAGAATAAACTAGAATATCATCTATAAAAACTATCACAAATACATCCAGGAATGGCTTAAACACCCTATTCATCAAATCCATAAAAGCTGCAGGTGCATTTGTTAGCCCAAATGACATAACTAGAAACTCATAATGACCATACCGTGTTCGGAAAGCTGTCTTGGGTATATCCTTCTCTTTGACCCTCACTTGGTGGTAACCTGACCTCAAATCAATCTTAGAAAAACATTTGGCGCCCTGTAACTGACCAAATAAATCATCAATTCTTGGGAGAGAATATTTATTCTTAATTGTCACCTTATTCAATTGCCGATAATCAATACACATCCTCAGCGAGCCATCCTTTTTGCGCACAAATAACACTGGTGCTCCCCAGGGGGACATACTAGGCCTTATGAATCCCTTCTCTAGCAAATCTTTCAATTCTCGTAATTCTACTGGGGCCATTCTATACGGCGGAATGGAGATTGGTTGGGTGCCTGGTATTACATCATTACCAAACTCTACTTCTCGTTCAGGAGGCAAACCTGGAAGATCTTCAGGAAATACATCAGGAAATTCATTTACCATCGGAACAGCGTGAAGAGTTGGTGGCTCCGCTTCTGTATCCCTTACTCTAACTAAATGATATATGTATCCCTTGGAAATCATTCTTCTTGCCTTAAAATAAGAAATAAATCTACCTCTTGGCGCGCTAATTTCACCTTTCCATTCAAGGACTGATTCATTTGGAAAATGGCAATATACATTTTTCGTAAAGCAATCAATTGTGGAATAACAAGACGCCGACCAGTCCATACCCATTATAACATCAAAATCTACCATTTCTAACTCTACCAGATCAGCCATCGTATCACGACCACAAACAGTTACTATGTAGTTTCGATAAACCCTTCTAGCTATAATAGATTCCCCAACCGGTGTGGATACTTCAAATGGCTTAACTAATAGTTCGGGTATTCTTTCGAACTTTCCAGCAACCAATGGAGTAACATAAGATAATGTAGAACCGGGATCAATTAAGGCATATAAATCGAATGAAAAGATAGACAACTGTAACACCCCGTATTCAAGTACATGTATTGGCGTATTCAAGTACCCGTATTCAAGTACATGTATTGGCGTATTCAAGTACGTGATTGGTCTTATTTATATGGAATTAATTTTTTATTTTATTTATACCGAAATTTGCCCGTCGATGGTTCCATACGAAGGTTATTGAATAAGCTTTCCAACGATATAAAGATTTCCAAAAACGGATAAGTTTCGGATATAATCGAGCACGTTCAAAACTATAAAACGGTGGCCCGGATATGGTGAATAGTAAATGTGCAGGAAAATTTCCTGCACACAAACTACTGAGGCCTGCCAGTTTTTTGGGTCGACTTTGAACGTTCATAACTCCCTTAATATAATGAAATGAGAGAGCTACCACATATCAAAAGAAATATCTTTGAGTCTTCTTTCCAATGCAATTGGTTTCATCGAAATCCAACGTCTGAGTAAGGAGTTATACTCGTTTTACTTCAGCCTCTCAAAACAGTTTTTTAGGGTCAACTACAAACGACCATAACTCCTTGTACAGGACGAACTGGGTGGCCTACTTTATATGAAATGAAAGCCCTTTGAATTACATATCCAACGATACCAATTTCACCAAAATCCGATATCGGAGGAAAGAGTTATGGCCGATTTACTTTAGCCTGTCAAAACAGTCCACCATGGACTGATTCATATTTACTTAAATGTTTAAGGGCAATATGGTCATTTTCCATCACCTCATGGACGAAAATTGGTCATTATATACATATAATTAGTCTCATATCCATCAATTATCATCAAATTATTGAAAATAAGAAACCCTAGCCTAATTTCAACTCCAATTATCTTGTGATTCAACCGTAGAAAATTCAAATTGATTCCGTAGTTGTGTTCACCGTCTCGAGGGCTTCGAGAAGCACCCCTTATTTGTGCCAACAGGACTTCGAAAACAAAAGGGCCATTTTATGGTAAGGATGTATATTATGTTGGTGTTATTTATATGGATATGTATATATATATATATGCATGTGAGCATAAGAAGTATGTTATTTGATTGTTGTTGAAAGATGATTGGGAAATCATGTTGGATTATTCTTGTGCATGGTTGGATTATGTTGAATTGTGAAGGGATTTGGTATTGATGATGTGGTATTGAAATGATGATTATATATATATATACACATAAACCTCTTGTTCAAGTTGGTTTTTGGAATGCTTTGCAAATATTGGTTGTATGGAATTATGGAAGAGAATTGTGGTGTTGGGTTGCTACTACTAGATGCCAAACATTTCATTGTAGATAAGTGATTTGTAAAGGCGGGAAGTGGTGTTGGAATTATCTACAATGAAATGTTTGGCATCTAGTAGTAGCAACCCAACACCACAATTCTCTTCCATAATTCCATACAACCAATATTTGCAAAGCATTCCAAAAACCAACTTGAACAATAGGTTTATGTGTATATATATATATAATCATCATTTCAATACCATATCATCACACCAAATCCCTTCACAATTCAACATAATCCAACCATGCACAAGAATAATCCAACATCATTTCCCAATCATCTTTCAACAACAATCAAATAACATACTTCTTATGCTCACATGCATATATATATATATACATATCCATATAAATAACACCAACATAATTTACATCCTTACCATAAAATGACCCTTTTGATTTCGAAGTCCTGTTGGCACAAATAAGGGGTGCTTCTCGAAGCCCTCGAGACGGTGAACACAACTACAGAATCAATTTGGATTTTCTACGGTTGAATCACAAGATAATTGGAGTTGAACTTAGGCTAGGGTTTCTTATTCTTCAATAATTTGGATGATAAATGATGGATATGAGGCTAATTATATGTATATAATTACCAATTTTCGTCCATGAGGTGATGGAAAATGACCATAGTGCCCTTAAAATTTAAGTAAATCCGAATCTGTCCATGGTGGACTGTTTTGATAGGCTAAAGTAAATCAACCATAAATCTTTTCTCCGATATCAGATTCGGGTGAAATGTGTATCGTTGGAAAGATAATTCAAAGTTCTTTCATTTCATATTAAGTAGGTCACCCAGTTCGTCCTGTACAAGGAGTTATGATCGTTTGAAGTTGACCCTAAAAATCTGTTTTGAGAGGCTGAAGTAAAACGAGTATAACTCCTTACTCAGACGTTGGATTTGGATGAAACCAATTGCATTAGAAATAAGACTCTTGGATCTTCTCATCAATATATAGCAGCTCACATAGTTCATTTTGTACAAGGAGTTATGATCGTTTAAAGTCAATCCAAAAATCTGTTTGGCTGCAGTACTTTTGTGTGCAGAAAATTTCTGCACATTTACTGTTCATTGCGTCCACCGTTTTCAAGTTTCGAACATGCTCCCTTATATCCGATAATCATCTGTTTTCAGGAACCCGTGAATGAACACCTAACATACCTAGATATTTTAATTTTTGAAGCTCTTGATGATATTTTTTAGGATTGCTCTTGCTTGCTTGAAGATTAGGGTTTGCTAATTGAGAGAGAGCTTGTTGATTTTAAGGAAAAGTTAATAAAGAATGGGTTAAAAATATTTTTAGGGATTAAATCCTCTATCTGGGAGTATTAAAATCATGGAAAAACCTAGTTTAACCCTTGACGAAACTTTTAATTTTCGTCAAAATTTTTCGACCTGGGCCCTTGGAACAACGCGTCGTGTCTTTGGAAATTGACAACTGGGAAATTGGCTAATGGCGCAACGCGGTGGAATCGCGTTGCCACACTGGATACGAATTTGGGACTCATCGTGACATGGTGAAATTGCGTAGTTTCACTGGAAAAATGACCATTATGAGCTGTGTCTACGGCGCGACGCTCCATTATCACGGAGTACTACTGAAATTAGACAACTATTATTTGGCTGGCCTCCGCGACGTGCTGATGTGCCATTTGGTACACTATCTTACAAAAATGGCTCTAACTCTTCACCTGGGAATCAAATTTAGGCGAATTTTGTATCGTTGGAAAGCAGACTAAATTTCCTACGCAATGGTAGGCTCTTAACTAAAAAATACCGAGTATTTTTATAAATTTATACAGAATAACTCATGTACTGAGAGTTAAATTAAGATAGGAAAATACGGGGTATTATAATACACAATTACCTTACCCTCTTACATCAACACAACACCTAACTGATGTTCCCCAAAACTATACCTCCTAGAAGTATAATATAGTCAAAGTCAAATATAGTAACCTAACAGAGGTTGGGGTTTAACCCACAGAGAATAGGCTGAATATCTCTCACAAATTTTTCGAAGTAGCTGGAAAATACAGGAAAAGTAACTGGGGGTTTTTCAGTGAAAATAGTAAAGTAACAAAAAGTCTTGATCACTTTAGTTGAAATCAATCTAAGATGAATACTAAGATTGTGTTCCCCCAGGCTTCCTAAATCGGTAGACTTATCGTGCTCAATCTGACTATCGCAATGCACTGCATACAAAATTAGACAAAATAGGTATCACTTCACCGTCTTTAGAACGCCTTGATAAATTTCACTCTTCACCTTGTGAGTCTCAGAGTGTCACCTTACTAGCCCTTGTCTTAGATCCCAATTCAATCAAATCCTTTGGGGTGTCAAGTTGATAAGACGAGGATTGGTAGCTTCGAATTACTGTCGTAATTTTTTTTTCCTAATCTTGACCTCTCCTATGAAGATGATCTAGAATACAGGAAAGTCCTTAACTTTTGCAGTAGTTAAGAAAGCATACAAACTATAGAAGATCACAATACATGCATCAACACTAATTTAGAAGGACCTCACACTTCCTCTACTTTGTTATTCTGCTAGGGTTCCCACAAACCTAGTTAGGTGGTTTAGCCACGCATATGACACGACCCGAACTAGGGCCTAGTCATGACGTGTATCTCAATCCAACAAGGACTGGATACTAAGGAAAAGTCTTAACATGACTTAAAAGGATTCGTGAAGTTAACTCGAAGCAAAAAAGATCAGATGGAAGCTTTAGCATTTTTAATTACCTCTGAACGAGCCTAATCAAATCAAATACAACATCCCCAATTTAATTAATTCTTACACTAAAAAGACCATAGACCTAAAACTCAATTATTTTCTAAATTTTGGAGTCTAAAGCGATGCATGAAAATACTAAATCATAGTACCATACTGCAATTGTATCGGCACATTTAAATACCCATAATGTAATCTGCCAACCATTACAAATTTTCTAATACCATTGGCCTTATATAAACATAGTTTCCAGTAACTACTAAAACGTTCACGACCCAAACCAGGGCCCTGGTCGTGACGGACATCCTGAACCATGAAGGCCCGAGAGCCCTTCTAACATGTAATCATATACACCATTCATATATAAATAGGAAATGCGGAAATAAAAATCTTCTACAAAAACATGGTCATAATCTAAATTTAGTTTAATAGTGAGGAATAAAATCCAATATCCACTAAACACCGTCTGTAAATCGTCTGCGAAATCTCTACTACGTGATCAAATAACAATTGTCTGAAAACTAGGACAAGGCCCCCAGAAGACCAAAAACCATAATAAATAATAACTATCTGAAATAAACTAGGCCTTCTGAAATATAGGAGTCTCACCAACTAGTACTCTTCACTCCTGTCTGATGAAATCTACCGCTTATCAGGACCCTTTGACTGTGCCTCAGAATCTGAAGGGAAGGAAAGGTCAATACAGATGTACTGGTACGCAGAGCAATCCAAAATAAAGCTTTTATATAAATAAAATAGTTGAAAGCTAGTCATAAACATCTTGAAAGATATAATTTTCAAAACACATGGGCATTCTTGAAAAAAATATAAAAACCTTTCTATCAAAAGCAGTTTCTGATCTTTGTATTACTTCTGAGTTAGGTGACACCTCCTACAATTCTGATATTCCACTGGCAGTAAGGAATCCGCCATTGACTCGGTGGGGAAACCCCCAATCCTAGTGTACCGCAAGGGTTGGAGTTTCTGATTTTGATACGCCACATGGCACTAGGCCAGCGTAATATAATATACCCAAATCGATAAATCATGGTTTCGGGCAACGAGTTGTCTGAAATCGTGCCTTCTTCGGGGAACCACCTAATATTTCTTTATGCCCAATTTTATCCTGTTCTGAATCATGCATTGTTCTAGTTTCAACATCTAAAAATTCTGACTTCAAACATGCATTCTATTCTATTTTGAATTACCATGACATATTGGTGTCGTCACATCAAAACTTGCAAGTCCTATTTCTGTGCCATAATGCATCATGCATGATTCTTTCATTAAAACATAGTTCAGACCACCCAAACATGCAGTTTAACAAAGGAAATTCATGTTCCGAAAACATAAGTCAAAACTATGCAAAGTTCTCATCCTTTCAATAAACAAGTGGTGGTCATGTAATATTTAACAAACCATGCAACCCTTCTCATTATATGATTATGTTCAACATTGATCAACATAAACAACCCTCTCTCTTTTGAAATCCAAATCATAATCCAAATATAACATTATTCAAGACATTTCATAACATGCTTTTCAAGATGCATTCAAATGATTTCATAGTATATCATAAGTAAATGAAAATCATCACAAGATAGGGATTTTTCATGAATCATGCTCTCAATTCAATCATCAACCTTAAAACACATGCTTACAATAGATATATAATTTCAAATCAATTTGGGTAATGGCCTAAAGACCAAAACAATATCATCAACACTTCGAAAACATAAATATATTCATAAATTCGAAACCCCTTTCTTAAAATCATGATTTCTATGCACATGAGATTTTCAGGAAAACCCCGCGTACCTTAAATTACAAGCTTTTGAATGAACTCTAGCTTTTGGGATGTTATACGTACGATTGATGGGTGTCTCTTGTGGCCCTCGCAATGGGGATTCCAAATCTTGAAGAATTAAGGAAAACCCACGGTTAAATATTGAGATATTTGGATTTTTACTATGAAACCCTAGGGTGAGTTCTTGATGAATTTGAGAGAAAAGAATCATATTTTGGTGTTTTGGGAGTTTAATCCCGTGTTATAGCTAGATTAGGGATGGAAGATACCCATTTTTCTCTTAAAAAAGCGGAAATAGAACCTGAAATTTTTGTGCCTGCGATAGGGCGTGCGTCGCACGCTTATCGCATGATGTTATTGTCTTAGTTACTAAAATGACCATAGCTTTTTGCTCGGGTATCGAATTTAGGCAAAATTGGTATCGTTGGAAAGATAATTTGAAGAGATTTCATTTGATATATAGTAGGCCCTATAATTCTTTATATACAAAGAGTTATGGTAGATTGAAGTTGACCAGGTTTCGACGCTCACTCAAACTCGAATGATAGGAAAGATTTCAACTCGTCTTTGAGTTAGGGGACCTCTATGATCTCAATTCGTGCTTAAATAGGTTCACACACTACATAATTGATTAACATGCCAAATTTGTATAGGATTTATGGCCTTTGGATCATCTATGCATAGAAACGACGATTTTTATTCTAGCCCAAAATATGGGGTGTTACATTATCTGCCCCTTGGGATCATTCGTCCCCGAATGAAGGGTAGGAATGTTAAAGTCTTAAAGTTATGGAATAACGTGGACATGATATGTCTTCTAAGAAAGAATATACTGATCTGAAATATTTAAATTTCCATCATGAAACTGAATTCTGCGTTGACTTGCCCTTACTTGCTTTGAGGAGCTGATTCATGCTGAGAATTTAGGATTCCCTTGAGGTGTTCATGATCCAACCATACGTATCGCATTGAGAAGTGATAATTTATGTAAGTACAAATCTTGAGACAACAAGATTTAGATCTTACAAAGGAATTACACTGTTTGAGCTAAAATGCCTAGAGAGATTTGAGACTATGCGCTGAACTCTTACGAACTGAGTCATGACTAAATAGCTGAATCTGAAACATGATGTTCGGACTGAACTGAATTCGCAATTTACATGGATGGAATAGAATATCTCTTGGGATGGTCATACACATGGGACTTCAGATAGCAGGACTAGGTGTAAAGGTGGAAAACCACAGTAACCTGTCTGCCTGACTGTTAAACTGAACTGCTGGTTATACTAGCTGAATTATACTAGAAACTTATACCTAACTGGAGTATCTCTTCAATACTCTTTCTAAAGAAGTTCTAGTAGCATTCGGGAGAAAAAAATCTTGGGCATGAGTTACACAAGACACCCAACTGAGGAATCAAAACAATGACACTACTCTATAGCATGGAATATAGACATGTAACTCATAAACTAGGATAGAATTACCAGGCCTTAGGCAATGTAACTTCTTACTTTCAAATTTAGCACACTTCTCGAATATTCCCTTAACTATATTATTCCCTTGCAATACCATACTCATTTGATTTAACTTAGAATTCTTATATGGGCATTGATAAATCTTTCTACGTCTGCCTAAAGTAACATAAGTCCTCTTACCATGATCAAGCCTAACTTCAAATAAAAAAATAAAACATGTCACACCACGATACTAGTCTAAACCATATGATTCAATCTTTTATATATTTTTTTATAGATCACACCCTAAGCATATCGTGCCTTACCACTTCAATGACTAACTCTGATCTCTTACTATGGATTCATTAGCGCATATTGTGTTTCTCCACTTAAATCTCAACATATCATTCAAGCCTATCTTTATAACCACATATGAACTTCAAGGCAAACACCCATAAGGACATAGTTCACATATTCTCTAATCCACTGTCAATATAACTCCCACGCACTACCCCAAGAACATACACACATAAATTTCCACTAACCATCACATCTATCAAAGACTTGGCCTCATATCTTACTTCACACTTATGGCCTTATCTAAAACAAGAACACTATGATCTTTTATTAACAAGAAAAATTTACTCATCACCACTATCATCACATAAGGAGGAGTCACTACAGGGTTAGAACATAACACCTTGAAGCATGGGAGGATATTATACGAGACTTGACACTTAACTGAGGCTGAAGGAATAGAAAATCAACATCAGGGATTCATCAAAGTGATCTGAATTGGGGCATACATGACTATAAGCTGAATCTCGTCAATCATAAAGAGTATAGCATGAATTATGGGAACTGAGCACACTATAAAGAGTGAGTACATGAGTCATGAGCTGCATGACCTCAATTTGAAGTTCATAACATATGGAATGTGATTTTGACTACTGAATGAACTGGAACTCCTCATTTTAGAACTGGAAGAGCACGTGATTCTCTATCATATACATGAACATGAACTATGATCATGGAACTGAAATGTAAATCATGAGTAAGTATTGGGATAACTGAAAAATACTGAGATAAGAATGGGTTGAGCCTCACCCTCACTTTCTGATGTTCTATATCATACTGACATCACTACTAGAATCTGAGAGCCTATCTTGGTCACTTGTTTTATGATCTTCCCCTTAGCTTTAAGCCATCATCTTAAGTTTGAGAGACCCCTTCCTATACTTTAAACTGAACTACACTCACAGCACTCTGGGGTCTGGAATACGACAATACATGCAATTAATAGAACTTAACCCGAATGGCTACACCTGGAAGGGGAAAACCCACTGCTAATCCTACCTTCTGAGACACACTTTATCTTTCTATAGCCCTAATAGTCAATCACATAATACTTGAACACTTACTAACTTCGAATACTCGTGAGTATTCCCATAGTCGGAGTGCACACCCTATAGCGCTTCAACTCTTATTTCTGTCGGTTCAACCTTCAAAAATTCAAACTTAGATTATAACACTTAACATGGATATCATCAAGCCTTTGATGAATCATACTACTAGCCTTTCTCCACCTAGCAACTCAACAATACTACTATGTCTACTAGCCACACACAACATGTAATAGTCTTAGAAAATGCCGCAACTCCATATCTCCTTAAGCATACTTCTACCTCATACATACAACATCATACTTTGTTACTAACCAATTAAACTTAATCTATTGCATACACCATTCAATCCTATTAGATCACTTCCATATAACTAGTATCATTAACTAAGAAATCATCAAATCCACCTTTATGGACATCAACTGTTCAAACTAAATGTCCATTGCTAAGCATGATTTACAACCCAACCTGACACACAATTCTCATAAAACATTCATCATTAATCTTAAGCCATTATTCTTACATCCACATCCTACGTTAAATTCAAGTCAATAGTCTAGCATCAATCATCTACCACCAATGAAGAAAGCAACATAATATATTAGTCCATCAAATTGGGACATTCTATCCAAATACCTCAAAAATCTACTACATACCTTCTCACAAGTAGTAGTTTACAACTACCAACTAAAAGAAGGTCAAGAGGGGGGGATATAGTCACATAATAGACATGGTCAACCTTAATCTTATATTATAACCCCATACAATCTTATCTACTTATACGGCTTTCTCACATCACACTTACTTACCCAAGCGTACATTTAGACTACGTTCAAATTCCACAAACAACCATGAGTCTATAATTATAACTTACTGGCTCATCTAGCCATTTTCATACTTCAAGCAGACAATAATTCACCTTAACTAATAAATCCTTCTCTACATTCTACTAAACTAATACACAGGGACGTATCACTTCATTACCAACTCAATCTCATGCAAAAATATTCGACTATGCATATATTCAACCATTACAAGAACAACAAGTTGAACAATAAGTTGCTAGTGAATCGAAATAGGCCTCACACGGCTTCACTAGACTTTGATTTTTGTGTTTTGAACAAGAAACTGAAATGAATAACAAAGCAACTATGCTAGTGAATCGAAAGAGCCATACACGGCTTCACTAGATTTTGATTTCTTTTTCAAAAATACTATGATAACAAGATTACTTATTACAAGAGATAGAAAATTGACACACAATATTCAATGATCTAAGGATACACATCTTACTCGGTATAAATAAAAATCTGAGTCAAATACTTCCCCAACAGACTACCATACAATCCACACATGCTACTAGCTACCACATTAGTCTATCACTATAAAGTGGTAAATCATCCTCGAACATCGGTTATTCAACTAAAATATTTATTTACATAAAAATCACCCTCACTCTGACTTCTAACTTTGTGACTTCATATCACGAACCTCTTGGTCTAATCTCACTACCAATCGGTCATAACACCGACACATTAACTTATACTACTAATCGGGTCGAAATACAGTTCTAACATTCTGCTACACATCAATCCCCTAAAGCATGACATCTACAACAAAAAAAAATTAAAAGAGATGGAATACTCTTAATACCGCAGGTCGAAAAATACGATTTCATCAAAATCAAAGTTCACACAAAAATCAATACACTCTGAGGCACTAACAGACTCTTCTCAAGTCCTTGCACAAATTTTAAACTCTTATATGGCTCAATCAGAAAGGACCATACCATTTAGACTCTAAACTTCTGCACTTCAATCACCCCGATAACGAGACATATCTTGGCACATCAAAGTAAAGAAAGAATTGGGATAACTTTACTTTCGTATAGACGACACCATAGCATGAATTGGAGTATGGAAAAGGAACATTCTGGCTCAATAGCAAGAACTAGAACATGAAGAAAGGGAAATATTCCTAAATGCCTAGTATCCTCCTGCTTATAAGTATGGCTCTCTACAAACCCATAAATAAGACTACCCGAAGCGATTTCGTAGACACCCTAGGACCATGAACCGTGCTATGATACCAAGTTTGTCACGACCCAAACCAGGGCCTTGGCCGTGATGGACATCCCGAACCATGAAAGCCCGAGAGCCCTTCTAACTTGTAATCATATACACCATTCATATATAAATATGAAATGCAGAAATAAATCTGCTCTGAAAACATGGTCATAATCTAAATTTAGTTTAACAATGAGGAATAAAATCCAATATCAACTAAACATTGTCTGAAAACCGTCTGTGAAATCTCTACTACGTGATCAAATAACAACTGTCTGAAAACTGGGACAAGGCCCCCAGTAGACTAAAAACCATATTTAATAATAACTGTCTGAAAGAAACTAGGCCTTTTGAAATATAGAAGGCTCACCAACTGGTACTCTTCATACCTGTTTGATGAAATCTACCGCTTATCAGGACTCCTAGACTATGCCTCAGAACCTGGAGGGAGGAGGGGTCAATACAGATGTATTGGTACGCAGATCAATCCAAAATAAAGCTTTTATATAAATAAAATAGTTGAGAGTTAGTCATAAACATCATGAAAGATATAATTTTCAAAACACATGGGCATTCTTGAAATAAACATAAAAACCTTTTTGCAGTTTCTGATCTTTGTATTACTTCTGAGTTAGGTGACACTCCCCTACAATTTTGATATTCCACGGGCGGTATGGAATCCTCCATTAACTCGCTGGGAAGCCCCCAACCTGAGTGTGCCACAAGGATTGGAGTTTCTGATTATGATACACTGCACAGCACTAGGCCAGCGTAATATAATATACCCAAATCGGTAAATCACGGTTTCAGGCAATGAGTTGTCTAAACTCATGCTATCTTCAGGGAACCACCTAACATCTCTTTATGTCCAATTTTATTCTTTTCTGAATAATGCTTTATTCTAGTTTAAACATCTAAAAATTCTAACTTCAAACATCCATTCTATTCTGTTCTGAATTACCATGGCATAATTTGAATTGGTATCGGCACACCAAGACTTGCAATTCCTATTTCTGAGCAATAATGCATCATCCATGATTTCTTCATTAAAACATAGTTCAGACCATCCAAACATGCAATTTAACAAAGGGAATTCATGTTCCGGAAACATAAGTCAAAACTATGCAAAATTCTCATCCTTTCAATAAACAAGTGGTGGTCATGTAATATTTAACAAACCATGCAACCCTTCTCATTATATGATTATGTTCAACATTAATCAACATAAACAACCATCTCTCTTTTGAAATCAAAATCATAATCCAAATATAACATTATTCAAGACATTTCATAACATGCTTTTCAAGATGCATTCAAACGATTTCATAGTATATCATAAGTAAATGAAAATCATCACAAGATAGGGATTTTTCATGAATCATGCTCTCAATTCAATCATCAACCTTAAAACACATGCTTACAATATATATAAAATTTCAAATCAATTTTGGAAAAGGCCTAAAGACCAAAACAATATCATCAACAGTTCTAAAACATGAATATATTCATAAATTCGAAACCCCTTTCTTAAAATCATGATTTCTATGCCCATGAGATTTTTAGGAAAACCCCACGTACCTTATGTAGACACCTAATTTTGTCTTCCCAAAATTGAATTTTATCCATTTTTAGCTCACCTTACTACATACCCTCACCCATATGATTATACCCAACTAAAATACAAAAAATAACAACTCTTGTCATAATCCTTAACAAATTTTTGTCTTGTTTTAATCTATCCTAACAAATCTTATCCTAACCAACTCACCCTACCCCCAACTACCCTATACCCTACCCCCACTACCCCATCTATGGGACCCCTCACATTTCTTCTAGATAAAGAAAGAGATTATCACTATAATAAAGGGGCCCACAGATTTTCTTCATCATACACAAAACAATATATACACAAGACTCCTATAGACCTCACCTTCCATGGATACATACACACAAAAACAGTGAAAGAGGGGACTCCATTTTTTGAACCCCAAGCTGCACACACATATACTCATATACATATACTCTCAATTTCCATTCACACAAACACAAAGACCCACCATGAACTGAGAGAGATAGAGACAGAGATTTGTGAAAGATTGAGAGTGAAGAGAGAGAGAGGGGGACGAGAGAGAGGGAATAGCATTTAGAGAGTGAAGGGAGAGTGATCGGGAAACACACAGAAAAGAGAGAAGAGATTTTTCGACAAATCCTCGCCGGAGAACGTTACAGCCGTCTAATTTTCTCTATTTTTCATCACTGTTGGGACTCACCGGAGCTTCGACGAGTTGAGAATTGTTGTCCAGGTGGTCGACTTAATAGATCCAGTCATGAAACCCCCTAAATATCTTTATTTTTCTTGATGTTTGAGGTAAACCCTGTTAGAAAATGATCGAAATAGTAGCTGGGGGTGCAAAATAGGTTCGGTCTTGTCGTCGTTGTGTGGTTTTCTAATTTGGGTTGATAAAAAATAGAAAAGAAGACTGTTCTGAGTTGGGTTCGATTCGAAGTCAAAATTTGGTTCGAGGTTCCTGTGCGGATTTCATCTCGTTTAATCGAATAATACTTGAAAGCGGCATTGAGGTCCAATTCTTTCCTCTCTCTCTTTTAATTCTTATGTAATTGTGCAACGTGATTCGGTATGTGAATTGTTGATGATGTCTGAGTGTTGGATTGGTTAATTTTTGTTTGTTCTGATTCGGTGGTTGATTCCCTTGATTGTGGATTAATTATGGATTATGTGATGAAATGATGTCTCGTTTGAGAATTAAAATTGATTGTTTTGGGGTGGAAGTTAAAAGTTAATAAAGTGATTATTGTTGTTTTGATTCATTGATATCAAACTTGATAGTATCATGATAGGTCGAGTGGGATAGGAAAATATAGGTTCGGCTAGGCAAATTTAGAACTTTTGTTTTGGTTGAATGTTGGAATGTGCGCGTGAGTATCTCTTTTTAGTTTATCGTGTTTAATTCAGATGTATCTATTTAGCTGGGGAATTCCCCGAGATGCCTTGTATTTATTTAGCTGGGGAATGCCCCGACTTATTGTGTAGGAGAAAGACATTCGTGATGAAGGCCCAAGGCATCGGATAAAACGTCGGAGCATAGTTTAGGATTAGTTTAGAATAGGATTTATATTTTTTTGCATTTTTTTATTTTAGGATTGTAATAATTAGACTGGACACTATAATTTTGGATTTGTTTGTTTGTTTGTTCGATTGATTGGATTGTATGTTTTTGTGTGGTCTATGCACTTTTAGTGTCGAATTAGCCGATATGCTCCACCAAGCGACCGTGGTCGAACCACGGGATAGAGGGGTGTCTAACACATTTTCCTCGGTCAACAGAATTCCTTAATCGAAAACTCTATTTGCGGATCAGTTTAAAAGAGTCAAAACAGTTTTGAAAAAGGATTCCCAAAGGTGACTTGGCACACCCAATTATGTCAAGTGGCGACTCTAAGTTTAAAAGTAAATAATCCGTTTCGAAGCAAATTCTCGTCTTTTGTCACTTAATAATAAAACCCTTTCAAACTTTAAAATGAATTCTTTTCGGTTAAAAAAGGGGTGTGACAGCTCTGGCGACTCTGCTGGGGAACTTTCAGGATCCGAGCTTTTTTTTTGGAGTTGTATCGGCTTAGTTTGACATTATGGGTGTATAGACATTGTTTGTGTTATCGTTTGTATTTATTTTATCATTGTGGAGTGCCTACGTGTTCTTTGCTTATGATTTTTCTTTGTGTTACCGCTTTATATGTGGCATCATTTGCATAACCCGAGTTAATTCTTTCTGCAACAAGTCTTGGAGTGAACGTCGTGTACACGAACTCTAGTTGAGTCATCTTTATTTTAGGAGGGGGAGCCGTCGGACCTATAGATTGGGTGGAAAGCTGTCGCAGCCACTATCGATCATACGCTCCCCTGAACATCCTTGTTAGTGAACCCCAGAGTAAGTCAGCCTTTAGGTCATATTTATGTGCATCATATTGTGACCTAGTGGGGCCCACTTGGTCCTTCATAGAAGGCTCACCCATAAGGCATCTCTACATGCTAACTGTTGCACTTTAAAGGTAAGGGGTCATTTGACGGACAGATTCGAAAAAAGCATGTGTTAGAAGTAAGGTGTGTTTGAAAAAGAAAAAGAAAAAGAAAAATGACTCAAAAAGGGTTTCGTAGATTTTAGTATTCTTTATGGCTTTAGTTTTTTCACAATTCAAAAAGATTTTTCACCTTTCGCACTCATTTTCTCAAAAAAAAAAAAATTCAAAAAGATTTTTCTTTTATCTTTTTTAGAATGCATTCATAATTCAGAAATTCCCCAAAAAAAAAAAAGATTTTCTTTAGAAATTTAAAAAATGGTAGTAGTTGTGTCCATTTCATAAAATGAAAATGCCAAAAAGATTTTTCTTTCATAGTTGTTAGTGTCGGTCTTATGTGAATTGTCTAAATGAAAACTCAAAAAGATTTTATTTCTCATTGTCCGTCTGTAATCGCGTTTCTCGAGTCAAGTCGTAGTTCATTTTAATCCTTAATTGTCCAAGCTGGACGAACTACGCACCCCTGATTCTCCTCTTTCGGGATGTGAGATACGTAGTCAACCTATTGTTGGTCGGAAATCTTATTTCAAAAATCAAAAAACATTTTCTTCGCTCTTTATGCAGAGCAGGTTTCATATACATCTTCGAAAAGAAAACCACAAAAAGATTTTCCGTTAATAGTCTCAAGTTTCATTTTCGTATGAAATTCAAAATCGAAAACCCCAAAAGATTTTTTTTTCTTTGGTAATCGTAGGTTTCATTTTGTATAGAAATCTGAAAAATTCAAAAAGATTTCTTCACTCTTCATTTAGAATACGTGTTCATATATATCTTTGAAATGAAAACCACAGAAAGAATTTCCTTTAATAGTTTCAAGTTTCATTTTCATCTAAAATTCAGAATCGAAAATTAAAAAAAAAAAAGATTTTTCTTTGGTTGTCATAGGTTTCATTTTGTATAGGAAATTTAAACCTGAAAAATGCAAAAAAAGATTTTTCGTCAATTCTTTTGACAAATTGTTATTTTCTTTTCGTCTTAAAGTTTTGAGAAAAAGAAAAAAACAAAAACAAAGAGTTCAATTGGCCATTTTGGCAAGACTTCATGAACTACGCACACCTGATTCTCCTCTCTCGGGAGTGAGATATATAGGCGCCCTTCTTGGGTTCGGTGATCCTTTAAAAAAAAAAAGGAAAAAGAGGTTTTGAAAAAGTGTTGAACTCTAACACATTTGTTATTTTTTGTTGAGTCAGTTTAAGGTGGTTGGTTTGTGGCATTCTGGCTGGTCCATCACATCACACCAAATCCAAAGGGTTAGTTGTGTCCAACAAAGATATAGAAAGTGACATCATGGATCAAACAAAGAATTAGAAAAATCAGAGTTTGAAGCAAGAGATTTTGAGACTAAGACAACAAATGACAGAAATGCATCGAGCTTGGGCCAGTGGGTTGCCTCCTCCTCCATTCAATACTGTTGACCCCGCAAATACCCTAAGTTTTCCATCACAATTGCAAGATCCATGTCCTAATGTTGTTGATGCACCACAACATGCCGCAAAATTCTTTCCAAGCCAAAAGAATCTCAATACATCTGCAACTATTTCTCTAGAACCTCAGCATAAGCCAACTACATTCACAACACCACATGTCGTTTATGATTTTGTTGCTCAATCCTCTCTTAAAACATCCATATTGGCTACCCGCCCAATAGTTGTGCTTCTCCATGCTGTTAGTGGACCCATGCTCGATACTTTTGGTGATCATTGTTATACTTTTGAGCCTACTTTTAAGTTAACTGGACCACCAAAATTTCTTAACAAGAAGTCCAGTATGCCAGAAGAATCAGAGAAAATGGTTGGAAAAATAAAGAGTGCAGAAAGTGCTATAGGACTTGCGGAAGAAGATGTTTCATACAAAGACTGGGGCATGTCTTCAAGTGTTAACCCTCCTCCAAACCTTGAGATATCAAAATTTGAGGAGTGAGATGGACAAGAGAAATCTGTGAAATATTTGGGACAATATTGCAATCAATTAAAGAAAATTGGAGGGAAGAAGAATGAGAAAGATATAGTTGCTATTCTAGTTGGAGAGCGAGCACATCCAAGAAGACGACGTCGTTATTGCCATCAGTCTCAAGCCCAAATTCATACCCAAGCTCTGTATAATCCCTCCCAAAATCCATTGTACTCCATTTCCCCACCTCCATATCTAGTATATTGCACACAACCATATGTTCAACTCCCTCCTTAGTCACAATGGCGCGCACAACATCCTCACAGTCATCCTCCAGCTTTACAATTATATCAAAGCCCTTCTAGGCTCGAGGTTCGATCCAAGGCAAACAATGAAATGAGGCAGAGATTGGTAAAGTGGGGCATGATCACTCCTCTCCTTAGGTATACTCCTAACCCATATTCAAGAAGTTTTGATCCTAATGTACGATGTGCATATCATTCTGATATCAGGGTCACAGTATTGAGAATTGTCGTGCTTTAAAAAGAGAAATAGAAAGGTTGATTAAAGAACAATTAATTGTGGTGCAAAACATTGGCACCTCAATCGTCCCACAGAATTCTTCACCAGCACATGGTACTGCACAATTTATAGGAAACAATGAGTTAAACATGAGGACCCAGAACTAATTTATTAAAAGAAATGTGTATGATCGTGGTGGAAGTTCTAGTCAAGGTGATATGCAAACCAGTGGCTAAGTTTCAAGGTTGAGCAATTGAGAAGTCACCTCTCTCCCTACTAGGAAGAGGTTTGGTAGTTTATTTTGTTTTCTTTTCTGTTTTCCAAATTATTTCAGGGTTGCAGTTCGGGATTTATCTTGTTTTGTTTCTCTGTCATCTTTGTTTAAACCCTTCTATTTTTCCTTTTAATGAAATGTGGTGTCCCTTGTTTGTTTTGTCTTATTTTAAGTTGTTTGTTTGTTTGCTTTACACAATGCATTTTATGTTGATTCTAGTGTTATGACATGCCTGCAGAATTTTTAGCCAGATCTTAAAATCCAACTTATTCATGAAACATTGAATTAGAGAGTTAGAGTTAGGAAAAGAGAGCACCTAAGAAAATGGGTAGAGTGCTGAGACATTTGGTGACAAGTTGAAGCCTTCTTTGAAGATTAAGGCAATTATTTTGAGAATCACAAGAATAACTTGGTTATCAATTGAGAGACATGGCTCAATTAGGTCAAATAGTGGCCGCGTGAACAGAAAGAAAATCAGCTCCATGAAAGCATGAGTCATTCAATGTGAGGAATGTACAACAAAGGTAGAGTTTGCAGAAGAAGTAGTGACGCACAATCTCAATCAAAGTTAGTGCTTAAAAAGATGTCACAAATGATCTTCATCTCTCACTTTCATATTGCATGATATGTACTTGCATTTTCAAGGATTGATATGATGAAGGCATTTTATTCAGCTATCCAAACATTGTGTCATCCTTTATTTACCCCATTTGAGCCTTAGTTTTATTTTCTTTCATACACCTCTTTTGGAATCAAGATAGAGTCAGCAAAACTCAAAAGAAAAGCATCGAGCAAAAGAATAAACTCAGAAAATTTTCAAAGAAAAAAAAAAAATGTGTCAAAAAGGAAGAAAAAAAAGAGTGTCAAGAAAAATAGAGTAAAAAAAATTCAAAAAAAAGAGTCAATAAAAGAAAAGAAAAGGAAATCAAAACCAAGCAAAAGAACGAGCTGCCAGAACTACGCGTGACCTGATTCTCCTCTCTCGAGGGTGAGATACGTAGGCTGCCCTCCTCTGGGCTCGGTCCAACCAAATAAACAATTTAGAATTTCCCAGTCAAAAGAAACTGGGGCATGAGTTAATCCTCATTGTTTGAGTAGATTCCAAAAGTTGTAAGTCCTACCCCACATCAAGTATCGTTTGGGCCTCATGCCATCCTTTCTTTCTAGCCCTATCCAAAAGTCAAGTTACAACCAAAGAAAGACCTTCAGATCAATCTTTGAAGATGTTAACCTAAGTATGCACTAGATATGATGATGCATTTTGGGAACTACTTGTTTTCCTCAGCATAAGGAATCAGGAGAGAAGTAAAAATGAGAGAGTTTTATTGGTAAAAACCCACATGGGAACTGTAAGGCTACGGTGAGTTGAGACAAATGAAAATAAGAGATTCTCATTATTGAAAAACCCTCACTGACACGATAAGATAATGGTGAGCTGAGAAAAGAAAAATGAGAGAGGCTTGTTGGCAAAAAACATTCAAGGGGGCCACTAGCCGAATGAGTTCTTAAATGCAATTGACCTAAGAAAACAACTCAATTTCAAGGTCATTAACTCAACAACAACTGGTAGAAAGTTTTGGATAGAAAGATCAGGCAGTTTAATCCGATATGCATGTCATAATCATTAGAGTTGACTGACATTTTCAGATAAACTTTTCTTTCATATTTTTCAACAGGGACACTCATTGTTGTTTCTTTCTTCTCTTTAGTTATGTTTTTATTTTCTAGAGTCAGTTATTCAAATAAAACAAAAATTGTTGTCATTTTTCTCTTGTCTTTGAATCAAGTCCATGTCAAAACAAGTGAGAAAATTTTCAAAACTGGCTACCAGCTTCTACAATTGCACAAATAAAGACAATGGGCCAGCACATGAAAGAAACAAGATTGCAAGTCAGAATAAGGCATGCAGAAAGTTTTGTCAATAGACAAATTTGAGGACTCATAGAAATACCAAAGTTCAAGGGATTTATCTGAGGAGCATGGCAAAGCAGAGATATTGTGTTTGTTTCAGAGTTATTTCCCTTAATTTGTGTTTAAGTCAATGACACGATAAAACAGGGGCAAGTGCCAGCAATCTGAAACAAAATGAAAGGAATGAACACTGGAGAAGGTGTTAGGAAAGCCAAGTGCTGCAAGCCACCACTAAGTTTTTAACTGACAAGTTTTCTTTGTTGAAACAGAGGCAAATTCGCTTCACTTAATTCAGTTACCACTGGAAATGCACGTCCGTGAGATTTTACTTTATGTTCAGGACCCTCCTGAAAAATAGGAAATTACTTTATGTTCAGGACCCTCCTGGAAAATGAGAGTTTACTTTCTGTTCAGGACCCTCCTGAAAAATGGGATTTTACGTTATGTTCAGGACCCTCGTGAAAAATGGGATTTTACTTTCTGTTCAAGACCCTCCTAAAAAATGAGATTTTACTTATGTTCAGGACCCTCCTGGAAAATGGGATTTTATTTTCTGTTCAGTACCCTCCTGAAAAATGGGATTTTACTTCTGTTCAGGACCCTCCTGAAAATGGAATTTCACTTTATGTTCAGGACCCTCCTGGAAAATGGGACTTTACTTTCTGTTCAAGACCCTCCTGGAAAATGGGAATTTACTTTATGTTCAGGACCCTCTTGGAAAATGGGATTTTACTTTCTGTTCAGGACCCTCCTGAAGAATGGGACTTTACTTTTAGTTCAGGACCCTCCTGAAAAATGGGATTTTACTTTCTGTTCAGGTCCCTCCTGAAAAATGGGAATTTACTTTCAGTTCAGGACCTCCTTGGAAAATGGGAATTTACTTTCAGTTCAGGACCCCCCTGGAAAATGGGAATTTACTTTCTGTTCAGGACCCTCCTGAAAAATGAGATTTTACTTTTTGTTTAGGACCCTCCTGAAGAATGGGACTTTACTTTCAATTCAGGACCCTCCTAAGAAATGGGATTTTACTTTCTGTTCAGGACCCTCCTGAAAAGTAGGACTTTACTTTCAGTTCAGGACCCTCCTGAAAAATGAGATTTTACTTTCTGTTCAGGACCCTCCTGAAAAATGGGATTTTACTTTCTATTCAGTACCCTCCTGAAAAATGGAAATTTACTTTATGTTCAGGATCTTCCTGAAAAATAGGAATTTACTTTATGTTCAGGATCCTCCTGAAAAATGGGATTTTACTTTCTGTTCAGGACCCTCCTAAAAAATGAGAATTTACTTTATGCCCAGGACCCTCCTGAAAAATGGGATTTTACTTCTGTTCAGGACCCTCCTAAAAAATGGGACATTACTTTCAAAAAATGAAATCCTTCTTTATCATAATCTTTGTTCAGGATAATTTTTGTTCTAGTTTTAATTTTGGTTGCAAGAGCCCGCCTGAAGAACAGGGTGAGAAAATTGCAAGTCAAGAGCCCGCCTGAAGAACAGGGAGATGAAATTGTAACTTGATGAAATTGTCAGGATCCCACCTGAAGAACAAGGCGAAGAAATGAAAAATCAAGAACAAGGTGAAAAAAAAGGGTTGGAAACAACAAGTTGAAGAAATTGAAAGCCAAACAACAAGTTGTAGAAATTGCAAGTCAGGAGCCCACCTGAAGAATAGAGAGATGAAACGCAAGTCAAGAGTCCCAAAAAAAAGTTGCATAGATAGGATTTTTGTAATTTTATTTATTTTTAACTTGTAATTTTCATTTCTGATGTAATAACATAGCTGCGGATCGAAACCTCGACGGGACCTCACTCGACTCTCCAACTCAGTATAATCCATCTTCCTTCCAATCACTAAAGACACCCGTAACTTTTATTCCTTCATAACTGGGTAGTTAGGATGTCCCGGTGTAGACTCGGTTTCCCTCCTCCCTTTTTGTTTCATTCTCTTTGAATAATGATTGGGACAAAATTTTGTCTCGTTGTCTACTTCTTTGTTTGAAAACACTTCGTGTTTACATTCAAAGGGGGCATGCTGTAGACACCTAATTTTGTCCTCCTAAAATTCAATTTTATCCATTTTTAGCTCACCTTACTACATACCCTCACCCATGTGATTATACCCCACAAAAATACAAAAAATAACAACTCTTGCCATAATCCTTAACAAATTTTTATCTTGTTTTAATCTATCCTAACAAACTCACCCTACCCCACCTACCCTATACCCTACCCCACTACCCCATCCACGAGACCCTCACATTTCTTCTTGACAAAAAAAGAGATTATCACTACAATAAGGGGGCCCACAGATTTTCTTCATCATACACAAAATAATATATACACAAGACTCCCACAGACCTCACCTTTCATGGATACTTACACGCAAAACAGTGAAGGAGGGGACTCTATTTTTCGAACCCTAAGTTGCACACACATATACTCAAATACACATACTCTCAATTTCCATTCACACAAACACAAAGACCCACCATGAATTGAGAGAGGTGGAGAGAGAGATCTGCAAGAGATTGAGAGTGAAGGGAGAGAGAGCGGGATGAGAGAGAGAGACGAGCAAACAAAGAGTTAAGGAAGAGTGATCGGGAAACACACGGAAAAGAGAGGAGAGATTTTTTAAGCGAATCCTCGTCGGAGAATATTACAATCGTCTGATTTTCTCTATTTTTCATCACTGTTGGGACTCATTGGAGCTCCAACGAGTCGAGAATCGTTGTCCAGGTGGTCGACTTAATAGATCCAATCATGAAACCCCCTAAATCTCTTCATTTTTCTTGATGTTTGAGGTAAACCCTGTTAGAAAATGATTGAAACAGTAGCTAGGGGTGCGAAATAGGTTCGGACTTGTCGTCGTTGTGGGGTTTTCCAATTTAGGTTGATAAAAAATAGAAAAAAGGCTATTCCGAGTTGGGTTCGATTCGAAGTCGAAATTCTGTTCGAGGTTCCGGTGCGGATTTCATCTCATTTAAACGAATAATACTTTAAAGCGGCATTGAGGTCCAATTCTTTCCTCTCTCTTTTAATTCTTATGTAATTGTGGAACGTGATTCGGTATGTGAATTGTTGATGAAGTCTGAGTGTTGGATTGGTTAATATTTGTTTGTTCTGATTCGGTGGTTGATTCCCTTGATTGTGGATTGATTATGTGATGAAATGATATCTCGTTTGAGAATTAAAATTGATTGTTTTGGGGTGGAAGTTAAAAGTTGATAAAGTGATCATTGTTATTTTGATCCATTGATATCGATCTTGATAGTATCATGATAGGTCGAGTGGGATAGGCAAATATAGGTTCGGGTAGGCATATTTAGAACTTGTGTTTTGGTTGAATGTTGGAATGTGAGCGTGAGTATCTCTTTCTAGTTTATCGTGTTTAATTCAGATGTATCCATTTAGCCGGGGAATGCCCCGAGACGCCTTGTATTTATTTAGCCGGGGAATGTCCCGACGTATTGTGTAGGAGAAAGACATTCGTGATGAATTCCCTAGGCATCGGATAAAACGTCGGAGCATAGTTTAGGATTAGTTTAGAATAAGATTTATATTTTTCACATTTTTTTTAATTTTTGGATTGAAATAATTGGACTGGACACTATAATTTTGGATTTGTTTGTTTGTTTGTTTGATTGATTGGTTTGTATATTTTTGTGTGGTTTATACACTTTTAGTGTCGAATTAGCCGATATGCTCCACCAAGCGACCGTGGTCAAACCACGGGATCGAGGGGTGCCTAACAACTTCCCCTCGGTCAACAGAATTCCTTAACCGAAATCTCTGTTCGCGGATCAATTTAAAAGAGTGAAAACAATTTTGAATAAGGATTCCCAAAGGTGACTTGGCACACCCAATTATGTCAAGTGGCGACTTTGAGTTTAAAAGTAAATAATCCTTTTCGAAACAAATTCTCATCTATTGTCACTTAATAATAAAACTCTTTCGAACTTTAAAACGAATTCTTTTCGGTTAAAAAGGGGGTGTGACACCTTAGATTAAAAGCTTTTGAATGAACTCTAGCTTTTGGGATGCTATACGTACGATTGATGGGTGCCTCTTGTCCTCGCAATGGGAATTCCGAATCTTGAAGAATTAAGAAAAACCCACGGTTAAATCTTGAGATATTTGGGTTTTTAGTTTGAAATCCTAGGGTGAGTTCTTGATGAATTTGAGAGAAAAGAATCATATTTTGATGTTTCGGGAGTTTAATCCCATGGTATAGCTGGATAAGGAATGGAAGATACCCATTTTGCCCTTAAAAATGCGGAAACAGAACCTGAAATTTTTGTGCGTGCGATAGGGCGTGCGTCGCACGCTTATCGCATGATGCTACTGTCTCAGTTACTAAAATGGCCATAATTTTTGCTTGGGTATCGGATTTAGGCAAAATTGGTATCGTTGGAAAGCTAATTCGAGGAGCTTTCATTTGATATATAATAGGCCCTCTAATTCATTTTATATAAAGAGTTATGGTCGTTTGAAGTTGACCCAAGTTTCGACACTCACTCAAACTCGAATGATAGGAAAGCTTTCAACTCGTCCTTGAGTTAGGGGATCTCTATGATCTCAATTCATGCTTAAATAGGTTCACACACTATATAATTGATTAACATGCCAAGTTTTCATAGGATTTATAGCTTTTCGATCTTCTATGAATAGAAACGACGATTTTTATTCTAGCCCAAAATGTGGGGTGTTACAAAAACATTATACTATTACTGACTTAAATCAATTATTACAATTAACACTACCTAAAAGAAAATTATTTGGCCCAACTTCCAAGAACTTCACAATACCTCATGCTATTTACTACTTCACACAAATTTAATAGCATATAAATTGTATTTCACCCGTGCTAACACCATTTTAAATTACTACTCCAATCCAACCCCCACCTCGTCATTACATATATAGCACCCTAGAAATAAGAACAAATTCGTCAAAAGAATAAGTCTAACCTGAAGCGTAGATACTCTATTCTGAAGCGGTGAACGTGAGTTAAAACAAGACATTATTGTAAATAATATATAAGAAAACTACAAGGTGGATTAAAACAGGACAAATTTATAAAATAAATTTGCAGGGTTGTTACATCATTCACTACTAAAACAAACGTTCGTACTCGAACGTAAAGAGAAAAAAGGTACCTGAGCTATCAAAGAGATGCGGATATCTACTCCGTATGTTGGACTCAACCTCCCAAATGGATCCAGCAACAGGACGATGCCTCCACTACACCTTCACAGAGGTTATCTCCTTGGATTTCAACTTTCTAACTAGCCTATCCAGGATTGCTATAGGCTCCTCATCAAATGTCATATTCTGATCCAAACTCACTGAGTCCTGTTGAATCACACGCGAATCATCTAGACGGTACCTCTTCAACATAGAAACATGAAAAATTGGATGTATGGCTGAAAGACTCGGTGGAAAAGCCAACTCATAAGCAACTGGACCAATATACTGAAGAATCTCAAAAGGGCCAATAAACCTCGGAATAAGCTTTCATCTCTTCCCAAACCTCATCACACCCTTCATAGGTGGTACCTTCAACAAAACCCGCTCACCCTTCATGAACTTCAAATCACGGACCCTCCTGTCAGCATAGCTCTTCTATCTACT
The DNA here is from genome assembly GCA_030864215.1 of Capsicum pubescens. Taxonomy (NCBI): domain Eukaryota; kingdom Viridiplantae; phylum Streptophyta; class Magnoliopsida; order Solanales; family Solanaceae; genus Capsicum; species Capsicum pubescens. The sequence goes on along the minus strand of CM061543.1, from coordinate 52,542,221 downwards.
CTAAGTCGCTAAGATCCAATCTTGAATCAATCTAACTCGATCCATCAAATATCTTAACAAATCAGTCCCTTAAGGTATAACCTCAAATAAATCAAACCACCCAACTAGGGACCTATACTTTCTACCATAAAAAGCCTAGGATGGAGCCATCTGAATACTAGAATAGTAGCTATTATTATAAGAAAACTCCACTAAGGGCAAAAATTGATCCCAATGACCCCCAAAATCCATCACACAAGCCCGCAACATGTCCTTCAACACCAGAATAGTCTGCTCTGACTAGCCATCTGTTTGGGGATGAAATGTTGTACTCATATCCAACTGAGTTCCCAACTCCATTGTAACTACGCCAAAAGTTTGAAGTGAACTGAGTACCTCTATCTGAAATGATGAAAATAGGCACACCATACATTAAACTATCTCATAAATATAAATCTTAGACAATTTCTCCATATTATAGCTCATTTTTGCAAGCACAAAAAGAGCTGATTTAGTCAATCTGTCCACAATCACCCAAACTAAATCAAACTTCCCCAAAGTCTGAGGCAACCCAACTACAAAATCCATAGTGATACGCTCCCATTTTCACTCGGGAATGGGCATCCTCGAAAGCAAACTACCTGGTCTCATGTGCTCATATTTCACCTACTGATAATTCAAACACTTAGCCACAAACTCTACAACATCTCACATCACCTCTTCACCGCACCTGGATGAATAGAATAGTGTGAACAATGGGCCTCCTCCATAATAGATCAAGTCAAATCACCCAATCTAGGAGTATAAATCCACCCCTTAATCCTCAAAACACCCTCCAGGTCTAAAATCGCCTCCATAGACTCACCTCGCATCGCCTTATCTCTAATAATACACAACTTTTTATCCTCAAACTGATGATCTCGAAAATGCTCTATCAATAAGCCTCGCCTCCACATATGTGAGAACTTTACATGACTCAGAAATATCAAGGCACATAAAACAATTAGCCAACCATTGAACCTCTCTGGCTAACGGTCGCTCCTCCACACTCAACAATGCAAGACTACCCATACTAACTACCTTCCTACTCAAGGCATCTGCCACTATATTGGTCTTGTCCGAATGATACAAGATAGTTATATCATAATCTTTCAACTCCATCCATCCAACTATGCTGCCTTAAATTCAACTTCTTTTGTTTGAAGATATACTAAAGGCTACGATTATCAGTGTATACTTCACAATGAACTCCATCCAAATAGTGTTGTCACAACTTCAATACGAACACAACTGCTAGTAACTCTAAATCATGAGTAGGATAATTCCTCTCGTGTGGCTTCAATTGCCTCGAAGCATACGATATCATCTTATTTTTCTACATCAACGCACCACCCAAGACAATCCCGAAAGCATCACAAAACACAGTGAAGCCCTCACCTTCCATAGGTAAGGTCAAGATAGGAGTTGAAGTCAAAAGAGTCTTGAGCTTTTGAAATCTCTCCTCACACTTATCTAAACACTGTTCAATCGAGTCATAGGAGCTGTAATAGAAGAGAAATCTTGCACAAATCGCCTATAATAGCCTGCCAACCTAACAAAACTCTAAATATTTAAAGGTTAAGTAGGTCGTGACCAATTCCTAACTGCTTCAATCTTGGTTGAATCAACCATAATACCATCCTTGGACACCACGTGTCCCAAGAATACCATAGAACTGAGCAAAAATTCACATTTTGAAAACATGGCATTTAACTTTTTGTCACTCAATCTCTAGAGTACAATCCTCAAATGTTTTACATGAACTGCCTCGCTCTTAGAATACACTAAAATATCACCGATGAACAAAATCATAAAAGATTCAAGATAAGGCTGAAACACCCTGTTCATCAACTCCATAAACACTGCTGGGGAATTAGTCGACCCAAATGACATAACTAAGAACTCATAGTGGTCGTATCTAGTCCGAAAAGCAGTCTTAGGAATGTCCGAAGCTCAAATCTTTAACTAATGATACCCCGATCTCAAGTCAATCTTTGAGAACATAGAAGCACCCTGAAGCTGATCAAACAAGTCATCAACATATGATAGATGATACATATTCTTGATTGTCACTTTATTCAATCGCCGATAATCGATGCACATTCTCATAGACTTATTTTTTCTTCATAAATAACACTAGAGTACCCTAAGGTGATACTTTTGGTCGAATAAACCCCTTGCTTAACAAGTCATGGAGTTGATATTTGAATTTTTTCAACTCAACTGGCGCCATCTTATAAAGAGGAATAGAAATAGGCTTAGTGCCCAACTTCAGATCAATACCGATATTAATATCTCTATCAGGAGAAACACCTAGAAGATCAGTAGAAAATACATCTATGAACTCTCTAATCACCTCCACTGACTCTAAAGAAGGTGTTTCAATACCTGTATCATGAACATAAGCTAAATATGACAGTCAACCCTACTCAACTAATCGCTGACCCTGAATAAATGAAATCACATTCTTAGGATACAAACTTCGAACACCGCTTAACTTCAATCTCCAGCAGTTAGGCATAGCCAAAGTAACTATATTGACATGACGGTCCAAGAAAACATGATAGGGAGAAAACCAATCCATGCCTAAAATTACCTCAAAGTCAACCACATCTAGGATAATCAAATCAACCCAGGTATCACACCCCAAAACAGAAACAATGCAGGATTTGTATACCCGATCCACCACTAAGGAATCACCTCTTGGAGTAGAAATATGAATTGGCACAACTATAAACTAAAAAATCATATCAAAGTTGGAAACGAAGTATGCAAACACATATGAGAAAGTAGAACCGGGATCAAATAATATCCAAGCAGTTCAATGACAAATAGAGACGATACCTATAATAACTGCATCAGCAGACTCTGCCTCGAGCTTTCCTGGAAAGGAATAACAATGAGTTTTATCATCTATTGCCTGAGTCACTTCTCTACCACCTCCCTTACTAGTTAATGGTACACCTCTACCTCCCTAAGATCTACATCTATCCCTAACTAGGGGCACTGCTGCTCTAATAAGGGTCAATACCCTTGTTGCAGACATCTCTATTTGTATACTATATAATTTCTCCAAAGATGATTAGGACTGCCACAATCATAACAAGACTTAGGATCCATCAACTACCAAGAATAACCAAAACATCTGGTATGGCCACCACGACCTAAAAACTGCTGAGATGAACCCTGTGAAACCTGTACCGAACCATTAGAACTTCGACCTAAATATCCACTATTTGTTGCATGCATTCCTGCCTGAACTGTCCTACTATGATGAGGGTAAAAATCTCATCTGAAAGAACCCCTACCTTCAGATGAGGTACTACTGAATCAATCAGAAGTGTGGGACCTCTTGTTCCTTAGATCCCCATACTCCTCACGATACATCAACTCAAAATCCTTTGCCAATTCAACCAACCTCTGAAGAGAAGCCCCAGATTGGGCTACAGCAAATACGACCTCTCTGATCCTATGTGTCAAACCCCTCATAAATCTCTTGATCATCTCAGCCTCATCTGGTTAGATCACCATAGCATAACAGGCTAAGGCATAAAATATCTCTTGTACTCGGCCACAAAATGCCCTCTCGCATCAAATTCTCAAACTAATGCCTACGCTCTTCCCTCAGTCTATAAGGAAAGAATCTATCAAGGATGGCCCATGCAAATATAGCCCAAGTCATCGGTGGAGAACCTATTGGCCTGGTGTCAATATAAGATTGCCACATTATTTGGCAAGACCATGCATCTGTAAAGCAGTATAAGTAACCTCGTGGGAGTCAACCAATGCCATACTCTGAAGCCTCTCATGGCTACTAACCAGAAACTCGTAGGCATCCTCAGGCAGATCACCCTAAAACTGTGGTGGGTCCATCTTCCTAAACTTCTCAAATAATCGCTACTCTTCATCAGATATAACTGTCATAACTTTACTGGTAGATCTGACCCCTGGTAAAGGAATACCATTATATCTCGTTGTTGGCTAAACCACTGGACCTTGATAGATCAGAATAGGTTGTTGATTTGGGGTCTGTATCCCTACCCTAATATATGAACCCTGCGGAGTACCAAGTGATCCGCCTCTCTGAGCTATAGTCTCTAAAACACCCAACACTTTATCCAAGGTATTCTGAAGAAGCGATGTAGGAACAAACCCTGATGGTGCCTGACATGGGCCCACACATCAGGTGGAACCTGAATATTATCATCACCTGCCTCGAACTCAACCTCGAGAGACCCTCTCCTACCAGGAATCTGAGTATATCCTCAAGCTCTCTCTCTTCTATGATCTCTGCCAGTACCGTGTCTCCTACCCCATCCAGGTATTCCCCCTCGAGCAATCGGCTCGAGGGATGGTGAGGGCTCCTGACGCAATCCCGAGGTGTGCGAGTCCTCACCATCTGTGAGAGAATAAGATAAGAATTTTAGTATTTTAAGTTAAGAATAAACATTGCATGATAAGAGAGAGAGAGAGAGAATAAAATGAATATTTCCTAAAGTCCTATAGCCTCCGAAGATAAATAATGGACGTATCCACACCGATCCACGAGACTCTACTAGACTCAGCTTGTATTTGTGAGACCAATGAACACGAAAGCTCGATACCCTCTGTCATGGCCTAAATTCAGGACCATGATGGCACCTAGTCCATTATCCATGATAGGTAGGCCAAATACCCAATTCTAAGAACATCTCAAACTCATAGAAGCAGAAGAAAATAAAAACATAACCAATCCCGAATAATCTCATAAGTAGATTAATATACTAGTAAAATCAGATCATAGATAATCCCAGGTCTGGAAGTCAATAATACAAGTCATTAAATATAGAACCAAAAGAAAGTATTAGTCTTTCAAAATGTGAAAATGTACAACGATAAGGCTGGAGGAGATTTCAGCAGTTTCTAAATCCAATAGAAGCTACCTCAAATCTCTAATATTGATAGTATGGCTGTCAAGTGGGTCGGGCCGGGCCAACCCGAAATCGGCCCGTGTTATTTAACCGGGTTGAGGGCCGGGTTGGGGTCTAAGTGGGTCGGGCCGGTTTGGGCCCAACAGTAAAAAAATCAAAAACCACCCTAACCCGGCCCACTTAACCCAACCCGGTCAAACCCACCTAAACCCGGTCAAACCCGGTCAAAAATATAAAAAAAAAAACTTTTTTTCAATATACATTATATATACCCACCTATATACATTATAAATACGTTAAACAATATATATATAGTATATACTACATTAGAATTTAAAAAATATATACACATATACACAATTACACATATATACGCACCATCCAAATATATATGTACTACTTTAAACTTTAAAGTTTAAATAAAATATACTATTATATATATATATATATATATATAATTACATATATATACACATGTATACGTTAAATATACACGTCTATAGAAGATCTATTCACATATATACACTCTAATCTATGTATATGTAATACTTTAAATGAAATATACTATAATATATAAACATTACAATATATATTTGTATAGTTATATACTAATTTATAAAATATATACACATGTATACGTTAAATATACACGTCTATAGAAGATCTATTCACATATATACACTCTATTCGATGTATATGTAATACTTTAAATGAAATATACTATAATATATTTGTATAGTTATATACTAATTTGTAAAACATATACACTTGGATACGTTAAATAAATACGTCTATAGAAGATATATACACATCATTCAATATATATGTACTAGTTTAAATAAAATATATACTACAATACATATATATATACTACAATATTTATATATATATATATATATATATATATATATAGTTATAGTTATATACTAATTTATAAACCATATACATAATGTATACATTAAATATACTCATCTATAGAAGATATATACACACATATATATACCATTCAATATATTCACTACTTTAAATAAAACATACACTACAATATATATATATATATATATATATATATATATATAGTTATATACTAATTTATAAAACATATACACATGTATACGTTAAATATATACTACTTTATATTTAGAAGATATACACACACACATATATATATATACCATTCAATATATACACTACCTTAAATAAAAGTATAAAACATATGCTACTTAATATAATAAATTAATAATACTTGATAGTAATTTAATAATGTATTAAGACTAAGTTTTTAATTTCAGTTTGTGAAATTCTGAATTTTCAAAAAAGAAAAAAAAAAAATCTTAACCGGGTCGGGCCGGTTAACCGGCGGGCCCAAATCGGGTTGGATCCGGCCCGGGTTAACCGGGCCCAAATTAAAAACCCAACCGGACCGGGACCCGTACCCCTAAAGCCCTTGTCTTATCGGGCTGGGTCAAACCTGTAACACCCCGTAAATTTTTTCGTACACTTATCGCGATTATATGGAGTCCTAAAGGATTGTGTATGGTTAAATTAAGTTTATGGTGTTCGGAAGGATCCCGTCAATAGTTGTATGTGTAGGTATTGGAATAAGCTTTCCACCGATATAAAGTTTGCCCAAAACAGAGGAGTATTTCATATAAGCGAGCACATTCGAAATTTCAAAACGGTGGCCGGGAAGCCCGTGAACAGTAAATCTGCAGGAAAATTACTGCAGCTAGAATATTTTTTTTTTTGGATCAACTTTAGACGATCATAACTCCTTGTACAAAAAGAACTGTGTGAATTGCTATATATCGACGAAAATCTCCGAGAGTCTTCTTTCCGATGAAATTGGTTTCATCCAAATCCAATGTCTGAGTAAGGATCTATACCAGTTTTACTACAGCCTATCAAAAAAAAAACAGAATTTTGGGACAGATTTTTGGGTCAACTTTAAACGACCATAACTCCTTGTACAGGAAGAACTGGGTGGTATACTTTATATGAAAATGAAATCCCTTTGAATTATATTTCTAATGCAATTGGTTTCACCCAAATCCGATACCGGAGCAAAGAGTTATGATCGATTTACTTCAGCCTGTCAAAACTGTCCACTGGGGACAGATTCGGATTTATTTAAATTTTTAGGGCAAAATGGTCATTTTCTATTACCTCTTGGACCAAAATTGGTCTTTATAAACATACACTTAGCCTCATATATATCATATATCATCCAATTATTAAGAGAAGGTGAAACCCTAGCCTAATTTCAACTTCAAATATTTTGTGATTCAACCGTAGAAAATTCGAATTGATTCCGTAGTTGTGTTCACCATCTCGAAAGCTTCGAGAAGCACCCCATGGTTATGTAAGGAGGATTCTAAATACAAGAGTTCATTGTTAAGGTATGAATATTGTTTATTCTTGATTCTTATCCATGAATAAGTATTGATAAGGGATTATGAGTATTGTCTTGATGTTGGAAGATAACTAGAAACATAGTTATGAATTGTTTTGTATAAATTGTTAGTAGTAAATTATGGAAGTTGTTGTGTTGGATTATGGAGGATGAATTGTGGTGATATATCATTATATTAGTGGTTATGTATGCCTAGTGATCATGTTGGTATTGGATGGTGATTAAGAGGGGAAATAAAGGCTAAGAGTGATGTTGAGGGATATTGCATGAAAATGCATGATATGTAAATGTAATAAGAGTATAAGAGGATGTATGTAGCACTCTTATTGATGAGTTAAAGGATTACTTCCTAGACATTATTTGGTGAAGTTAATACCTAAATGGTAAGGTTTGGTTGCTAATACTAGTTTGCCACAAATGACTTATTGTAGATAAGTGTTCGAAGAGTACGGGAAGTCAAGTTGGACTTGTATTGAAGTGGTTATATCAAGGTTTGTAAGACATACTCTATCTAATCTTTGGCATGAATAATGACCCATGGCACTCTCAAGTAAGCTTCCAACATTGTCCTACGACACATGACACATAATAACATCATATGATCTTCGACACTACCAATTGAACTTGTTTTCACTTTTAAGATGTCCGGCTAGTCAAAAAAATGTCCATATACTATTGTTGACTCCGAAATGGTTTAATGAGGTATCCATGATTCTCTACTTCATTTTCATGATATTGATTACCTATTTACATGTTTTTCCTATTGAGGTATCATGGTTTCAAGTTCCATAAGGTGTGACCACAAAGTAACCAATCTCAAAGATTAATTGAAGTAAGAAATGGAATGTCTTTATTTTAAATTGATGATATGATGTATTGTATTAGTACCACTGATCAGTTGGCCATTGTATTATAAAGATTATGTATATATGTTATTCCAGGGGTGGTCCCTGATGTATTGTATTAGTACCACTGATCAGTTGGTCATTGTATGACATATGTTATGTATTGATAAGGAATACGGGAAGTAATGACATGAAAGTAATGTGCAGGTATCCCATCAGCTCTTTTAAGTGTGGTCTACTCATACTGTTTATTCACTGGTATCTGGGTTCTGTTGATCTTTTGTATCTCATCTTGATACTCACTGCCTTACATACTCAGTACATATTTCTGTACTGACGTCCCTCACGGGGGACCTGTATTCATGCCTGCAGGAACAGGTATTTCAGGTCGTACACCTCCGTAGTAAGAGCCAGGACATTCTGTTGATAGTGGTGAGCTCCAGTTGTTTCGGGGCATCCCAAGTCGTTTCTATATGTACTTTTGGTATTTGTATAAAAGTCTTTTGTGGGCGGGAGTTTGTCCCGACCCTAACTCAGTTGTGTATCTATGTAGAGGCTTTTGTAGACATATTGTACATCCATAGGAGTGTTTGGTTGATAGACGTGATGGCTCTGACGGCCAATTACTGTTTATATATATATATATGCGTGTCTGCTGGGCTGATACAGGTACTGTTTTCTTCTATTTACAACGAAGTGCTGCCCAAATTTCTAATTTTCATAAGTAATGTAAATGTGAAAGTATAGGTTATGAACGGGTTCTCCCGGGCCTCCTCGGCTACGGGTGTCAGTCCGCTCCAATGGGATTTAGGGTGTGACAGAAGTGGTATCAGAGAAGTTCGTCCTAGTGAGTCTACAAAGCCGTGTCTACGTAGAATCTCATTTATCGGTGTGTTGTGCACCACGTCTATAAACAGGAGGCTATTGGACATTTAGGGATTGTTTCCATTCTCCATTTCTTAGATCGTGCAATAGAGCCCATATTAGAGATAAAGTCATAATCGATCGCTTAATCCAATTGTTTTTTTTTATTTATTATATTAGCGATGTCGGTTACAAGGAGAAAGAATAAGTGGAAACAAGTAGATGTAGTGGCCGGAGAAGGTACTAGTAAGTCACCACCGGCACAAGCTGAACAAAGTGAGTCTCAAGCTGAGTATATATCAGGAGCTTCTTCTCCTCCGGAAGGGCCATCTATTAATGCTGTTGATTGAGATTTGAGGGATGCAGTACAACTTCTGACGCGTATAGTTGCCGGTCAAGTTCAAGGGCAAGCTATTCCTACCACGGGTTCTAGTGGTACGGATAGAGCAGCTAGCCTTCGGACACAGGATTTTCTTAAACTGGATCCTCCTACTTTTACCGGATCAGATATTAACGAAGACCCGCAGGACTTTGTCGATCAAACCCAAAGGGCTCTAGATGTTATGCACATATCCGGTAAAGAGATGGTTGAGCTAGCAGCATATAGACTGAAAGGAGAGGCTATATTGTGGTACGAGGATTGGAAACGATCTAGGGATATTGATGCACCTCCAACTACGTGGGGAGAGTTCAAAGATGCATTTATTGATCATTATCTTCCATTTGAGACTCGTTAGGCCCGTGCAGATCAATTCTTAAATCTTTGTCAGGGTAATATGAGTGTAAGGGAGTATAGTCTTCGATTTAACTCCTTGTCTCGATATGCTTCTAATGTGGTAGCTACTATAGATGACAGAGTTCATCACTATGTGGATAGATTGAAACCATACTTGGTTAGAGATTGTACCATTGCTGCTTTGAACAAGGACATGGATATAGCGAGGATACAAGCTTTCGCTCAGAAAATGGAAGATCAGAGGCAAAGAAGAAGAACCCAGGAATCAGAAAAAGGATATTCTAAGCGGGCCAGAGCTATAGGGCAGTTTATGGCATCTCAGGAAGGTTTTAGGCCTTCGTTCTCTCATAGATTGCCTAGCCCGTTATCTTCTTATCCTGCAATTAGTGCTCCACCGCAATTTCAAAGGTTCAAAGGTAATCAGTTCGGGCAAAGCAGTGAAAATCAGAGCTCGCGAATAGTGGGGTATCAAGGGCAAGGGAGTATGAGTCAATTGAGACCTCCACGACACCCGTGCCCCATATGTAGAAGATTTCACTTTGGCGAATGTCGGCTTGGAATGAACAATTGCTTTTGGTGCGGTAAGCCGGGGCATATGGCTAGAGATTGCCCACGCAGGACCACAGGTGGTATAACACGATCTACCGGATCAGCTGTTGCGTCATCATCGGTGCCTCCTTTGAGTAGGGGTACACAACCTATGGGTCACGGTAGAGGTGATAAAGGAGCAGCTAGTTCTAGCGGAGCTCAGAACCGTGTGTATGCCCTAGCAGATCGGCAAAATTTAGAGGCTTCTCCAGACGTGGTTACAGGTACGTTGTCCATCTTTGCATTTGATGTGTATGCCTTAATTGATCCTGGTTCTACATTATCGTATGTTACTCCTTTGGTTGCGGGAAGGTTCAGAAGAACACTCGAATTATTAGCCAAGCCATTTGAAGTATCAACGCCAATGGGGGAGTCTCTTATAGCTAGGAATGTTTATCGAAATTGTGTTGTGAATATTTGTGGTCGTGAAACGATGGCCGATCTTGTTGAGTTAGAAATGGTAGATTTTGATGTTATTATGGGCATGGATTGGTTAGCGTCTTGTTATGCTACAGTAGATTGTCGTTCTAAGAAGGTATATTTCCATTTCCCAAATGAGGCAGTCCTTGAATGGAAGGGTAATGTTGGCGCGCCGAGAGGTAGATTTATTTCTTACTTTAAGGCAAGAAAAATGATTTCCAAGGGGTACATATACCATTTGGTTAGAGTAAGGGATACAGAGGCAGAGCCGCCAACTTTTCAGACTGTTCCGGTTGTGAATGAATTTCCTGATGTATTTCCTGAAGAACTACCAGGTTTACCTCCTGAACGAGAAGTGGAGTTTGGTATTGATATGTTGCCAGACACACAGCCAATCTCAATCCCTCCTTATAGAATGGCACCAGCAGAGTTGCGAGAATTGAAAGAGCAACTGAAAGACTTGCTAGAGAAGGGATTCATCAGGCTTAGTATGTCCCCTTGGGGAGCACCAGTATTGTTTGTGCGTAAGAAAGATGGTTCGCTGAGGATGTGTATTGACTATCGGCAATTGAATAAGGTGACTATCAAGAATAAATACCCTTTTCCCCGAATTGATGATTTATTTGACCAGTTGCAGGGTGCCCAGTGTTTTTCCAAGATTGACTTGAGATCAGGCTATCATCAAGTGAGAGTCAAGGATAAAGATATACCCAAGACAGCTTTCCGAACACGGTATGGTCATTATGAATTCCTGGTTATGTCATTCGGGCTGACAAATGCACCCGCAGTTTTTATGGATCTGATGAATAGGTTGTTCAAGCCATTTCTAGATGTGTTCGTGATAGTTTTCATAGATGATATTCTGGTCTACTCTAGATCAGAAGAGGATCATGTTAATCACTTAAGGCAGGCGTTGCAGATTCTTCGTGATCGTAAGTTGTATGCGAAGTTTTCTAAATGTGAGTTTTGGCTCAAGTCAGTGGCATTTTTGGGCCATATTGTATCCAGTGAAGGCATAAAAGTTGACACTCAGAAGATTGAGGTTGTGAAGAATTGGCCAAGACCCACGACGCCTACGGAGATTCGTAGTTTCCTCGGGTTGGCAGGTTATTATAGAAGGTTTGTTGAAGGTTTTTCTTCTATTTCTGCACCCTTGACTAAGTTGACGCATAAAGCCTCCAAGTTTCAATGGAATGATGCCTGTGAAAAGAGTTTCCAAGATCTGAAGAGCAAGTTGACTTCTACACCGGTATTGGTACTTCCTGAAGGCACAGAAGGGTATGCAGTGTACTGTGATGCTTCGAGAATTGGCTTAGGATGCGTATTAATGCAACATGGTAGAGTAATAGCCTATGGCTCTAGACAGTTGCGACCACATGAGAGAAATTATCCCACGCATGATCTTGAGCTAGCTGCAGTTGTATTTGCTTTGAAGATATGGCGCCACTACTTATATGGGGTTCATGTTGACATATATACCGATCATAAGAGCCTGCAATATATCTTCAGTCAGAAAGATCTAAACTTGAGGCAGCAGAGATGGCTTGAATTGTTGAAAGATTACGATGTTGATATCTTGTATCATCCAGGGAAAGCGAATGTGGTAGCGGATGCACTGAGTCGTAAGTCTAAAATGGCATCTATAGAAAAGCAGGGGATGATTAAGGATCTTCACCAACTAGCTAATTTGGGAGTTCGACTTCTCGAAACTCCAGATGAAGAGGTTATTGTACGTAATGCGGCGGAATCTTCATTGATAGCTGAAGTGAAAGAGAAGCAGTATGCAGATCCAATTTTATTGCAGCTTAAGGAGGATGTGCAGAGTGGCATGACAAAGGCATTTGAGCTTACGCGAGAAGGAGTGCTTCAATGTCAGAATCGTTTATGTGTACCTGATGTAGTTGAGCTAAGAAAGAGAATTATGACAGAAGCACACTGTTCAAGGTATTCCATCCATCCAGGGTCGACTAAGATGTATCAAGATTTGAAAGCAATATATTGGTGGAATGACATGAAGAAGAATATTGTCGAATTTGTAGCTGAATGTCCGAATTGTCAAAGAGTCAAAGTAGAACACCAGAAACCCGGTGGTTACATGCAATGTATAGATCTTCCAGTCTGGAAGTGGGACAAGATCAATATGGATTTCATCACGGGTTTGCCTCGTACATTTCGGAAGTTACATAACCACTAATGATGAATGAATATGTTATGATGATGAATATGTTAATTGTAAGCTTGGACATGTCTTAATTGAGTAACTATGCTAACATTCAAGGACGAATGTTCTTAAGAGGGGAAGAATGTAACACCCCGTAAATTTTTTCGTACACTTATCGCGATTATATGGAGTCCTAAAGGCTTGCGTATGGGTTAAATTAAGTTTATGGTGTTCGGAAGTAACCCGTCAATAGTTGTATGTGTAGGTATTGGAATAAGTTTTCCAACGATATAAAGTTTTCCCAAAACAGAGGAGTATTTCATATAAGCGAGCACATTCGAAATTTCAAAACGGTGGCCGGGAAGCCTGTGAACAGTAAATCTGCAGGAAAATTACTGCAGCTAGACAATTTTTTTTTTGGATCAACTTTAGACGATCATAACTCCTTGTACAAAAAGAACTGTGTGAGCTGATATATATCGACGAAAAGCACCGAGAGTCTTCTTTCCGATGAAATTGGTTTCATCCAAATCCAATGTCTGAGTAAGGATCTATACCCGTTTTACTACAGCCTATCAAAAAAAAAACAGAATTTTGGGACAGATTTTTGGGTCAACTTTAAACGACCATAACTCCTTGTACAGGAAGAACTGGGTGGTATACTTTATATGAAAATGAAATCCCTTTGAATTATATTTCTAATGCAATTGGTTTCACCCAAATCCGATACCGGAGCAAAGAGCTATGATCGATTTACTTCAGCCTGTCAAAACTGTCCACTGGGGACAGATTCGGATTTATTTAAATTTTTAGGGCAAAATGGTCATTTTCTATTACCTCTTGGACCAAAATTGGTCTTTATAAACATACACTTAGCCTCATATATATCATATATCATCCAATTATTAAGAGAAGGTGAAACCCTCGCCTAATTTCAACTTCAAATATTTTGTGATTCAACCGTAGAAAATTCAAATTGATTCCGTAGTTGTGTTCACCATCTCGAAAGCTTCGAGAAGCACCCCATGGTTATGTAAGGAGGATTCTAAATACAAGAGTTCATTGTTAAGGTATGAATATTGTTTATTCTTGATTCTTATCCATGAATAAGTATTGATAAGGGATTATGAGTATTGTCTTGATGTTGGAAGATAACTAGAAACATAGTTATGAATTGTTTTGTATAAATTGTTAGCAGTAAATTATGGAAGTTGTTGTATTGGATTATGGAGGATGAATTGTGGTGATATATCATTATATTAGTGGTTATGTATGCCTAGTGATCATGTTGGTATTGGATGGTGATTAAGAGGGGAAATAAAGGCTAAGAGTGATGTTGAGGGATATTGCATGAAAATGCATGATATGTGAATGTAATAAGAGTATAAGAGGATGTATGTAGCACTCTTATTGATGAGTTAAAGGATTACTTCCTAGACATTATTTGGTGAAGTTAATACCTAAATGGTAAGGTTTGGTTGCTAATACTAGTTTGCCACAAATGACTTATTGTAGATAAGTGTTCGAAGAGTACGGGAAGTCAAGTTGGACTTGTATTGAAGTGGTTATATCAAGGTATGTAAGACATACTCTATCTAATCTTTGGCATGAATAATGACCCATGGAACTCTCAAGTAAGCTTCCAACATTGTCCTACGACACATGACACATAATAACATCATATGATCTTCGACACTACCAATTGAACTTGTTTTCACTTTTAAGATGTCCGGCTAGTCAAAAAAATGTCCATATACTATTGTTGACTCCGAAATGGTTTAATGAGGTATCCATGATTCTCTACTTTATTTTCATGATATTGATTACCTATTTACATGTTTTTTCCTATTGAGGTATCATGGTTTCAAGTTCCATAAGGTGTGACCACAAAGTAACCAATCTCAAAGATTAATTGAAGTAAGAAATGGAATGTCTTTATTTTAAATTGATGATATGATGTATTGTATTAGTACCACTGATCAGTTGGCCATTGTATTATAAAGATTATGTATATATGTTATTCCAGGGGTGGTCCCTGATGTATTGTATTAGTACCACTGATCAGTTGGTCATTGTATGACATATGTTATGTATTGATAAGGAATACGGGAAGTAATGATATGAAAGTAATGTGTAGGTATCCCATCAGCTCTTTTAAGTGTGGTCTACTCATACTGTTTATTCACTGGTATCTGGGTTCTGTTGATCTTTTGTATCTCATCTTGATACTCACTGCCTTACATACTCAGTACATATTTCCGTACTGACGTCCCTCACGGGGGACCTGTATTCATGCCTGCAGGAACAGGTATTTCAGGTCGTACACCTCCGCAGTAAGAGCCAGGACATTCTGTTGATAGTGGTGAGCTCCAGTTGTTTCGGGGCATCCCAAGTCGTTTCTATATGTACTTTTGGTATTTGTATAAAAGTCTTTTGTGGGCGGGAGTTTGTCCCAACCCTAACTCAGTTGTGTATCTATGTAGAGGCTTTTGTAGACATATTGTACAGCCATAGGAGTGTTTGGTTGATAGACGTGATGGCTCTGACGGCCAATTATTGTTTATATATATATATATGCGTGTCTGTTGGGCTGATACAGGTACTGTTTTCTTCTATTTACAACGAAGTGTTGCCCAAATTTCTAATTTTCATAAGTAATGTAAATGTGAAAGTATAGGTTATGAGCGGGTTCTCCCGGGCCTCCTCGGCTACGGGTGCCAGTCCGCTCCAATGGGATTTGGGGCGTGACAAAACCGGGCCGGTTTAATTATGTGGGCCGGTTCGGACCGGTTTTAACCGGCCCATTTGACATCCTTAATTGATAGCAAAGAAAGAACCACAGGAATCAATATCCGAAGGTTGTCGAATTTGTACCTACACGTAAGGTGCATAAAAAGCAAGAGTGAGTACGGAACCACGTGTACTGACCAAGCATCGTTGATCGATCCTAATACAAAGTGGTGATGAATGACACCACGTAAATCATCTAAAACAAACATACAACCTGTACTCAGAAAAAACACCTTAATTAACTGAATAATCAAGTTTAACAGTCATAAGGATATCATAACACAATCCAAGAATTTCTCAATCCAATGAAATAAATAACACATATGCAATAAGTGCAAGTCAACAAATACACCTTAACCAATCTGAAACAAATGAAACAAATGCAATACATATGTTGTGTACAGACCTACCGAGCAATGGCTTCAAGGTCAGGACCCATGGGAAACTTACAAGGTTCATGTACTGTGCAGGCGTGCACTACTATCCCAATAAATATACTGTGCAGATGTGCACCTTGATTCTAAAAAATATACTGTACAGGCATGCATTCCGATCCCAATAAATATACTGTGCAGGCATGCACTCCAATCCTAATGAAATGCAATGCATGGTGCATGATGGGCAGACGTGCAACTCCTATCCCAAATCAATAATAAAGTCAAGCAAAGCACTTCGTGTCTTAAGTCAAATCAGACATCAATTTCAAAGTCAACTCAGTTTATCAAGTGAGAGTATTCTTATTAGCTAGCTATTTCCATAATTTATCTATCATAGCAAATCCGTCCATCAGACTAGCAATTAGAAAAAATAGTTTAAAACATACAATTAACTTATTTTATCCCCTCAAACAACACCTGGTACCTGCATAAATGCTTGTCACAATCACCTATATGGGACCCCCATTTTCCATTACTCCCATTACACATAACTAACAAAGCAAGTACTTTGAAAAAGTGTCTAAGAAAAAGTCTCAAGAGACATCCTTGGGTAGAGGTATTTGTTCTAATTCCTGCTGCTTTATATAGAAGGTGTGGAGCCATTTTATCCATAGACAATCCTTTTTCATTACTACCCAAGGAAATTGATAATGAAGACGCAACATTTACAAGGAGACATGCTAAACAGGTTGAAGTTATTGCAAAAAAGAGATTTAGCATCCAGAAACTGTACTTATTGCAGATACTTCAACACTCTATAGTGTCATGGAAGAAACTGATCTTACAACCTCACATACAGCCAAGTCACAAAATCAATCTGTGGTTAACTCTACAACACTGATTGGCAACAGTGGAGAGATTACTGAAGATTGACATACAAGTCCCTAAATCATGTGTATTTTGTAATGCAACAGATGAACTATTTGATCATTTATTTTTTGAATGTAACATCACTAAGGGCATTTGGAGAAGATTGCTTAATTGGCTAGGATAAGCTAGAACAATTGGCAGCTGGAAGGCAAAGGTACAATAGTTGATGATAGGGCTGAAGAATGAAGCAGGGTACAGAGAAGTAGTAGCAGCAGTATTTAGCATGATTATCTACTCCATCTGGACATTCAGGAATCACCTTAGATTTCAGAAAAGACCTTATTCTAGAGATAAAATTTGTAGAGATATAGCATTGCATATACATACGAAAGGAAACTTTGTAATTAAGTGGCACAAGCACTTACAGAAGTTGAATACTTATCCTTGATGTACTTATAGATAGCCAGGACATGTATGTATGTGAGTAGAAGTAGGATATGAGAGGTGATTGGTCAGCAATCACCTGATTTTGTAATGAATATTTTGGTGAAATGAAAATTTTCGTTTACCGAAAAAAGTCTCAAGTTATCTTAAAAGGATCCGTAAAGTTAACTCGAAGCCGAAAAGATCAGATGGAAGCTTTAGCCTTTTTAATTACCTCTGAACGAGCTCAATCTAATCAAATACAACATCCCTAATTTAATAAATTCTTACTCTAAAAAAATCATAGACCTAAAACTCAATTATTTTCTAAATTTTGAAGTCTAAAGCGATGCATGAAAATACTAAATCCTAGTACCATACTTCAATTGTATCGGCACAATTAAACACCCATAATGTAATACCACTGGCCTTATATAAACTTAGTTTCCAGTAACTACTAAAACATTATACTATTACTAACTTAAATCAATTATTACAATTAACACTACCTAAAAGAAAATTCTTTGGCCCAACTTTCAAGAACTTCACAATGCCTCATGCTATTTACTCCTTTACACAAATTTAATAGTATATAAATTGTATTTCACCCGTACTAATACCACTTTAAATTACTACTCCAATCCAAACCCCACCTCGTCATTACAGATATAGCACCCTATAAATAAGAACAAATTCGTCAAAAGAATAAGCCTAATCTGAAGCGTAGATACTCTATTCTGAAGCGGTGAACGTGAAATGGAGTAGAAACTATTGTGCCCCTCTTTCTCTAAATTTTCCGATGCTATTGTTATTCTTATAATTGAATATCCTTTTCACTCAAGTTTATTTTAAAATAAATTTACAGGGTCGTTACAAGAGATGTTTCTAATTATATAATAATTTTCATATATTTATATATATTCTTTATCTCAAAATATCTATCGTGTTTCTCTTTTACATGTCATTTAAAAAAAAACATTAATTAGGAGGGGGCTTTTACTTCTTTACCATAATTTATGTGTTATGATATAATATATCTTCATTAAATAGTTACTCTAGTAAGGTGGTTATAGTCTTCAAAATAATTATTGTTAAAAAAATAATTAATTTTATCTTGAACTTTCAAATTATAATAGATAATTTGAGACCGTGAAAATATTATTCTTTAATGAAAAATGATCATCTTTTCCAGCAAGGGTGTGGTTTGTATATAGTTTTTGTGTGATTATTATTTTCTTTTTTAAAATTTACACAAATACACAACTTTTGTTTTCAATATTACAAAAAATTTCAACTTCTTAAATATATTACAAAAATTCTATAGAATGTTAAGTATATATAGAGAGTCAAATAATTAAAAAAGTAAGAGAGTACAATTACTTTTAAAATTGGTATTTATACTTCTCTTTTTGGACATAACACATGGCCAAACAATGAGCGCTGTGGTTGTGGTTTAATGATTTGATTAGCTGGTCCTTGGAACAAAAAGTTCTCAACCACTCTATTCTATAAACTAAATTTATTCTTTAATTTGTTGATTAAAAAAGGGATACTGTTTTTAAACTTTCCCTATTTATTTCCTTTATAACATATTCTCTCCGAGACATTTTATTTGTCATGTTTTATTTTATGCGCCTTAAGTAAATATTAATTAAAAGAGTAATTTGATATAATTATTCTCATTACTCTATGATCTCAATTTACTTAATTTATTATCTTTTTCACTACATTAATTAATCTCTTTGTATATTTTATTGAGTAAGGATGAAGATAAAAATAAATAATTTATTATATATATTTGCTAAATTGATAATTATTTTGAACCAACCAATTTAGAAAAGTACGACAATTGAAATGGACATTAGGCAGTAGTACATTCCTTAGTTCAACTTTAACACCAATAATTAAAAAGATGCTCAACTATATGATAGCTTTCTTCTTTTTGAAAAAAAATATCAAGGGGTTAGAATTTAGATGGAAAGTCTCAATGACCTACAAATGATAGAATTTGTCTTTATATCTAAAAAAAAATAGTAACTTAAATTGTTTTTGAAAAAAATAAAATAAACGCATACATTGTGATGGAACAATTCAAGTAAAAAAATTCAGTCACTTCAATAATAGGAAAATTAGAATAACTCAATTGATTGGATACTAGAATTAAAAATCCATTCCCTATTTCTCCTAGCCCCATTTTCATTTTCTTTTTAGAAAATTCAAAATTGAATTATTTAGCATGATTCAAATATAACGTTACAAAATTAAAAGGAACAATAATTTGCTAGATAATTTATAGAAAGTTTCTATCAAAAGATGTCATCATAGTGAGTTTGAAAGTTTGTTTAATTTGGGGACTATTAGCAGTCCAATAATTCTGTGTGTTCTTCATTACCCATACAAGTGGGGCTATTGTACCAAAAATTGCAAGTGGACCTATTCCCAAATGCCAAGAAGTTAATTGTTTTGGTTGAAGTAGACAATATTATTTGTATGTTAAGTTAATCCAAAGTACAATGACAAATATTCGATCTAGGGTTAACACATAGGAAATACTCTTGCAATCCCTTGTAGATTTTCACAATATATTTGGTAAGTTATTTAATTATCGATCTCGACGCATTTAATTTAGTTGTGTTGTTTATTATTTTCATTGAAAACTCTCATTTATTGGTACGAAATACATATGATGTACTGAGCAAGAAAGATCTCTTTACTTTCTGATTTATTCATAGATCTGAAACTTAAAATTTATTTTCTTATTGATTCCCATTGAGATAACATTCTTAATTGAAGCGAGTTCAAAGCTGGTCGTTAAAAATTCATTCCGTCCTAAAAAGTAAGAGGTATTTTTACTAAATACTCTTAATTGAATAGTACCTATTTAATATAATTTTTTTTATTATATATAGCCCAAATCATTTAAATAAGAGTAAATTTATAATAAATTCTTAATTATGTAATAAAATTATTTTATTTTAAATTAAATATACAAACTAAAAATATCATATATTATGGCCAGAAGAGTAAACAATTAGATAGGAAGACAGATCAGTGTCATGTTCACATATCCTTAACTACTAAATTAATGTTTTGTAGTCTGTTTTATTTCCTCTTGAAGTCCTACAGAAATCAAATAGAAGAAACCCTATAAAATTGATAGATATTCAGAATGGTCCTCACTTGCAATGCAAATAGAAAAACATTGCTTTCATAGTAGATGGAAATTATTGGCACATTTTAGTGTAGATATTTAAAATATCTTAACTTATATATAGCATCATACTTACTAGTTGACGAATTTTATTGGTGCAGAAAGTTGCTTTAATTGTTAAAAAAATATCTCAGCAAATAATTGATTTAAGAACTTTACATAAATGTTTATGGTTAAGCTCAGTAATCATTCATACCACAAATTTGAATACTTAAAACATACATAGAGGGCAATCTTGGTTAAATTCATCGCATCCATATTGGTTAATATTCGTACTATTTTAGTATTATCTGCCGTGTCTTTTATTTAATTAACGTGTTATTTGTTGTAGCTACTATTTTTCTTTCCTATTATTTTATTTGAGTAGTAACACATTATAACATGTCAAATTACGCTACTAGTGTAACTTTCTTTAACACTATCAAATATATGTATATAACTTAAAATCATTTGGTAAAAATATAAACAAAAGAAATTCACATGAACAAGTGTCTATAGTCAAATAGTTGAGAGTTAATTAAGGACATACGAATATTGAATTTGAGATCAATATCTCTTATTATATGTAGTATAAAATTAAGGAAAAAGGACATAAAATAGCATACTTAAGTATTAAATTACAAAAAATAACAACACTTTTATCAAATTACATTTTGTAGCATATGTATTTGTATGTATTTGTATTTTTGTAGCAACAGTTTGCAAAAATACAAAATACATATCGATCATAAGACCGGCAGTAAAAATCATATGTATTTGTATTTTTGTAGCAATAGTTTGTAAAAATACAAAATACAACTTATTATATTATGTAATTATGAAACTGTTGTTATGAAACTCATAAGGGGATAAGTATGCTATTTTTAAATTTTGCCCTAAAATCAAACACTATAGCCCAAAACACACACGCACAGAGATCACTGTCGACATATCCAACAAAAACAATACATCATGTGCACATTCTTAGTGTCATTAAGCCAATTAATTACGCTAAGACAATTTTAATGTTGTCCTCAGTCTTAGTTCCAAAATAATTCAATCAATCAAAAATTAAATTTGATGGTTTATAGATCTTGGTTTGTCCTAGTAAAGACAAAATAGTTTGTACACTTTAATGACATGGCTTTTGCTTTGTTCAGACATATGTTTTTCTTGTTACCTGTTTAATTAACAACAACAAAGTAAGACAAAATACTAAGTAATACAATTAAGGGTAAATAACTTAAATCTCAACACTTTGCTATATAATTATCCTCTCTTTTAATTTTTATATTATTTACTTAAAATTCCGGATATGATACATAAGTTTGATTCGGATACATAACCGAAAGATACATAACTATCAAACTAATTACTATAAAAAAGGAAAATAACAATAAAAGAATAAATAATAGAGTAATTAATGCGATTTTGATTGAGCAATTATATCTCTTTAATTCCTCCATCACAAGCCTTTTATCTTTCCCCTTATACTACAAAGCTTCCTCTTTAATCTTTCAATAGCTGTAACAATAATTAAAAATAATAAATAAATAATTAAATTTCAAAAATAATTCAGAAAATTAAAAAAAAACAGAAGAAAAAACAAAATTTACTATGTATCAGAAGCAATGATATATCTCATACATAAATAAAGTTCAAATAAAGTTGAATGTATCGGATGAAAAAAAATAAAAATCAATTTCAACATTTACTATGTATCAGAAGCAATGATATATCTCATACTTATGTATCATACTCATAATGTTTAATGTATCAGGTGTAAAACAAAATAAAACTCACATACAATTTTCAACATGTATCATATAAATCTAAAAATTTGACAAAATTAGATCTATGTATCATAATAAGTATATTACATATATCATGTATAAAATTGAACCATAATCACATATATGTTGTATTATGTATCATAAAGCAATAGCCTTGAATCTATGTATTAGATGCAGTATATTAAATATATCAGATGCAGTATATTGAATGTATTATATCTATAGAGAAACAAAAATCACATGTAAAAATTTATGATGTATTAGAACGCATGCATTGTCACGAAAATCGATTTTTTGTAACTTACTTCTTCCTCTTTACAGATGCAACAATCGATAACTTCTTCATTATAATAAGTATATTACATGTGTTACCATTTCCAACAACTACTTCATTTAACATGATAATGAAATTGTGGAAATTAAAAAAGAAAGTTAATAGTAAAAAGATGGAGTTGTTAGATTTAATTTAGTAAATGAGAACATGGTAGAAATTTTAAAAAAAATAATAAAAATTGTAACTTGAATATTGAAGTAGAAGATGAAGATGAGAACATGGTGAAAATTCAAAATGAGTGAGTTGAGAAAATTGTGCGATATAGTTCCTAATTTTTGGGCTTGATTTGTGGCACAATAAGAGGTTGTGGGTGGTTCTTTTTTAGATGTATCAGAAAAGAGATAACTATTTTGAGTAAAAAAAGGAATTTTTATAATTAGTTTGGTTGGATGGGATTTTAAGTAATAATAGAAACTTAAGGTATGGTTATAAATAATTTATCCTACAATTAATGTTGTTTTTGTTATTTATTTATCTTTTTAATCTTTTGGATCAAATCATCAACACCAAGTAGTTCTAAACTAAAAGTTCACTAATAGACTTTAATTAAGTTGTAAGTTCTGAACTAATTCTTAATCGATTTGGGGACCATATGATGAAACACTTCCTATTTTGACATGGAAATATGGTTTGAATAAAAGGTAATTACAAATATTAGTGAGCTGATCATGACATCATATCTTCTATGATACTGCATACGGTCAATTATTATTTCTTAGTTGGTTCAAAATAATTAAATCTTTGATATTTAAAAATTTCTTTTAAGTCAAACCTATTTAATTTATCCTCAATATTAGAACTATTTTACAAGCATGACAGGATTATAAAGCTATTTTTGATACATCTGACTGTATTAAAAGTCTTTTCTTAATTTTAATACATATCATTTAAAATACTATTTTTTTTGTTTCAATTTGTAGGATACATTTTTCTTTGTAGTTTATCCCGAAAAAAATGTTAGCTTTTTATAATAGAAAACAACTTAATTTTTAAATTCTTTCTTATTTTTAATAAAATAATTTATATCTATAAAAATATCTAACAATGGAGAGAGTAATATAGATGGAACAATCATTAACATGAATCGAACTTATAATTGATGAGTTATTATGAGTAATAACTAATACTTCATCTGTTTTAAAAAAAATATATATATATTTTTTGGCAACACGTTAATTTCAATTTTTCATATAACATCTTTAACATCATAAAATTTAAAAATATTTTACTACATTTGATATAACATTAATTTAAGATCATAAAAGTTATATATTTTTTTTATTTTTTTAAATTGCATGTCAAATTAAAATAAGTGAGTTTTTTTTTTTTTTTAATGGAGGAAGTAGTTGAGTTTGAAATGGTCAAAATGTGGAGGAAGGGAATCAAAATACTTCGAGGTTGAATCAATCAAATCTATGAAAGCTTACAAAAAATTTACTATTTTAAGACATTTGTTTCCGAGCAAATGTTTATGAGGCATCAACACTAACCGTTACAACGGTATAAAAGCTGTTTTTCAACGGATGTCGACAAAACATGGGTCCCTCTATCACGCCAAATTTCTTCACCAAATCAAATATACAAATTAGTACTACTACTTAAAACTTAATTTTACAAACAGACTTGAGATCAGGTTGTTTCGAAAATAATATTTTTATTGAATAGTAATAAGATCTTTATATATTTTATGTTTGATGATCTTACATTAGAAGAAAAGCAGTGGTATTCAACGGCGAGAGGGAGAAGATATACCGGCGATTTCAGATTGTTTCGAATTTGATCGGCGAATATAAAACTCTAGGGAGAATGCAGACGCGGCAGTGAGAAATGGAGGGGGAGAGTGTTTTCTATAATATTCCACTTATTCTATCATCATTTTGACTTGTATCTTATAAAATACAAATGTTACACAATAATACAAGTGTATCTCATATTGTATTTTCGTCTAACTTAAAATCGTGCAAATACAAAATTAATTTATATAGTTTACTAGACTACAATCATCATCCTAAAAAACTTCACACATACAACTTACATACACACAATGTATAGTTGTATACTTTACATATACAACTTTAGTCTTTCTATATACTTGTATGCCACTGTATTTTATTATACGACACACATGTTTTATGGGATACAATATATATATAGAGAGAGAACACTGCTGATATGGCATGCCTCTAAAGCCCCCATTAGCATTTATCTTTTTTCTTAGAATTTTAAACTTTTTTCTTAATATTTTGACAAAAAAAATTCTTTAAAAAATATATTTTCTTAACTCATTGATTATTGGCATTTATTTCATTTCAACCTTCTTTCCTCTCTTTTTTTTTAAAAAAGAGAAACATAACTTTCTCAATTAGTGCCATTTATTTTATTTTTATAATCGAGAAATGATAAGTTGTAACAGTTTTTAATAATTAATTATAATTAATGAATTCAAAAGGGTATATAACTTAGGTTGGAGATCTGTACAAAATGCATAATTAGCATTAGGCACTATTTGATGAACAAGTCATTTCGTATAGGATACATAATATGAATATTGATATTGACATCTCACTGTTTCAAGTCATTTTTGCCTTCATGGCTATTGCTCAGAAAATTTTGGTACATCAAGATCATGGAATCATGGATCAGGCACCACTACAATAATTTAATTCACCCTTAAAAATAGTGGTCATCAAGCTTAAATCCACGTGATGCATATTTGATTTGAGAGTAATTTATTTTTAAAATTTAAATTAATGTTACAAATTATTTATCTTTTGCTATTTTTTTCTTTAGAAGTAATTAATCTTATCTATATTATACGTGATCTCTATAGATTACAACATTTCAATTACTTGTTTTTTGTATAATGTTTGTGACAATATTTTTGTAAGAAATCAGTTCTTCTTAATATTTAATTTGTTGGGATAACGTATATACAATTCAATAGGTTGAGAAAAAAATTATGTGAATCGATTCACTTATATGCATACAGACTAAAATCAACTAAAATGCAAAAGAGACAATATGACAATCTCTCTATAGCCTTCATTTACGTTTATCTTCTTTTTTTCTTCTCATTTTCTCTATCTTTCCTTCATTTAGATGTTGTGTAAAAATCATTTCTTTTAACTATTTTAATTATATTAAATATTTCGTTGTTAAGAAAATAAAAGGTCATTTCTTTAAATTTCTTCAATGTAAAATTTAATTGTTTTATTCATCTTTATAAATTCTACTCTTAATTAGTATTAATAATATCCATAACTCATAAAACTTTTTATGTTCAAAGTCATAAACCCCATTATCTAATTTTATATTATAAACTAAATCTAATATCTATCAGTGTTTTTCATTTTCATGCTTAACGATGTAAATTTTTTTTTAAAAAAAAAGAGAGACTTTTGCACTATCGCTATTTAAGGACTTAGAAGATTTCACTTGGACAAAGAAGTGTTGTTATAGAAACAATGAGAAGACGTGAAAATGTGAGAAATGTTCTAAGAGATATGAGACTTGTGACACAGTTTTTTCAAAAAAAAAAAATCTTTTTTTTTTTTCTCTTAGTTGAGAATATTGTACTGTTTGAAGTTTTTTTTCTGATTAATTTGCAGAAAATTATAATATCAATTATTCTACGTACGTGTTAATTTTTTATGTTTGATTTCTCTTTTTTTTTTTTGGAGGGGGGGGGGGGGAGGGAGGTTTTCATTTATTTGTTTTGTATAAAAAAATTAAAATTTTGTTTTCTACCGTTACGTATTTTCACCAAAAGACATCATTTTCTTACAATTCCTTAATTGTAGAGATGAGCTTCAAAATAAAATTGATCCTATTAAAGAACTCAAAAATCTCTATCACAATCTTTAGCTTATAAGAATAAGGTTGAAACTAAATTGCATCAAAATTAAATGGAGGCAAAAAAAAAGGATGAAAAATACTTGATGTGATTGCAGTATCAAATATTCTATTTACTCCTTTAGCTTCATACGTATTTGATATAATTTTTTATTTTCTTTGATTGCTTTCTTAAAATTCACCCACAAAATCTAGGAAAAGCTAGAAACAGTAAATTAAGAGTCAAAAATAAATAGTATAGTGTAACATTAGATAGTAGATAACTCTTCTTTGAATGAAATTTTTATATATTTTTGCTTCAAAATCTGGATCAAGAAATGAAAATATAACATTTTCATGTTTGTTTTTTTTTCTGGTAGAGAATATATTCTTGTATGAAGAATTCACTTTTCTTTTTTTATAATCATGGTGTCGGAATCAATTTCCATATCTTTTTCTTTTAAGTAAGAACTTTTTAAAAAAAATGAGAGAATTTTTTTTTCATTTTCTTAAAGATCATTATCTAAATTAAGCTTTTATTTTATTTATATTGTTCATTTTTTTATTTATTTTTTTGAAATGATTAAAAGATGAGAAATAATATATAGGACACTTTGATCTTTTTATTTCATTCTACTCTAATTTAAAGTTTATTTGATTTTAAAAATACACATATACACAAGTTGATTTCAAAAATCACCCAAATTACATTATTAGATTAATAAGCCAAATTTTTCGATCTTTTGAAATTTTAGTTTGTTATTTTTTATTACAAAATGAGGTTTTACTTGAATATTTTACTTTATTACTATAAATTCACATTTCTAAATTCAATTTTAATAAAAGTACTTTATTTTTTTTAGTTAATTGATTTTATAGAATTCAATTTATATGTACATACATGAAAATATTAATTCCCTTTAATTTAAACTAAATTTACAACAACAATAATAAGAGTGCTTCATGAATTTACTCACAGTAATTTTTTTTATGTCGCGAGGAGTACAATAGATTTAGAAGATGATCTGAGGATAGGTTTATGTGACATTCTTCTAGGCCAAACGTTTAACTTTTTATTTTATTTTTTCTCTTATTTTGTTTCATAAAAAAATGGCAGAATAATTTTTAAGAATCTATTTCTCGCACTAATTATATTTTTTTCTTATTTTTTTGAGTGGATTAAAAAGCGTAAAATATTATTGATATGAGTTATTTGATTGCAAGTGCTCTTTTTTTATTGTCTGATTATGACTTAGTAAGTATGATATGAGATTTTTTTTTTTAATTTTTTAATAATATCTTTTATAATTATGCGGAGCGCAATTTATTTCACTAGCTATATAATTACTAGAAACCAACACAAAAGCTCCTTATATACGCTATATTTTGAAATCAAGATCTCGCAACATTTTGTAACTAAGCAAAAATTAACGATTGTGTCACAGGCTGTTATCTAGTGATGATGACAAGGATGCTCATCAACTTACACGTGTCAGTAGAATGATCCTTTACTCTTCATCACAGCCAACATTTATATGTTACAACTAACAATGTGCTGTGCTGGAACGGATTAAGGAATAAAATCTTGGATTTTGATTTGAGCTCATCATTATTTTCACAAATGAATTTATTTTTTTCCGATTCCAATTCTAATATTATATTATCGACGTTAATTTTGTTTTGCTTGCTGTAGTTAAAGTACTTTTTTGTTACCATTGCTTTCAATGTTAACGACATTAATTAGTGTCTTCCCACAAAATAAATTTTAATAACATCAGTTGATTTACTTATTTCATAATCTATGAAAAAATATTTTACTTGTTCCTTCTAAAAACTTTTACTTCAAATTTGATTGTTTTTACTTTATATAATAATTAATAAAGGTAATATGAAAAAAATAGAAGGGGAGCCTTGGAGTAATTGATAAAGTTGCTGTCAGGTGACCAGGAGGTCACGGGTTCAAGCCTTGGAAACAGCCTCTGACAGAAATGTAAGGTAAGACTGCGTACGATACACCCTTATGATGGGACCCTTCCCCGAACACCGCGCATAGCGATAGCTTTAGTGCACTGGATTGCCCTTTTTAATATGAAAAAATAACAAACTTCTCTTACTTTGTTATATTAAATAAATAAATTAAAATATCTATTTTTAATTTTAGATAAGTAAAATAAAACGGATCAAGTTACTTCCTTCATTCATGTTTACTTGTTACTACTTTTTAAAGTTGCACATAATTTTTAAAAAAATATTAATTAAAAAATAATTTGACTAAATTACTCATATTTATTACTCATATTTATTACACTATATTAATATTCCTCCATATTTATTACTAATAATAAAATAGGAACATATAACTAATAATTTTTTGATTTTGTGAAATGACAACTGACAAGTATTAAGAATTATTTTATTTATTTTTAAATATAAACAACAACTATAATAAGGAATAGAGAATACTCTCTCCTGCTATCTTTACTTGTTTGTAAATAATTGGGATAATTTTATCCTATTAATTTTTTAATATAATAAATTTAATATTTTAAAAAAATACATTAGCTAATGAATGTTATTTAATATTAAAAATAAAATAAGTAGAAATAAATAAATTATAGAAATTGATTTTATAAACTAAATAGATATGATTGAATATTTCAAAATAGAAAAATAAATAAGTAAAAATGGACAGAAAAAATAGTACTCCCTCCGTTTCATTTTATGTGTCGTCATTTGATTGGACACGGAATTTAAGAAAAAAGGAAAGACTTGGTAAAGTTTACCAAATTATCTTTTATAAAAAAATATGTCAATATCTTTTTTTTTAATTAAGTGAGACCAATAAGGATAAAAGGGCAATTGTGTCTTTAAAAAGTTACCTAAT
The DNA here is from genome assembly GCA_030864215.1 of Capsicum pubescens. Taxonomy (NCBI): domain Eukaryota; kingdom Viridiplantae; phylum Streptophyta; class Magnoliopsida; order Solanales; family Solanaceae; genus Capsicum; species Capsicum pubescens. Next base: position 52,512,774 of record CM061543.1, on the reverse strand, counting down.
AAGGAAAGATGACACTTATTTTGGGACGGATTAAAAAGAAAATGATAACACATAATTTGGGACGAAGAAAGTAGTAAATAACTCTATTTTTGGTAACTATTTATGTCATTAAAAGCGATAAATGTAGATTGATTTATGAAGTTGGCCCATTTTTTTTTTTAAATCTATCAGAACAATTGATTCCACAGAGAACAATGCAATGTTATATGTTCGAGAAATTGTCATGCTGCATAGGACTCCAGTGTTCATTACTTTTGACAGTGTTATGTAGCTGAAATGCATATGCCTCAGCCTTACAATTTCAGAGAAGTATATCTAAAATATAACGTAAATTTTAAAAGGCTATATTTAAAATACAGCACCAATTTTAACTTTCTTAATCATCAAAACTATAGCTATATATCATAACTACTAGACATTGAAGGGCCCGTGTCAGTATATGTTATTTTTTAATCTCAATTTATGTGATAAAAATATAATTTAGATAATTAATTATTAAAATAATTTTAATTTTTAATTATTGTGATTTATAATACTATTCCTTCTATTTCAATTTAAGTGACACTGATATAATTCCAAAAGTTAACTTATGTGGTAGTAATATAATTTCGATAGTCAATCAAATGTTTTGTTTTATGTTGACATATTATTTTGTGTCTATTTTATGAAATATTATTAATTTTTTAATTCGATCGTAATAATTAATTAGGAGTGATATAATAAAATCATGATTGAAGCAGCGAAGAACTCGTGTCTTAAATGACCTATAATAACTAATTAGATATGATATAATAAAATTACTTTAAAAAATACTTGTGAAAAAAAACATAAATAGGCATCATATATGACATCAAGTTAATTTAAAAAATCAAAAAAATAATTTATTATTTTTTGTTAATTTTACATTTTTTATTAAATATTATAATTTTTTAGTACTTAAATAACCAATAGTAATTAATTTGGGGTAATATAATCAAATTACGATTGAAGCAACAGAAACAGACAACACAGGTATGCATGTTGATTATTTTATATTTTTATTTAATATTACAAATTTTTAAATACTTAAATAACTTATAGTAATTAATTAGGGATAATATAGTAAAATTACGATTGAAGCAGCTGAAGCAATTCGACGTGCCTGCTTATTGACACTAGTAATATTGTAATTTTTTAATACTTAAATAACCAATAGTAATTAATTTAGGGTAATATAATCAAATTACGATTGAAGCAGCTGAAACAGACAACACAAGCATGCATGTCGATTATTTTATATTTTTATTTAATATTACAAATTTTTAAATACTGAAATAACCTATAGTAATTAATTAGAAATAATATAGTAAAATTACGATTGAAGCAGCTAAAGCAAGCAGCACAAACAGGCATGTCGAAGACGTGTCTGCTTATTGACATTTATTATATATAGTAATTCTCAATTTAAAATAAATAAATATGTTTTGATATGACACATAATTGAAGAAAATAAAAAATACTTTTAAACTATACTTATAAACTTAATTTAAAAATATGTTAAATATATTAAAATATTTTTTAATCTTGAAATTTCAAACATTTCATATGTGAAAAGTTTGCATTATTATTGTTTTTAAATAATTATTTCTTTTTGAGATAAATGAAAAGAAATAGACCATTCTTTCAAGGAATATAATTTAAATCTTTGCCATTTATGAAATTTTCTCTAATTAAAATTAGGTGGATGGAGTAAATTAATACTTTCTCCGTTAAAATAGGTCATTTTTTAAGAGGGTGTAATACAAAAAAAGATCCATTGGCAAAATGATTACATTTGAAACAAAAAAATAAAGTTAGAATTATAGGCTGAATTAGCGGTGTTCGAGGTTGTCCTTGGACCCCATCCTCTCGTTGCTGTGGGTAACTAGCTGTCATCTCCAACTCCTCTACAGTCTGTTTCCTACCCCTTCACCCTCTACCCCCCATCCCCCCCCACCCCACGTAGCCACCTCATTTTCTATACATATATACCCTCACCACTTCCTCCATTTTCACCATCACCAACCATTACAAAAACCCATTCTTTAAGCCCTTTTTGATCGGAAAAATCAAGAAAATGGCTGAAGAAACCAAGAAAATAGCTGAAGAAACCACCACCCCTGAAGTTGTTGTTTCTGAGACACCTAAACCTGAGCCTGAAAATGTACAGGATACACCTGAGAAAGTTGCTGATGTTCCAGTTGTCGGAGAATCTAAGGTGGAGGATGAAAAGGAGAAGGGGGATCTTGTTGGTGAATCCAATTCATTTAAGGAAGAAAGTAACAAGGTTGATGAACTCCCTAATCCTGAACAAAAAGCATTGGCTGAATTCAAAGAGTTAATTCAACAAGCACTTAACAAACACGAATTCACTTCCCCTCCTCCTCCACCTCCAGCAAAGGAGCAGGTTTCTGCCCCCGCCCCCACTGAGGCCCCTGAGGCAGAGCCAGTTACAAAGCCGGCAACAGAGTCAGTACCAGTGGAAGAATCAGGGCCAGTAACAGAGAAAACAGAGGAGAAACTGATTCCATCGGAAAAGGAAGAAAATCCGGCTCCGGCAGAGTCTGCACCATCTCCTCCATCAGAGGAGAAGGTGGAAGAGAAGGTGGAGGCAGTAGAAGAAATAAAAGAAACCATCGTTGAAGTACCGGCGGTGGTTGCTGTGGAGGAGCCACCGGCAAAGGAGGGAGAGGAACCAAAAACAGAAGAAAATCCACCACCACCACCACCAGAAGAGGTATCCATATGGGGAATACCACTACTAGCAGATGAGAGAAGTGATGTAATACTTCTCAAGTTTCTAAGAGCAAGAGATTTCAAGGTGAAAGAAGCATTCACCATGCTAAAGAATGTCATTGCATGGAGAAAAGAATTCAAGATTGATGAACTCTTAGATGAGAAAGAATTAGGACAAGGACTTGAAAAAGTTGTCTACAATCACGGTGTAGACAAAGAAAGTCATCCAGTGTGTTACAATGCATTTGGTGAATTCCAAGACAAGGAATTGTACCAAAATACTTTTGCTGACAAGGAGAAACTCACCAAGTTCCTCAGATGGAGAATTCAGTTCATGGAGAAATCTATCAGGAATCTTGATTTTAGCCCTGATGGTATCTGCACTTTTGTTCAGGTTATTGATCTGAAAAATTCTCCTGGATTGTTCTTTTTCAAGAAAGAGCTTCGACAGGCTACCAACCGTGCTCTTGTGTTACTCCAGGATAACTACCCTGAATTTGTTGCCAAGCAGGTACCTTTCTGTCCTCCAAAGTTCAGCTTCTGTTTGTTGAATTACTTGTACTTATCCTGTCAAAAATTGTACTTTGTAATTAATGAAGCATCACCCCCTTTGACTAGTAAGGCTTGCTCGAGTGGTTGAGCACATCCCCGAGAACACTTATTGATTCAAAAATAAAAAAGCAGCCACCTCCTTAAAACGAAAAAAAAAAAGGGAGATTTTTTATATTGATGGTGTATATAACTTAAACTAATCTTTTTATATTGTTATATGATGTTGGCATTTGGATATTAACTTAAGTTGGGTTGTTATGGTGTGAAGGTGTTTATCAATGTTCCATGGTGGTACCCAGCATACTACAGGATGATTAATGCAACTTTCACTACAAGGACCAAGAGCAAGTTTGTTTTTGCTGGTCCTTCAAGATCTGCTGAGACTCTTTTCAAGTCAGTACTCTAATTTTCCCCTTTTTACCTCTTGTCTGATGATTTTCAACTTAGCATATTGTTTGGATTGAACAAATTCTGATTTGTGAATGTTATGAAAATTCAGATACATAGCTCCAGAACAAGTGCCAGCACAATATGGTGGACTTAGCAAAGAGGGTGGTGAACAGGAATTCACCAATGCTGAACCAGCCACAGAGGAAATCATTAAGCCAGCTTCTAAACACACCATTGAATTCCCGGTTACTGAGGTATGCTCAATATTTGTTCCAACAATTAGTTATAGAATTGTATTGCTGCTAGATTTGTTCAAGTCTGTGACCATCCCATTTAAAACCTTAAATTATTAGACAGAACACACTTTTATTTACTTCAATTATATCCTCAACATGCCCCTTAAGTATGTCTATTCATCTGGATAATGAACGCTGCTGAGAATTAAACCTAGGAACCCTTCCGGCTATGTTACTTCGACACTCCAAAAATATCACCGGCCCATGCCGTATCCTTAAGAAGTGCACTAATTCGATGTCAATCTGACATGAACCTAGCGTCTGTTCCGAAGAGTTTGAGCAACATAGTAAGAAAGAACGTACTTAATTATATCTTGAGCAAATAGCATTTCATTTGTTGAATGTTTCAAGAGTGTGTTGATTATGGGAAATTATTGGATTTTGCAGAAGTGCACATTGGTGTGGGAAGCAAGAGTGACAGGTTGGGAAGTGTCATATGGAGCAGAATTTGTACCTAGTGCTGAAGGTGGATACACAATTCTTATAGAGAAATCAAGAAAAGTTGGTGCAAATGAATCAGTGATCAGCACTAGCTACAAAGCAAGTGAACCAGGCAAAGTGGTCATCGCATTTGACAACCAAACTTCTAAAAAGAAGAAACTTGTTTACAGGTCCAAGAACAAGCTCTCAGATTGCTAAGACTTGTTTGGTTCTATGGTTCATATTAACTACTAAGTATTATTTTGAGTTATTGGGGATATTTATTTAATATTTTGTTGGGGTTATTTCTGGATTTTTTGGTTGTTGGATTGTTTTTAAAATTAAATGGACAGAAATGGGGTTGAAACGTGGACAGGACCTTTGTTGTGAGTACAAGTTTTTGATACATTTTCCTGCTGAAAAATTTCGTGTAAATCTAATGCTGCTGTCACTTTCATTTATTTTTTTGGTGATGTGAAGGTTAACGTTAATAAATTCTTTTGTTTCCGACATTTAGGTTCATTTTGGTAAGTTGCTCTTTTTCTGGCTTTATGTGAAAATGGTCCCAAATTGTGATGTTTTTTGTATTATCTCTCCAACGAGGGGGGGTTGGTTCATCCTTCGTGTTGGCGTGAGGACAAATAGCCTTGAGGTTTTAGTGTTGGCGTTTAACTAATTACCTCCTTCGTTTCAAAATTATTCATCGTATTCCTCTTTTACATGCACGTTAAAGAAAAAATATTAATCAGAAGCGTGTAAAAAAGAATGATGATAGATAATTTGAAACACAGAAACTCTAGGTATAAAATGTAGAAAAATGGTCGATTTTATATTCGACTTCAAAAATAGAAAATACAAAAAAAATGTGACAGATAATTTGACACGAATATATTGGAGAAAAACTGAAAGAAGAAGATGACTTGTGAAAAAAAATTATTCTCCGTATTTCTTTGTACATGTATAAATACAAGTAAAAGGAATCAACAAATTCTATTCGTTTAACCTACAACTAAATAAAAAATAATAAAATGTAACTGATTAAAATTGAAAAAGAAAAGAAGGTTCCACACTCATGCAGTCCCACATGTCATGTTTGATTTAAAATCGATAGTCCAGATTTAATCTCCCTTTTTCTTGATGGACGCTTGTGATGTAAAGGGATGGGAAGAGTTCAATCTGTCTAAACCTTATCAAACTCTGGACTTTTCTTTATCAAACTGTGGACTTTTCTTTATTTCCTCAGGGCTAAGTTTACTTCATCTTCGTTATCATTCTGAGCTTGAGGTTTGCTATCACCAACAGGATAGAGTATAATTATTTTTTCTTTTTCCAAATTTGAATTTGCTTATGTGGGTCCAGAAATAAATACACAACAAAATGTATCCAAACGAGAGGGCCAACATTGTCCCTTCAACTTTGGACAGAGATTCAAAATCGTCCTTTTTGTGGAAATAAAAATAGTTTTTCGTATTAGTTACCCAAACTGTATATTCTTACAAAAAAAAAGTGATTTTCCATTAGAAATGTAAGACAGACTCAAATTTTAAGGAGTCATTGTCGATGGAACTTTCTTTTAGAAAAAGTAAAATTTAGTGATACATTGAACTAATAATATATGTACACATTTTGTTTGAAGATTAGTTGCAAGTTTTGAAAATTAATTTTTGACCATTCTTTTAAATGATTTTTTTTTCTTTTGCTGACAAAATTTTAACTTTTTTTTTCAAGTTAAATGTGTGTGTAAATATAAGTTCAATTTTCACATTATACCTTTTAAACTTAATTTCAAATAGTACTTTTCTTCAACTATCGCTTCTTCTTTTTTTTTTCTCCTTTTTAATGTCCAAACGCTTATATTTTGATTTTTAAAAGCATTCTCTTTTCAGAAATAGGGAAAGATTTCACCAAAAAGAAGATTTGAAAAGATTTCACGCAAAAAAAGGGCCGGAAAAAATAGAATTAAAGCTCGTAAAGCAAGTATTTGTATGAATATGTTTCTCTTTTGCAACAAAGTAATAGTTGTTTAATTGTTTTTTTGTTTATTGTTGAACCTGCAAAAAGGGTTGGTATTAAAGCGAGGTTAATCATTTCTTTCCACCAACTTTACATTAAGTAATAATACAAAAATAAAGAGTTACAGGTTATTCCATCATTATCAACATCAATGAGCAGGTTTTAGATGCTATCCGATTTTTTTATTATAATAAAGAAAAGAAGTGGGGAGATTGTTGTTATTATCAATGGCCCCATGACAACAATGTCATTAGGACATTTCATGATCCAAATATTGTTATCTAATCCAAAGACTTTAGGTGGATGTTGAAAATTGAATCTCTTGCCTTTGATTGTGGCTAAATATATGCTCATACATATCCAAAAAGGAAGAAAAATGTGTAAAATCCCGTTTACTAAGAGATTTTATTTATGAAATTATATGGGGTATGTTATTGTTATTTTTCTTAATTTTATTAGAAAATTCATTTTTTAAGGAGTGTTTCTTCTTATACAGAAGTTTTAATCAACCAGCATTTTCCTACATAACAAACACTCAATATTTATGACGATTTACAATCATCATAAACTTCGGAGTAATAATGTGTATTAACTAGCTATCCATAATACAGGTGATAACAACTTATTCAAAAAGAGATCGTCATATATTCTTTGCGTAAATAATTTAATGAAATATCTGTTATTTGAATACAGATCAAAAGTAAGAAATTGGTGTAAACCGTGCAATACCATAATAGATGGGGTCAATATAATTGCATCAACAACAACAACGAAAAAAAAAAATGAAAGAGAAGAAATGATGGAAGAAAAAGAGGGATAACAAGCTAAGGAAAAATCTTCAATTGATTAAAAAAAATAAAAATTACTCCTACTTTTTGTAGACAATTTTGATAAGGTGGCTCCCAGATTAATTATATAATTAAACTATTATAATTTAATTTAATAGTATCAGATAACGTGGACAAAAAGAAGAAAAAAAAAAAGATTAGAAGACGAATCTAACTTAGTTTACCAGCAATAGTTACGTTAGGAATAATATAAAGTTTGATCTTATCTAAACATCTTTGTGTACAACATAATATCTGACATGAGGAATACTTTCATTGACCAATCTTCCAAACTCATCTTCTTCTCTTTTTATTTTATTTTTTTTTAATTATTTTTAATTATTCTTTTAATGGAAACTTATCTTTAAATATATACAAGTGACAATAAGCTGCTGAAGCAGAAGCAGACAGCTTGTGGACGACATACCTGCTTCAGCAGCTTCAATCGTGATTTTACTATATTACTCCTAATTAATTATTATAAGTCATTTATATATTAAAAAAATTAAAAAAATTAATAAAAAATTTAAAATAGTTATTTATACAAGACTACTTCAACCGTGATTTTATTATATTATTCTTAATTAATTATTATAAGATATTTACGTATTAGAAAATTAATAATACATAATTAAAAAAAGTAAATATATATTTATGACATGCTTGTTTCAGCTACTTCAATCGTGATTTTACTATATCATTCCTAATTAATTATTATAAATTATTTACGTATTAAAAAATTAATAATATTTAATTAAAAGATATAATAAACATTCATGACATGTCTGCTTCAATTGTTTTAATTATATCACTCCTAATTAATTATTATAAATCATCTAAGTATTAAAAAATTGATAATATTTCATAAAAGAAAGGGTAAAATTGGCACAAAATTCTAAGTTAACTCTTGATGTTTTATACTAATTTGACGACTTATATGTAGTCTGCTTAAAAAAATTTCCACAAGTATTTTTTATAATAATTTTATTATATCGCTTCTAATTAGTTAGTCGTTGATGTTTTAAATTAACTTGACAACTTATACGGGGTTCACTTTAAAAAAAAAATCACAAGTAACTTTTATAGTAATTTTATTATATCACTTCTAGATAGTTATTATAAGCCGTTGAAGTATTAGATAATTAATTATTATAAGTCATCTACGTATTAGAAAATTAATATAATTTAATTTAAAAAGATAAAATAGATATTTATGACATATCTGCTTCAGGCTTCAGCTGCTTCAATCGTGATTTTACTATATCATCCCTAATTAATTATATAAGTCATTTACGTATTAGAAAATTAAGAATATATAATGAAAAAAGTAAAATAAATATTTATGGGATGCCTGCTTCAGCTGCTTCAACCGTGATTTTACTATATCATTCCTAATTAATTGTTATAAATCATTCAAGTATTAAAAATTTAATAATATTTAATTAAAAAATGCAATAGACATTTCAGCTACTTCAATCATGATTTTACTATATCACACTTAATTAATTATTATAGATCATCTAAGTATTAGAAAATCAACAATATTTCATTAAAAAAATAAAATAGACACAAAATTATAAGTTAACACTTGATGTTTTAAACTAACTGGACGACTTATATGGAGTCCACTTAATTTTTTCCCAACAAATACTTTTTATAATAATTTTATTATATTGCTTCTAATTAGTTAACTATTGATGTTTTGAATTAATTTGACGACTTATACGGGGTTCACTTAAAAAATTTCAGAAGTAACTTTTATAGTAATTTTATTATATCAATTCTAAATAGTCATTTAAGTATTAAATTATAAATAATATTTAATAACAAGGATGAAAAAACTAAAAATGAAAAATAAAAAATGATCGGATAAAGTCTTTTGCAATAGTAATATCTGTGTCAGAAAAAGATATGAAAGTAGTACACCTATTGAGATCTAAATAATTAGATTCAAACAAAAAATTAAATACATAGTTACGATATAGATCCGAGTGATTAAAATATCAATTTTTATTAGGTACAATTAAATGAAGCATAAAATATATAAACAAGAAAATTAAATTTTAATATTTTTAACAAGGTTTTTATTTCGGTGATCGACATGTTTGTCGACCACTATTTGCTCCCTAATTTTACTATATCACCCTTGATTATTATATGTCATTTACGTATTAAAAAATTAATAATAATTAATAAAATAAATAAGTAAAATAGACATTTATATCATGTCTGCTTCAGCTACTTCAACCATAATTTACTACATCACCTCTAATTATAAATCATTTAAGTATTAAAAAGTTAATAAATTGAATAAAAAAATAAAATAGATATAAAATAATTAATTAACTCTTTATGTTTTAAATTAAACTCACTTAAATTATTTTTACAAGTATTTTTTATAGCAATTTTCTATATCACTTCTAATTACTCCCTCCGTCCCAAATTGGGATGACACAACTATTAAGAAAACAATGATTAGTAATGTAACTTTACTATTTTACCCCTCTTAATTGTGTCTTGTTGTTAGTTTCAATATTGATGGAAGACCAATACCAAAACACAATTTATATTCTTAATGGTGTACTCTTAATGGTACTCCTCTTTGCAACATTTTTCAAGAATGCTAATAACAAGGAGTAAGAAATTACACTAAGGGTATAATGGGAAAAAAAATTGTCTTGTCTTGATAAGTAAAAAAGGACACCAAATTAGGAAATTTGGGACGGGTAAAATGGGACGGAGGGAGTAGTAGTTATTATAAGTCATTTAAGACATGTCTGCTTCGCTACTTCAATCGTGATATTTGCTTAACTCTCGAAATTATATCGGTGTCACTTAAAATAGAATAAAAGAAAAAATATTATAGATAAAAATAATTTAAAACTTTAATTACTCAATTTATTTTACTGTTTTTGTAATAATTTAAAAAATCGAAACTTTGCATGTTGGGCCGGTGCTTAGCACGGGTTTATTACCACTAGTCTTTAAATAAAGTATAAATAACATAATTACCAACCCTTTTAAAAGTAATTATACTCTCTTCCACTTTTTTAATTATTTTACTCTCTCTTCTTATTAATATACATAACATAACCGACATATACATAACATTCTGTGTATATGTTGAAATTTTTATAATATATTTGAGGAATTAATTTTTTTTTTGTAATATTAAAAATATAAATTATGTATTTATGTAATTTTTAATTAAATAAACCATGGACATTGCTCTAGCATCTAGAAATTTGCAACTCCAAGTTCCAGTACACAAGATTTCAGGACCTTTGACTTCTTAGAATTCATAACGCCGATATTCATTTTATTTTTGTTATAATGACAACGTTGATATTCTAAAAACATTTTGTTTTGTAAAAATTATATTCCCTCTATTTCAAAATAATTAAATTATTGGGATATGTCATATATTTTAAGAAAAATAAAAATATAAATTAATTATATTTTTTTATTTTTGTTCTTTTTAAACTCCAAAACATTAGTAATGATGACTGAAACTTATTTTTGAAAATTTAATTAATGAAGGATAAAAAATTTTCAACATGCATCTTGAATAATGAGCAATTTAATTATTTTAAACACTAAAAATACTTTAACAATTCAATTATTTTGGAACGAAAGGAGTATTTTAAAAGAATAGTTATTTCATTAATCATTTTAATTGAACTTATATTACTAATGCCCGACAATAATAGTGCTTTTTAATCATGCTCACCATAATAGAAACATATGAGCTCAAAAGCTAGCATTGCAGCTGAATTACTCAAGTTCAAAATCTTCACATGTTTACTCTCGTGCTTAATAAAAAAAATAGAACTTAGATTCAACTCAATTTTAAAAACTAGTTAAGAATTGTCCAAACTATTTAAAGAGATCACCAATCGATGTGAAACCAACCAATGTAATCGAGAAAAAAAAAAGTGAAAATATTATACTTATGTCACTAGGATAATGAATACAGCTAGCAATTATAAACAAAAAAAAACTCTCTTCTGGTTTTATATATTCTTCTTGAAAAATTGTGGAACAATTTTCTTTTGTGTGAATCATTTTTTATGTAATAAATCTAATTATGGTTCACCTTCTAAAGCAAGCCTATGCATTTGCTTGTGGTTGCTTTATGAGAAAAGAGAAAAAGTAAAATAAAAATGATTTTTCCCTGAAAGCTAAGCCTAACTCGTGCTATATCACATACTCCACGAGCTCAGATAAAAATAAAAAATAAAAATGATTAATGCAAATTAACAATGATGAATAATCATGCTTATAACTTGAAGATGGCACAAATTATTATGGTTTGCCTCACTTTTTCCTGTTGAATTTATATTCCAAAAAAAAAGAAAAGAGCATAAACATTCTAGATATCAGAATCAATGATGTCCACCAGCTCATAATAACAACAACTCTTTTTATTTTGTGATGTAATTTTAAAAAAAAGCACGTTATGGGTCAACTTCTTTTACCTTTTTTTTTTTTTCAAATAATTTGATTTTTGAACTCAATACAATCTTCTAGGTAGTACCTACAATAATTTATGCTCTCACTATGTGCATAATATGTGACAAATAAAATTTATGCATATCATGTAGAAATCATCATTATTATTATTATTATAATGCTTTAACTTTCAGGGCTCAACACTAATTTGATCTAAAAGATTAAGCTGCGAAAGAGAAGACATATGCTGTATGCAATCAGCCAATAATTAAACTTAGGATTCAGCTTAATTACACTAATGGTAGATAATTTCTTTAAAAGTTATGAATGCTGTAGTTTCATGTTACTATTTCCACTTATTATGAACAATTACATAAAATACTTCTAGGTGATTTGATAATAAAAAGGTCATTCTGGTGTACAGAGAATTACGTGTTTACATGTTCGAAAAAAGGCTGCACTTCAAGGGGGTGTGATGTAGATAACATACCCTAATGCAAGCATTAGTGATTGCTTTCAACTTTCCACGATTCAAACATGGGAGACAACTTTATCATAGTTCCAATGCCCCGCTTAGGGTGATTTGATAGTGTAAAAGGTTATCTTACGTTGTCAATGCCTTTGTTTAGAAGATAAAATCATAGAATATGATGTGCCTCATTTAACTGCTACCAACAATAAAGAGTCATGAAAGGAACAACAGAAGAATGAAGACATCAATTTTGTCAATGAAACCAAAGGAACTGGTCCCATGAATGTGAACATGAAAAGTATAATAAAGATGATAGTGTAGCAGTTGTTTCAATGAAAGTATACACAACAGATGTAAAGTAAAAAAAAAAAAATACTAAAAGAGGAAGCAAGAGACACAATAAGGGTTCAATGCAAAGGCAAATAAGGCAAAAATAGGCAAAGGCATGTGAAACAGTCCAAATCTTGACTGTATATTTGGAAACAATCCCTGACTTAAGTTGCATGTCTTGCTTGGGTTGAATCAAGCTAATACTTAAAAAGAAAAAATATTGTCTTGATACATTATTCAAAATTTGTATGGAATATAGTTGTTCTCAGGGACACGTTAGTCCAAGCATTGTGCTTGGAATTTTTAAGAATGAACTATTGATTTCTCATGTGTTATTGGACTATACAAACATAGCTGAAATGTGCCCCATTTATAAGTAGCTAATTTTGGGGGGATTACTAACTCAAGTGGATTGAACATATCACATTTTTATGGACGAATTTTGTCACCTCTAAATCCAGTTAAGTCTTTTTCTCTCAAATCTTCAAATAGTCACTCAACAACAGTCCTCACTGAACATAAATGAGTTGGGTGGTGTGTCTCAAGACTAAAAGAACTTTGTAACTTTTATCTTATTTGAACAAAATACTGAAGCAAAACCAAATGGACAGTTCCAAAATCAAGAACAAATTGGCAAAGTATGCATCTGCTCTCACCTTTGTATCTAAACAAAAAGTATGATATAGTTTATAGATTATGGACAATATATGCTGTGAGATGGTCAGCGCGAAGGTTCAAGACTTAGCCGAGCGTTAGCGAAGCTAGATTCTCATAGCGAGGCGCTTCGAGTTAGCGAAGCGCTAAATAGGAAATCGAAAAAGGCCAAGCTACGAACAGTACCCTTTTCAACAGTAAATAAGCTCAAGAGCTAGGAGTTCGATGTCTAGGTTGAGGCTCACTCATTGAAGTGTGACCGTAGATCTGGTCTTTCCCAGGAAAGAATTTATGACTCCAAAAAAAGCAAAGAGCTTACAAAGTAGTATGTAGACTCTAACCTATAACTAGCACATTAGAGAAGTAAATTAAGTCGATTCCTTTTGGCCATTTCCAAGTGTTTTCTCAACTAACAAATTTCATCCTCTGATTTTTCCTTTTGTTCTGCAGCTAACCTAGAAGCACACTCCATCATAGATAGTTCTAATTAAAAGTCTACGAGTGACATCCTTCAGATTAGACTCAATTAGGAGTGTCAAAATGAATCCTAATTGAGTTGAACGTTCAATCCGCTCAATATTTAATGGGTTGGGTTTAATATAATTTACTATTAGATAAATCTCAATCCATTTTTAAATGGGAAAAAAGACATCGTGTGGCCTATCTCAAAAGAAATAGCCCATGTTTGAGATAGTGGATAATAAATGAGTAACTTACATAAATCCCTGAATCTTTAAGTGATATTACATAAAATTCTGACTATTTTGTTAATTATATTTTATCCCGATTTTTTGAAATGGTGATACATATAAAAAAGTGATACATTTGAAACTAACAAGATATTTATTTAAGGAAATAATATATTTTCTTTTATTTATTGTATTCTTTTATTTAAGGAAAGATATCTAATTTTTCCCTTTTTTTAGATTTAATTTAGGTGTTTTAATTATGTTTCTTTTTTTTCGTCTTTGTTTTTTTTGGTCTTTTTTCTCCTTTTTCGTCTTTAATTTCGTCTTTAATTTTAGTCTGCTTTTTTTAGATTTAATTTTAATTATGTTTCAATTCTGCTTTGTCTTTTTTAAAAAAAAAAATATTATTACTTTTGTTTCCTACACTGACTACACCATTACCTTTCATTCATAACATATGAATCACCCAATAATTGAAATAAATAATTGTATCTACCATATGAATCACCATAATACCATATATATCACCCATTAATATCATATGAATCACCCAATAATTGAAATAAATAACTGTATCTACCATATGAATCACCATAATACCATATATATGAATCACACAATAATTGAAATAAATAACTGTATCTACCATATGAATCACCATAATACCATATATATGAATCACACAATAATTGAAATAAATAACTGTATCTACCATATGAATCACCATAATACCATATATATGAATCACCCAATAATTGAAATAAATAATTGTATCTACCATATGAATCACCATAATACCATATATATCTCCCATTAATATCATATGAATCACCCAATAATTGTATCTACCATATGAATCATCATAATACAATATGTATCACCTATTAATATCATATGTATCACCCATTAAAATCATACAAAATATATCTATCGTATGAATCACCATAATACCCATATAATTATATCATATTTATCATTCATATGAATCACCATTAAAAAAATAAACATGTATGAATAACTAAATAAATTTATATATGTATCAATAGATTTTTTTTTTTAAAAAGAGAGATTTTAGGAGAGGGAAAAAAAGGTTGCATGCATTAATGGAGGAGAAAAAATCAGGAAGGAAGATGATTTAAGTATTAATGGAAGAGAAAAAATCAGGAAGGAAGATGATTTAATTGTTGATAATTGGGGAGATATTTTAGAGAAGGAAATCTTGAATGAGTTAATGGTGGAGTAAAAATAAAATGTGGAGTTTTCTTGATATGTATCAAGAGTAAAGTTAAAAAATGAGATTTTATATAAATTTTTAAAAAGTAAGAGATATTAGATAATATAGTCTCTTAAGTATGAAATTTGTGTAATTTATCCATAATAAATGGCCACTCGACCAAAATGTTGCTATAGAATGGCCATGGGCTGTTTTAACATGTTGCATTTTTTTTTCCCTATAAAATTTCTAACTAATAAAAGTCTGATTTTTTATTTAAAAATTAATAATTAAATATAATTATATAAAATATGTATAATTATTAAATAAAATATGTATAAAATATAAGATAAATGTATGAAAACTGTACAAAATGTGTTAAAAAATAATAATTAAATATAATTATATAAAAATGATATAATTGTTATATAAAAATGTACCTATATATGATATATGTATGAAAATTGTACAGTTATATAAAATATGTATATGTATAAAATAGATAAAAAAAATATATGAAATGTGTATAGAAACTGTATAGTTATTGTATAAATTACATATTCGAATAATAATTATAGTCAAAATCGTATAGAATATGTACAAAAATTATATAATTATTGTATATAATGTGTAAAAAAAACATATAAGTATGGTATAAAATGTATTTTTGTATAAGTGATCTGTATAGAATTTGTATCAATGTTGTATAGAGTACGTATACGTATAGAATGTATATAAACTCCATAAATATTGTATAAAAAATATATCTAAATAATTATTGTAGTTAAATATTGTATAAGATGTGTATAGAAACTATACAATTATTATTCTTATAATGTGTATACAAGTTATACCATTATTTATATAAAATATGTATTTGATATCAAATATGCATTTGAAAAAAAAAGAGTCTTTTATACAATAATAATTCAATTTTTATAATTATTGATTGTTTTGTATTTTTATAGATTTTTTTTTTTTAAATAAATCTATTGTTCTTTGAAATAAAGGAAAAAAAGGTAAAGCAGTGATAAAAAAGGCCCCAAAAAAGAAACATAGACCAATTAAAAAAAAGACAAAAAGAAAAAAGAAGCATTGACTAGTTAAAAGGTAGCAAAGCAAAAAAAGAAAAAGAAAAAGGACTTGTATCATCATGTGTCGGCGGCTGTCATAAGCCATGTGGCTAAAGTATGGAATTTCAATTTCTGTTCTTTGCCCTTTTTAAATTGGGTTTAAATGAGCTAAATTCAATCTGCACCTTAACCTGTTTAATAGAAAAATATTTTTCTTAATGAAAATAGAGAAAACAAGTAACAATGTGTCCTCTCATTCTTAAAATCACCTCACCCCAACCCCACTACACACCCAACATAGCTCATTCCACCCCGCCTCCATTAAATAAATTATTTTTATTTTTAATTTTTATTTTTTTTTTATGAATTTTTTTCTTGACCTCACCCCACCGTACCTAGGGGTGTGCATCGGTCGGTTTGGTTCGGTTTTACGTGTTATTGGTTCGATTTATCGATTTTTAAATATGTAAAACCAATAATCAACCAATAAGATATTTTCTTATCGGTTTCTGGTCCTTAGCGGTTTGGTTTTCGATTTAACCAATAAGAAAATACTTATAAAATAGAAATAGTAACAACTAACATAAAAAAATGAAATCTTAATTACCGCCAAAACCTACGCAATACATTTTAGTTTACAAGAATCTTCAAACTTGAACTGAATGTTAGTTAGGAAAAAAATTGAATCCTAATTGTTGGAAGCTATAAATGCTTCAAGCTTTTTATTACGATAATAACCGAACTTTATATTGTGCCTTTGTTGCCCTGAATAGGTTAATACTTTGTGAATCACTGAATTATGAATTAGTAGTGCATATAATCTATATACATACACATCTCTCTCTCTATATATAGAGAGAGATAAAGAGAGAGAGAGATTTAAACATATAACATAAATAGGAATAAAACAATAACTTAGTGTATCCTTATTGGGTTATCGGTTTAATCGATAACCCAATAAGCTAAAACCGATACCAAACCGTTTACCCAATAAATTTTTTTATAAAACCAATAAAAAACCGTTAACCCGATAACCCAATACCAATAACCCAATAACATTTTTATCGGTTCGGTTTATCGACCGGTTCGATTTTTGCACAGTCCTAACCGTACCCCAAATCCCACCCCCCAAAATTAATTTTATAATTTTTCTTAAAAAAATTAAAAATCTTTTCTTATTCACGATGAAAACCCTACCCCTTTCCCCGCATCCCCTATCCTACCATTTCTTTTTTAAATAATAATTTTTAAAAATAAATAAATAATTTTTTATATATCAAAAAATAAATAAATCTTACCCCTTACCCCCTGCACCCCCACACCCTCTCCCCCATCCCTCCAATTTTTCTTTTTTGAAAAACTGTTACATCAACCCCTTCCCTTCCCTAATCCCCACCCCATCACTCCAAATTTACTTTTTTTAAAAAAATTCTTACCCCAATTTCCATCACCCCTACCCCCCACCTCACCCCACGGCATACCCCTTCTCCTTTTTTTTTTTTTTTTTAATTCATACCTCAACCCCCATCCTAAATCCACCCCTCCTATCTCCTACTTTTGACCCCTACTTCTCTCCAAAAAATAAAATTTTTATTTAAAAAAAAATATTTTTACCCTACCCCCACTCCATTCACCCACCCAACTTTTCAACCCCATCCAAATTTGTTTTCTTGAGTTGTATGTTAATATTTTTTAGATTAAGTGGATCAAATTGAATGAATCAAGACTATGTTAGCCCATTTCAATTCAAAGTAAATTTAGACAGGCCACCCAAATTGAGATTATGAGTATTGAGAGAGTTTATGAGTGTCAATTTATAGGAAAAAGGTTGAACAATTGTAGGAAGCCCAATCCTTCACTCTGTTAGAAACCCAATCCGAACTGGTAACAACTTAAGAAAAACATATTTAGAAACTTACTAGGGAGAAAATTAATTAGAAACTTGACTTAGGGAGAAAAGTAAAAACTTACTATTTTCAAGAATAACACAATGGATTCTATTCATTCTTTTATTACATAAAATACTTAAAAAGTAGGGAAAAGGCCGCAGCCCAAGAAGTGAGATGCAGACAGGCTATCTAATGCAAGCATTAGTGATTGCTTCTAGCCGTCCACGACTTTAACCCATGACTTATAAGTCACATGAAGATAACTTTGCCATTTTTCAAGGCTCCTTCCAGTGATTTGATAATGTAAAGGTTATTTTACGTTCTCATTATTTTTGTTTTAAAGATAAAATCATAGAATATGATGTGCCTCATTTAACTACTACCAACAATAAAGAGTCATGAAAGGAAGAATACAACAAAAGAAAGAAGGCATCAGTCTTGTCCATGAAACCAAAGGAACTGGTCCCATGAATGTGAACATCAAAAGTATAACAAAGATATATAAAGTGTAGCAGTTGTTTCAATGGAAGTAACAACAGACAGAGAGTAAAAAAAATATTGTACTAAAAAAGGAAGCAGAGACACAAGAAGGGTTCAATGCAAAGGCAAATAAGGCAAAAATAGGCAAAGGCATGTGAATAAGTCCAAATCTTGACTGTTTATTTGGAAACAATCCCTGACTTAAGTTGCATTCATTAATTCAGGATTCTTCTGTTGTCTCCTGTTGTGTTTGGTTCTTCTTGAATTTGAGTAGTAGTAGTTAGCCCTAACGCACCAACAGCCTCTTGAATTTGCACCTCAGGGGTGATCACGACGTTATCCATTTACAGATCAACAATATCAATAGGAATGATCACCTCATCCATTGTTGGCTCAACAAAATTTACCCCTGAAGTCACCTTTGTATCCACCCTTTCTTCTTCTTCAACAAAAAAAGATTTTTATTTTTGAACTTCTTTTTTATGGCACAAATAGCATAATCTCTTAATTCAGACTTGTTGAACCTTGTAAGAAGAGGGTCAGAAAGCGTACATTCTTCCATGATCCACTTGCCATTGCTCTGATCATCAAGATATAACTTGGTAACCTCATAAACAGCCTCCTCTTTCGTCCGCTAATCCTCAGATTATCACAACTAATCATCCCATCAACTTTCCTCCTTCAATTCCCAATATTTTCACCCACAGTCCTGCAAATTAGTCTTCCTTTTTTTCTTGTGAAGTGGCCGGTGTAATAAGTAGCGGTATCCATTATCTTTTCCACCACAATGGCGGTCATAGCTATAAGTTTCCCAGGGATCTTGCTTGTAAACATCGTGCTCCGTAATAAAACCATCATCATGCAATGTTTCATTAGCAATAAACCTGAATAAGAATGTGAGCAAGTCAGAATCTGCGGGACGAAACGGACGATGCAACTCCATTACACTTTCTTGAGTATGATATATTTTTCAAACAATGGAATAATATATAATAAAAGAGTAAGTATGAGTATTGAGAGAGTTTGTGACTATGAATTTATAGGAGAAAAGGTTGAGCAATTATAGAAAGCCCAACTTGAAAAAAAAGGAGTATTTAGATACTTGGAAAAATATACAGCTTGTTATAAATGTATTTACATTATAGTGAATGTCTATCAAGATTTATATCTACTTTGATATTTATTAGGATTTGAAGTATCTGTCTTTTACTCAGACTAGGAGTAAATTTCCCCTATAAATAGAGGGGTTTTGTTCATTGTATTTACAGTCTTATTATCTCTCATCCCTCTCTCTACTCTTCTTCCTGTTCTTTCTTGTTTTATAACACGTTATCAACACGAGACTCTGCCAAACAAGGTGAGATTATTAATCTAAAGGTAATTTCACTGTTAGTAATTTCTTATGTTATTTGTATTTTGTTACTAATAATATAATTATTGTTGGATTTGAGAAAAAATAATTGGTTTGGAATCATTTATGTTTAAAATTTATTCCTCAAGAACAATATTGCCAAAAGAAATGATAATATGTTGGGTTCAATTCCCTTCGATTTATGCCTAAGACGCCTTTATATGGATAAGACGTTGAGATTGAATCTCAATGCACCATATTGATGATATTATGATGGCTAAGGCAAAATAATGAGTATTTGGTGAAACATGTCCCATTAAATATGCTCCATTCCTTGAATTGAATGTGGTAGAAATAAATCATATGTATGCCTCAATTTGTTTTTGTAGTAGCTATCGGAATTTGATACGCTTAAGGCATGATTATATTCCATTTCTGGGGAATGAGAATCTTATTAATGCAAACTTGCATTTGATTGTGATGGTATCACAACTCACCTCCGAAAGAGGCTGGATAATTGAGAAAAGCTATTTTAAAATCTACTTCTAAAGTAGTAAATTCAAAATTTATTTATGTCATAGTAAATCTGAAATTTACTAAAGTGAAAAATACATGACATGGTAAACTTGGAGTTTACTAGTATAAAAATTCATAAATTGACATGAACGATTACAACATCCTAAAGATGTGCATATTAAGTATTAAACATATATTGAAGACTTTGAAAATTCTTCATGAACTTTAAAGTTGCTTGTTCTCATAATACGTTGGTTGGACCAACTAATTTTGGGATTGGATCCCTCAAAATTTAAAAAGTATAAAAGGTGAATATGGGCCCGTTCACTAGTCATGTGATCAATTAAGATGCATCAATATAAGATGATCGCATGTGCATTTATTGACAACTTGCAGTTTGATGCTTGCTCAATATAAATTGAGCATAACTTTCAGATTGTGTAATCAAGATAATTCATCTTGATGATGATGGTTTGACATTGAATGCCTTCGATAAATAGTTAAACCATTACTAATGAGAACAAAGCTTCATGTATTGGTTTGAAAGATGATGTGTTGCACACAATAACACTTGTGTGTATTGGACCAATATATTATGATTATTTCTTCCCTCTCAGTTAGTTCAAGGTTAGGAACCAACTATTCCATCTAATAGTTTTGATGTGCAGTGTATGATCAATGAATATACCATAATGCACAAAGATGGGTTCCTCAAAGAAGATAGAGAATGTATGTTAGTTTTCCTAACATAAGGGGGAGATTATAAATAACTATGATGTATGTTAGAAATTATCCTTAGATTCTCATTAAAAGGATAATTCAAGTCATATGCCAGAAGCATTTACTGACTCAAATTTAATCTCATATCTAAGCTGCAACTGCTCCTATTTTTTTTGCCATAAAGGACAAAATCTATGCATGCGTGAAGCTTGGTAGACTAATCGATTCCAAATGAAATAGTCCTTGTAAAGAATAAGGAGCAAATAATCATAATAAGAAGACAATGTACTCTTGAAGAGCATACGGCATAACACTTCATGAAACCTTATGAAAGGTTCAAGTACCTGAAAATAATGAAGTGATGAGATCTCTAAATGTTATGTTACATTGTGAATCGATACAAAACAATATATCATTGTTGATATCTTTGATACAATATTGACGCAATATTGCGAGAAATTACGAGGATCTGAATAATACGTTTATTTAAACATGCTGACGTAGAAACATTTATCAAGTGACCTAAAAGAATGTATTTTGGTAAGCGTAAAACTTATTTGATTTGCAGTTCAGACACTTGAAGATGTCACACTTGACATGTTGGATATTGTTACTTGACAAAAATCCATATGAAAATCCCTAAAGGATTCAAAATGCTTAAAGCATATAAAGTTTCTGAGAAACTTTTTACTATCATCATAAGAGATAATTTGATGATTTGAGTATCATTGGAACTCTTGGAGAGTTTTCAAAAGCAATAGAGTATTTGCTTAAATGAGAAACATGCAAAATTGAATAAGGATCCATTCCGACCTCAATAAAAGAATGAGGAACTCCTTGGTTATGAAGTACCATATCTTAGTGCAATTGATGCACTAATGTATCTTGCAAATGCTACAAGGCCTGATGTAGCCCTTTTTTTAGTTAATTTGTTAGCAAGTTTGCAGTCCCGATCTTATTGGTCATGTTGATTTTGGGTACTTATCTGACCTACATAAAGCTCGGTCTCAAATAGGCTATATGTTCATATGTGGTGGTACTGCAATATCTGAAGATATACAAAGCAGTCTATCGTAGCCACTTCATTGAATCATGCTGAGATAATAGCTATTCATGAAGCAAGCCGAGAATGTATATGCTTGAGGTCCATGATACATCTCATTCGAGAAAAATGTGGTGTGAAATATGACAATCTACCCACAATTTTATACGAAGATAATGCATCATGCATAGCACATCTTAATGGAGGATTCATAAGAGGAGATAGAACGAAGCACACTTCATCCAAGCTTTTCTACATACATGAGCTACAAAAGAATGGTGATATCAACGTGCAACATATTCGTTCACGTGACAATGTGACTGATTTTTTCACCAAGTTTCCTCCAACTTTCAAGAAGATGGTGCACAAGTTCGGAATGCAAAGGTTCAAGGATGTTCTCATTAGGGGAATTAATACGCGCTGTACTCTTTTTTCCTTACGAGGTTTTGTCCCACTGGATTTTTCATGTAAGGTTTTTAATGAGGCAGTCGATATGCGTATTGTTAGAGATGTGTACTTTTTTCCCTTCACTAGATTTTTTTTCCTACTAGGTTTTTTCTAATAAGGTTTTAACGAAGCATATTATCTACCAATTAGACATTCAAGTGAGAGTGTTATAAATATATTTACATTATAGTGAATGTGATCTACTTTGATATCTATTAGGATTTGAAACATTTGTCTTTTACTCATACTAGGAGTAAATTTCCCTTATAAATAGAGAGGTTTTGTTCATTGTATTTACAATCTTATGATCTCTCATCCCTCAAGAGAAGTAATAAGAATTACTCTCTGTACTCTTCTTCTTGTTCTTTCTTATTTTATAACACAGATAACTTACTTGGGGAAAAACCGAAAAAGTATTTACAAACTTACTTGAAATATAGTATTTACAAACTTACAATTTTCAAGAATAAAACAATGGATTCTATATTCTTTTATGCAACTAATTTTTTTGGAATTTTTTTTTTTTTTTAAAAATTATTAGTTTATTCTACTTCAGAAATTATGTACAGTAAAAATCGTTGTAATAATATTTATTATAGCGGCAAACACTTTATAAAATTACCACCTATAACATAATAGTCATATTTAAATATTGTGTAATGTATTTTTACAAGAAATATATTATGTATAAAAATAAAATATTAAAATATTTATGATAATAATCATTAATATTATTACATAAAACATATCAAGTGTGGACATCTAAAAGATTTGTGCACATCGATTATGGCCATAACTTCACAAGAAAAGACTAGAATTAACATTTTTTTACATTAAATTGGTTAACAAATACATTCATTCTTCTTGATACGCAAAATTATTAAACTAATTTGTTTGCATATTTTATTGATAACAACAGAATAAGATCTAAAAATCCAATGCTAGTATACGTATATAATAGCACCTCACTGTAGTAATCATGCATGAAATTTCCCAAGTTAACCTTATAGTGAGATATTTTCCAACTCGAAATTTAATTATCATTATTCATTTAGTAATCTAACACTAAGGCTAGAAAGGGATTTTTTTTTTTACTGGAAAGTGAATTGATGCATTGCACTTGTTTGTATGGGTGATGATGTATTATTTAATGAATATTAACATTTACTCTCTCTAATTTATTTTACTTGACAAACCTCTTATGAAAACTTTAATTAAGAATATATTTTATCAAATTAACCTTATAATAATATTTTGTAACTCTAAATTTAATTATTATTACTTTATTTAGTTATTTAATGCTAAAGTTAGAAAGGAAGTGATTTGAAAGTGAAAGGAAGAAGTAAAATATATACATCAAATGCACTTTACTAATTTGCATGGGTGATTATGTCATCATTTGGTGAAAAATAAAAAGCTTGAAGCACAAGAAATATCAATTGGCAACAATGATCAATCACTGCAATTTGATTGAGGTTCACGTTTAAGAGAAAAAAAAGAGAAGGTATAGGATTTGGAACAAAAAATAAAGGTTGGATTGAGTTGGTTTGAAATTAATCAGATTTGATGGGTTTATTGGATCAAATAGTTGGGTTAATTGTGTGGGACAAAATATTGAAATGAAAAAGGAATAAATATACCCTCAAATTATGATAAATGATACATATATCCCCTTTGTCATACTTTGTATACACATATGCCCCTCACGTTAGTGTGAGGGGCATATATGTACCATTTCATTAATGAGTTTGGAATAAAAAGATTAAAATAGAAAAGGGAAAAGTATACCCCCGAACTATAATAAACATTGTGTATATACCCTCCATCATACTTTGGATCCACATATGCCCCTACCGTTAGTGTGAGGGGTATATACGTACCATCTTATTAACGGTAGGGGCATGTATGTACCCAAAATATGATGGAGGATATATATAAGTGTTATTTATCATAGTTCGAGGGTATATTTTTAAAACTTTTTAATTTTTTCAAAACTACAAATCAACCCGCAACAAAATTCCCCTCTCTCTCTCTCAATGTCTCGACTCTCTCTCTCTCTCAAACTTTTTTCAACAGCTACTGCAAACAATCGTCACAGATCGACGCGATGTTCAATCTCCGACTACTTTCAACCTCTAGCGACAATAATTATGAGTTCTTCATCATTTTTTTTCGACTTTCAACCATTAATTTGCTCCACAATAGATCGACGTGATAGCATTCTCCAGCGTCAACAACTTGGAGTTCTTCATCTTTCGTTTTTGACTTTCACAAGTAAAAATTGAAGCTTTTTAGTTATGAAGAAAAAGAGAAACTTAAGTTAACTTCTCTTCTTGTATGGATTAACAATTTTATATTTATTGCTTAAAAATGAAATGGAGACCCAATTTTTTTTTTTAATTTTTGGTATTTCTTCTCTTAGTATAATTGATGTAAATATGATATCTATGACATTTTGTCGTTATTATAGTTCTTGTTTTCGAACATCATTGTAAAAATAGTGAAATTTGAATTCTAATTTTTTTTTGGAGACATTTGTTGTCACAAAATCTAACAACTGTTAGTTTTGTGAGATTTTGTTGGTTTAAGTGAACACCACTTACTTAAATAATTATTGATTTGTTGTATTTTATGAAATTTTTTATTGTTTGTGTGTGTTTGTTGTTGGTGTTTTTGGGTGTGTGTTGGTATTGTTGTGTGTGTGTGTGTGTGTGTGTTGGTTTTGTTGGGTGTATGTGTGTTGGTGGCGTTGTATTTGTAAATGTTGTTAAATATTTCTAGTGTTGGAGTTGAATATTGGCGTTGTTGATTTTATTTGTGTTGTTATATTTATAAATGTTGATAAATATTGATGTTATTGGTGTTGATGTATTAGTAATTATTGGTGTTGTTGGTGTTGATTTGTTTGTATTGTTGTTGTTGTTGGTGTCTTGATAAATGTTGGTGTTATTGGTGTTGTTGTATTGATAAATATGATGTACTGATAAATGATGATATTGTTATTGGTGTTTTTGCTACTGATTTATTTTTTAAATAGATGATTCATCTATTGTAAAATGCATAATAATTATTTCAATAGATGACTTATCTGTCGGATGAAATAATAACAGTAATTCTAACAGATGACTGGCAAGACTTTTAATTTCTTACAACAGATGGGCAATTTGTTGAAACAGATGGATTATCTGTTGGAAGAAATAAAAATAGTACTAAGTATACTGTTTTGATTTCATCCAATAGATTATCCACTTGTTGCAACAAATGAGTGATGAGTTTGAAGAAATAAAAATAATTTCAATATTGTTTTGATTTCTTCCAATAGATGACTCATCTGTTGCAATAAATTATCCATTTGTTGGAAGAAATCAAAACAGTATTGAAACTGTTTTTATTTCTTCCAAGAGATCACTCATCTTGTACTTGTTAGATTTATTTTTATCCCTTTTTAATGATGCATATATTAGTTATAATTTTTTCTATTTTCCTCTTACTTTTAGATAATATGACTCCCAAAAGAAAAGAAAGTGAATCAAATTCAAGTAAAGAAATAAATAAACTAGCTAGGCTAGATTCACTACTATATGAGCTTATTGTACAAGCGATATCTCAGTCAAAAGCAGAAAAAAATGAATATGAGGAAAAGAAAAGCTTCCCAAGAGATTGAATTTAGTTTAAAAAATCAACATGATCTAAATGCTACTATTGATCCTAATAACTCTTCCACCGAAGAGTTTGCTAAAATATTCAGTATTGATAGTTTTTCTGTTAGAATGCAGTGTGATGGTGCCACAGATTTAATTGGTGATTGTGTGGTAAATTCAGCCATGAAAAAAAAAATCTTTTGATGCCTTAAGAAAAATACTTAAAGAATAAAAATTGGATGCTTATTTAAGGAACAACTGCTTTGGGCAATATCTTGATTTGCTGGAGGACAATAATGCCCGTTTTCAAATGACCATGGTGTATGATCTTCTCAAACGTTGGTTTATATATGAAAATAAAGATAAAGATGGATGAGGTGTGGATAAATTGTTGTGGCATGCTACTTTGTTTTGGTTGGAAGGAGTTTGCTATAGTTGCTGGACTAAAATGTAATTCTCATTCTCAAACTATACCTATTGTAACACAAAAAAAATACCTCGCACACCAAAAGACAAGTCAAGTGACAATGATGACTTGATGTCTCTTGTTGGTCCAAGCTTCAAAAACATAAATTTGATAGAAAAGTCGAAAGGTAAAAGACTTTCATCGAAGCACAAACAATCATTGTACTTGGTTTGGTTTGTGCATAATATTCTTTGGGAGAGAGACTCTAACAACATCATACCACTTGGTTTAATAAAGCTTTTCGAGGATGTTGAGTCATTTAACAACTATCCTTGGGGCCATGAAAACTTCAAAATGACTGTAAAATATTTATTGACTCCGTTAACGCTAATAACAGTCAACTTATATGACATTCTATGGGCTTTCATGGTAAATATTTCTTTTTTTTATATTTTATTTATTTCTTTTTGAATAATTCTTTTGATTTATTTAGTTAATTTTTATAGGCTTGGGTATCTGAAGTCATTCCTTATCTCATACAACAAGTGAACTACCAAGAAGAAGTTTCATATTCAAGAATCCTGAGATGGTTGTCGGTAAAAAATGATAAAAAAACAAAATCTCTTGATCTTTTCAAACCCATGAGGAAGCAATAAGTCTAATTTTAATTAAATTCTTATTTTAATTAATGATTTATTTAAATAATTTAATCATAATTTTAAATATACTATTTTATTTTAGATTGTGAATTCGTGACTTATCCCGACTAATCGAGAGTTACAGATGTTATTTTTTGTTACTTTACAATCTGTATAAACTTTATCGGATCCTAAGGCAATTGATATAATAAAAAAAGAATTGATTAGAGTAACAATCATAAAAAGAAAATACTTTGGGAGGGTGGGCTTATTCTTGGTGATGTTGTTGTTGATGGTGTTTCTGTTGATGTTGTTGATGGAGCTACTGATGATCTTGGTGATGGTAATGATGGTAGTGGTGATAAAGTTATTTTTGGTGATGGTGGTGGTAATAGGGTTGCTGTTGGTGGTGGTAGCGGTGATGGTGCTATTGTTGGGGTTGACGCCCCTCTTGCAGTTTTTGAAACAAGAAATGATCATGATTATGATCATACTGGTTTTACTAATTTTGAGGTAGGTATACCCCTTTAAATTGGCATACTATAGATTTCTCACACGAAAAGGGTAGTTAATTTTTTGGAGATCTTGCCCTTTTTAGCTTATGTTGTGCAAATGACAAAAGTGCAAGAAAAAATATGATGGAGTGATTAATGCTATTAATATATTAATTGTTGCTGTAAAGAATTAAGAGGGGTATCATTCCATCAAAGAGGATTTCAGATTCATTCACTCTGTTAGAGGTTAACAGAAGAAAGAAAGCAATTTCCAAGGTATTATCAAATATCAACAACAACAACAACAACAATAACAAACCCAGTGTATTCCCACATAGTGGGGTCAGGGGAGGGTAAGATGTACGCAGTCCATACTACTACCTCCGGAGAAGTAGAAAGACTGTTTTCGATAGACCCCCGACTCAAGAAAAGGAATAATAAATAAATCCGTAATAAAGCATGGAACAAGATGACATAACATAAATACAACACCCACAAGGAATAGAAAATAAATTCATAATAAAGCATGAAACAAGATGACATAACAAGTATAATACACCCACCAAGTAACCCTACACTAACGACCCAAACTGGCTCTAGCCTTCTATCCTAATTCCCGTCCTCCAGATCTTCCTATCTAGGGTCATGTCCTTAGTAAGCTGTAACTGCTCCATGTCCCGCCTAATCACCTCTCTCCAGTATTTCTTCGGTCTACCCCTACCCTTCCTGAAACCATCCAAAGCAAGCCTCTCACACCTACGAACCAGGGCATCCGTGTCCCTCCTCATCACGTGTACGAACCATCTCAATCGGACTTTCTCATCTTGTCCTCCATCGAAGCCACTCCAACCTTCTCCTGGATAGTCTCATTCCGAACTCTATCACCCCTAGTAAGCCCACACATCCAACGCAACATTCGCATTTCCGCCACCTTTAATTTTTGAATGTGGGAGTTCTTGACTGGCAAACACTCCGCTCCATACAACCTGGCCGGACGGACTGCCACCCTGTAAAATTTGCCTTTAAGCTTGGGCGACACTTTCTTATCACACAACACCTCCGAGGGAGCTTCCAATTCATCCATCCCGCCCAATATGGTGGGAGACATCCTCATCAAATATCAAAAAAGAAAAATTGCAACTCCTTTTTCTTTCACTGTTGAGTAATGTACAAGGTCCATAGGAGAGCAACATGAGCTGAAAAAGGTGAATATTTATCATTTGTTTCAACAGATCACAAATTTGTTGTGACAGACATCCCATCTGTTGCATAACTTTATGTATCTGTTGCAACAAATGAGTTAAAGTTGTGCAACAGAGGTGTGATGTCGACAGTCTACCTACTGCAAGCATTAATGGTT
Organism: Capsicum pubescens; assembly: GCA_030864215.1. Classification (NCBI taxonomy): domain Eukaryota; kingdom Viridiplantae; phylum Streptophyta; class Magnoliopsida; order Solanales; family Solanaceae; genus Capsicum; species Capsicum pubescens. The sequence goes on along the minus strand of CM061543.1, from coordinate 52,483,655 downwards.
GCTTCTAGCCTTTCACCACTCGAACCAGTGACCTATAAGTCACATAAAGACAATTTTGCCATTTTTCAAGGCTCCTTCTGGTAATTTGATAGTGTAAACGTTATTTTACGTTCTCATTTTTTATGTTTAGAAGCTAAAATCATAGAATATGATATGCCTCATTTAACTGCTACCAACAATAAAGAGTCATGAAAGGAGAACAGAAGAAAGAAGGCATCAATCTTGTCCATGAAACCAAAGGAACTGGTCCCATGAAAGTGAACATGTATATATGAAGTGTAGCAGTTGTTTCAATGAAAGTAACAACAGATAGAGAGTAAAAAAAATACTAAAAAAGGAAGCAGAGACACAAGAAGGGGTCAATGCAAAGGCAAATAAGGCAAAAATAGGCAAAGGCATGTGAATAAGTCCAAATCTTGACGGTTTATTTGGAAACAATCCCTGACTTAAGTTTCATGTTGTTGCTTGGGTTGAATCATAGCTCTTTTTTTATCTGGATAAAAGGCAGCCCGACCACAAGGTTTATTGTATGCAGCCTTATCGTATATTTCTGTGAGAGATTGTTTCCACGGCGTGACGCCATGACGGGAGGTCACATGACAACAATTTTACCAATTACTCCAAGCGTTGGTAATATTCAATTTTTCTATCAGTAGTAGAATAATAGTTGTTGTCAGGGGCACCTTAGTCCAAGCATGGCGCTCCGAATTTTTATGAAAATAACTATTAGTTTCATATACTAATTTTGTTACAATCTTTTAAGCATAAAAATGACTTCAACCAGGTAAGTCTTTTCCCCTCAATTCTTTAAATAGTCACTGCTCAACAAGTCTTCACTGGACATACATGAGTTGGGTGGTGCCCCTCAATCTCAAGATTGTTAGACAAATCAGTAACCTTATCCCTTGTACAAGAACTCTATAACTTTATCTTGAATAAATTGCAGAAGCAAAGCCGAAGGGACAGTTCCAAAATCAAGAACAAATTGGCAAAGTGCATCTGCTCATTCTTGCATCTAAACAAAAGGATGGTATACCTTATAGATTATGGACATATGTGCTATGAGGCGTTCGAAACTCGAAAAAGTGAATAGTTTACAAAGTATGTAGACTCTAACCTATAACTAGCACATCAGTAAGGTAAATTAAGTCGATAGAAATAAGCATGGATAAAAAATCCAACCCATCCACACGGTACATGTAGCAACAAGCAAAACCAACCGCGCAATCACATTTTAACCTACAAAAGATCATCCTTTCACGTTAGACAGTGAGTGCAAACATGATGTGCAGTGAGGTTATTCCAAAAGAGGCACAGCTGATTTATAAAATTTGAAAGCCAATTTCAGTTCATTTGCCCTTTGAATTCAACAGCCTTCCTTTTCGGCTAGTTCCAAGTGTTCTCTGGACTAACGAATCTCATCCTCTGTCATTTGATCTGATTTTGCCTTTTGTTCTGCTGCTAACCTAGAAGCAGGCTCCATTGCCAATTGTTATAAAAGCCTAAGCGCAACATCCTTCAGCTACACTCGACCTATTATATATGCAAATACAGGATCAAAACAATTATCAATAGCTGACATCCTTCCTACGTGGGAGAGTATTGGAAATGAATAACAACAACTAATGTAACTTTTAGAAACATTTCCAGAACTGATGTACTATATGAAATGACAATTTAGCAGCGGTGGTGCAAATACACTCAAGCTAAGTCTAGACCTATTTTGTTCTCAAGGGAGAGAGTTACAACCCATTAACACACAAAGGAAAACGACACATGAAACCGCTGCAGCCTGCAAATTCTTATACCAAAATCTTTTTCTTTTGTGTCCATTTATAGCAAAATCTTGTTCTCTACTAATCTTGGTCTCAAAAGGCAGTAAGCAGAAACAACATCAAAAACTTCATTAATAAAATTAACAATTATGGAATATATTATCGGCTAGCTCTAATGAATTTTGAGAGTAGCTATAGGATCATTGAAGCAAACTATCAATAGGCTAGAAATACTAGTCATGCAGTGTGTGTAGTTTGACAATGATGACACACTAGTCCAAGAACTGACTACAATGAACAAACTGATCAACTCGTAAAAGAAGCAAAGGTCATTTAATGACAAATACCACTACCTTAAGCCTCCTTAGCTGCACTTTGTAAGACTTTGGCATTGGCTCCTGCAATTCATTGATTTCATCCGTAGAATCACTATCCAAGATATTACACTCAAATGCCTGATTATGAAGTTTTGTGTTCAACAAACGGGTGGCGAAAACATCAAACATCACTACGCCCTTCATTGACAGATTTTGGCTTCGGATTTTTAGTCTTATTGTTAAAAATCTTTTCTATTATTGAATAACTTAAGAATTTCCTACAATGGTAATATAGCTAAATTTGGAAAAAGCTTTAGCTCATGATCAAGTGAACGAGATAGAATAGATTAAGCGAAGCTTCTTTTTTTTTAAAAAAAAGGGGAAAAATTTGTAAACACTTCACAAATTGAAACTTCTCAACAGCTTATGCATAGACACTGTATAATAATGCGAGGCACAACAAGCAAAATAGAATAATCTCAAGCAGCTCTATAAAACCCTTCAAATGGAAGGAACGAAAAGTTGCAAACACAATAGATAACTGCCATTCATACAAACGTAGCTATCAGTAAGATGCAGCAAATTATTATTTTCCCCCAAAACAAAAACTTATTCAGGTTTATAGACTCTTTAACAAATATCATAATAAAATAAGACAAGTTTGATACACCGAAGATTTCCAGCTACTCTAAATTAGCCCGTTTAGAATAGGCAACTAGAGCACAGACGCATCCATTAATTCTTCAATTTGATTAGTAATTAGCCCTAACACACCAGCAGCCTCTTGAATTTGCACCTCAGGGGTGATCACCGTCTCATCCATTATCAAATCAACAAATAGGAATGAGCACCTCATCGATCGATGGATCAACAAAATTTACCCCTGAAGTCACCTCTGTATCCACCCTTTCTTCTTCTTCTTCTTCAACAAAAGAAGATTCTTTTTTGGACTTCTTTTTTATGGCACAAATAGCATAATCTCTGAACTCAGACTTGTTGACCTTTGTAAGAAGAGTATCAGAAATCGTATATTCCTCCATGATCCACTTGTCATTGCTCCAATCATCAGGATACAACTTAGTAACCTCATAGAACAGCCTCTTCTTTCGTCCGCTCAGATTATCACAACTAATCATCCCATCAACTTTCCACTTCCAATTCCCAATTTTTTCACCCACGGTCCTGCAAATTCGTCTTCCTTTTTCCTTGTAAAGTGGCCGGTGTAATAAGTAGCGGTATCCATTATCTTTTCCACCACAATGGCAGCCATAGCTATAAGTTTCCCAGGGTTCTTGCTTGTAAACATACGCTTGGTAATAAAACCATCATCATGCAATGGTTCTTTAGAAATAAGTGTTGAGTAATGCAGAATTAATGAGGGTGAAGTAAATGATTCAGAGAAGAAGAGATGTATGAAGAAGAAAGCAAAGAGAAATTCTTATTCTATTGATAAAACTGGGGAGCTGTAGTACTTATACTAGAGTAGTCTGTTATGTATAACTAACTTATAACTGACTTTTAACCAACTAACTAACTAATTGTACAAAGTCTAATCTTCTCTTGCTCTTAACACTCCCCCTCAAGCTTAGGAGATGCAAACATGTTGAACAATCCAAGCTTGGAACATAGATGATCATGTTGAACTTTGTATAATCCTTTAGTTAGCAGGTCTGCTTGTTGATCTCTTGTGCAAATGTATTGTGTCCTGATTATGCCCTTTTGTATTTTTTCCTTCACAAAGTGACAATCAATTTCGATATATTTAGTCCTTTCGTGGAACACTGGATTTGCAGCTATCTGCATAGCTGATTTACTGTCCGTATACACTTGAACTGGTAGTGTCAACTGAAGTCCAAGTTCTCCAAATAGGCCAAGTATCTATACTAGATCAGCAGTGGTAGAAGCAAGACTTCTATACTCAGCTTCTGCTGAGCTTCTGGAAACAGTACTTTGTTTCTTTGATTTCCAAGAGATTAATGAGTCTCCTAATTTAACCAAAAAACCAGTCACTGACTTTCTTGAGTTTGGACAAGCTGCCCAGTCAACATCACAGTAGGCTGAGACTTGTTCTTGACTATTGCTTGACAGTAGTATACCTTGCCCAGGTTGATTTTTCACATACCTGACTATCCTCATAGCAACTTCTAGATGTGACTTTTTAGGCTGATGTAGGAATTGACTTAGTGTCTGCACACTAAATTCTATATCAGGTCTGGTTAGGGTCAAGTATAGTAGTTTTCCAATGATTCTTTGGTAAGTTCCAATATCTGTTAGTGAATCATTCTCCCCCTTGCTAGAATCACCTATATGATCATCAAGTTCTATTTTAGTTAACTTGACATTTACCTCAAGAGGAGTAGCTACTGGTTTTTCTGCTCCCAATCCCAATTCAGATATTAATTCCAAAGTGTACTTCCTTTGATGCATCAAAATTCCCTCTTTTGATCTTGCAAATTCAACACCTAAGAAGTATCTTAATTCCACAAGGTCTTTCATTTTGAAAATCTTATGCAGGGCAGCTTTAGTGTCTTTGATCAACTGTAAACTGCTTCCAGTAACTAGCATATCATCTACATAAACCAGTATGATGATTAGATCATTTCCAACCTTTCTTGTAAATAATGAGTGATCATATTGAGATTGAACAAAGCCAAGATGCACAATAGCTTCCAAAAGCTTTGAGTTCCATTATCTTGGTGCCTGTTTTAGGCCATACAAGGATTTAAGAAGCATGCACACTGGTCTTTTCTCTCTCTGGCTTTGAAATCCTTGGGGTAATTCCATGTATATCTCATCCGGAAGATCACCTTACAAGAAGGCATTGTATACATCCATTTGATGGATATGCCAATGCCTAATGGATGCAAGGGCCAATACAGATCTAACCGTAACCATTTTGACTACAGGAGAGAAAGTTTCCTGGTAGCTGGCTATAACCTTTTGCCACAAGCCTTGCCTTGAACCTTTCTATGGCTCCTGTATCCTTGTACTTTATTCTATACACCCATTTACAACCAATAGGTTTCTTTCCTTTAGGTAAGCTTACAACTTTCCAAGTTTGATTGTCTTCTAAAGCACTTATTTCTGCCTTCATAGCCTCAACCCATCTGGGATCTTTAATAACATCAACATATAAAGTAGGTTCCACCTCTACTGAACTGCTAGCAATAAATGCTTGATAGTTGGTTGATAGATGATCATAACTTACATAATTTGACAGACCATAGGCAGAAGTAGTAGTAGATTTCTTAGCTGTAACAAAGTCTTTTAACCACAGAGGTGGTGCCTTGGATCTAGTTGATCTTCTCTGTTCAGTGACAGGCTGTGGATGAGTAGATCTAGTTGTAGTAGTTTGTGTGACACCAACAGGCATAGATACAAACAGGTCCAGGAACTTGTTCAGGTGGCTGCTCACTAGATATGAACTGACTTGAGTCAACTGCTAACAAATTATCGGAGAATGCATCCAAGAAAGGTGCTGATTTGGTGGTGATCTCTTGAAAAGGAAAAATAGTCTCTCTAAATTCAACATCTCTGTTAACAAAGAAAACATCATGAGCAAGATCATAAAGTATATAGCCCTTTTGGGTTGGAGAATATCCCATATGAATGGCTTTTATAGCTCTAGTTTTGAGCTTGTCAGTTTCATGAACATTTTTAGCAAAAACTAAGCATCCTAATACTCTGAGATGTTCTAGAGATGGTTTTCTACCATATAAAATTTCAAATGGAGATTTATCTGTAAGGACAGGTGTAGGCATCCTATTAATAATATATGCAGCAGCTAGGACACAATGGCCCCAAAATTTCAAGGGTATATGACCTTGAAGTCTGATTGCTCTGCAGACTTCTAAAATGTGTCTGTGCTTCCTCTCAGCAACACTATTTTGCTGAGGAGTATAAACACATGAAGTCTGATGAATGATACCTTTGGACTTAAGAATGGAGTCACATACTGAGTTTATAAACTCTGTACCATTATCACTCCTAATGACTTTAACACACTTGTTAAACTGTGTTTTAACATAAGCTATAAACTGTTTTAGAGCAACACATACATCAGATTTTATTTTAAGCAAGAATAGCCAAGTCATCCTAGAGAAATCATCAACAATAGTTAGAAAGTATTTGTTTCCATTATACGTAGCAGTTTTGTAAGGTCCCCATACATCAAGATGTAGCATGTCAAAACAAACATTACTTTTAATACCACTACTAGTAGGAAATGAAGTTCTAACTTGCTTAGCACAAGGACAAATGGAACAACTTCTAATATTTGAGTTACATTTGTCCAAAGGAACATCAAACAACTTGTTTAATAGTTTGAATGAACTATGATCAAGTCTCATGTGCCAAAGATTAACATCAACTAGACTATCTTTAGATTTTAAGGAACAAGAATTTGCAGCATGTACTGATTTGATACTGAAAGAAGGCAGCAGGTATAGGCCATGCTCTTGTCTACCAATCCCCTTCACCTTCCCATTGAAGAGATCCTGAAATATGCAAAAGTCAAGAAAAAATACCACTACACATTGTAAAGCTTTTGTTACTTGGGATACTGAGAGAAGATTAAATTTAAACTGAGGTATATACAGAACATTATTAATATTATACTCTGCAGTAATCATACTTGTGCCCACATGAGTGACATAGGCTGCATCACCAGTAGGTAAAAACACCTTTTCGGACTTGTTAGAGTCTAGTTTGGTGAGGCTAGTGAGAAGATCAGGATCTGCTACCATATGGTTGGTAGCTCCTGTATCAATTATCCACTCTTTTCGATGGTTTACAGAACCTAAAATGGTATTCATACCTGCTGTGTTGGCAACAGGAGTGGCATGAGGCATGTTGTTCAGCATAGTCACAATTTGATCATATTGATCTCTTGTAAAGAAGCAAGACACCTGTATTTGACTGTTAGGAAGTACAGCTAAAGAATATGGGTGAACTGGATCACAAACAACATCTTTTGTCTCCATTATGCCCTGAGTATCAACACTAGCTTGAGCTTGATACGTACCAGTCTTCGAACCTTGATGAGAACCAGCAATGAATCCTTGAGATGCACCAGTACCAATATTGAACCCTCCAGCCTTCTTTTTGAACCTATCATTAGGATACCCTACAATCTTGTAGCAATTGTCTTTAGTATACCCTTTCATTTTACAGAAATCACACTGTACAGTATATTGTTTCTTGAATTTTTGGACATTGTTAGGCCTAGAACTGTACAGTGCCGGGCCTCATAATTTCCAGTAGGTATTGCAGGAGAGGTTCCAAGAATTCCTGAGGTAGTAGTCAAGCCCTTTTGGCTTTCATCACTCATCAACATTGAGTAAGCTTGATTTACAGTCGGTAAAGGAGTCATGAGAAAGATTTGACTTCTTGCTTGAATGTAAGAATCATTTAACCCCATCAAAAATTGGTACAACTTTTGCCTTTGCACATGATCCAAGAAATCCTTTGACTTATTGCAATTACAACTAGGTAATGGAACCAATGCTTCAACTTTATTCCAAAGATCCTTTAGTTTTGAGAAATACACAGAGATTGAAGAAGTTCCTTGAACCAACATAGCAATTTCTCTGTGAAGGTTGAACGAATGAGAGCTATCAACCTTATCAAATATCTCTTTTAACTCAGTCCATACTGCGTGTGCATCTGAAGCATAGGCTATACTACTAACCAGATTTAGTGAAACTGAATTCATCAACCAAGAAAGTACAATTGCATTACACCTCTCCCATTGATACTAGTATTTTTCATGAAATTGCTTTTTCTTCCAAGCTCCATCCACCATACCAAGCTTATTGAGTCCTAAGAGAGCAAGAGCAATTTTCATGGACCTGTACCATAGAGAGTAGTTTTCTGTCCCTGTAAGTTGAAAAGAAATCAATGATATGCCACTGGTATCCCCAGGTTCAAGAAATAAGGGATGAGTCGCATCAACTGCAGCACCAACTCTAAAGTCCTCCTCAGCCGTAGAAGAGGATTCATTTGGCAAACCACTACTTCGGCTTCCAGAACTCATCATATCGAAGAAGTCAAAAATTTGAGAGAATCTTAAAGAATTGATATCAAGAAACTATCAATCGATCGAATTTTGAATAGCACTGAATCAAACCAGAATTAACAGAACAGAAAGATAATTGAAAAATAAAGAGCTGTGAATTAGCAGCTCATGGCTTTGATACCATGTTGAATAATGCAGAATTAATGAGGGTGAAGTAAATAATTCAGAGAAGAAGAGATGTATGAAGAAGAAAGCAAAAGGAAATTCTTATTCTATTGATAAAACTGGGGAGCTGTAGTACTTATACTAGAGTAGTCTGTTATGTATAACTAACTTATAACTAACTTTTAACCAACTAACTAACTAATTGTACAAAGTCTAATCTTCTCTTGCTCTTAACAATAAGCCTGAATAAGAATGTGAGCAAGTCAGAATTTGTAGGACGAAACGAACGATGCAACTCCATGACACTTTCTTGGGTATGATATATTTTTTCAAACAAGGAATAATTTGAGATTTATGAGTTATGAGTATTGAGAGAGTTTGTGACTATGAATTTATAGGAGAAAGGTTGAACAATAGGAAACCCAAATTGGGAAAAAACTTGGGGAAGAAGTACTTAGAAATATACGTTGGGAACATATACAAAAATTTACTTGGGAAAAAGTATTTAATTGCAAACTTGCTTGGCGCTTTGGCGGTAGGTGACAAAGACTTTTAAAATGAGGTGTAGGTGGCACAAGTTTTAATAATGGAGTGGAGGTGATTACTTAATTTTGGATTAAGAAAGTTGAAAATATTTTAAAATAATCCAGAAGTTTTTAAATTTACATTTTGATGCAAATGTTTACCTAGTATAATGGAAAATGGAGGGAAAAAAGGCACGTTTCTCTCTCTTCTCATCCATTGTTGTTTTCCTTCTCTTAGCTATTTTTATTGTTCATTGTTGCTGCTGGTTTATTTATCATCTTCTGCTTCATTATCATCATCTACTACTTTATCATCAAAGATTGTTGTTAACGCTACTGCTGTTATCTGACCAATTTTTTAGGTTAAATTTTATTTCATACATCACTTTCCATTTTGGCATTACTTCACAGGAGACTTTGGTAAGTCAAATTATGACTTTTAGTTGAATTTGTCATCTGGGTAATTGTTATTGTGTTGTTTTTTCAATAATAGATAGCATGCAAATATGAATGCAACATAAGCGACATTTGTTTAAACAAATCAATCATCTGTTGCGACACATGAGCCATCTGTTGCAACGAAAGAGATATGTTGGATTCATATTTGTGGTTGAATCGAACAGATGGGTCATCTATTGCAACAAACTTGTTATCTGTTACAACAGGGGTAAATATCTGTTGCAACATATTAGTGACCTTTTGCATTAGAACCTGAACTCGATTCCAATAAACTAGTTATCTGTTGCAACAAGGTATATATTTGTTCAAACAAATTAATAACCTGTTGTAACAAAACCTGTACTCTATTCCAACAGACTCATCATCTATTGCAACAGATATATAGTTTGTTGCAACAGATGTTTCACCTGTTACAACAGATGACTCGTCTGTTGAAATCAGCTTCAAGAGCATAACATGAATTCGAATAGGTAAGTAATCTATTGCGATTGATCACTTACTTGGTGCAATAGATTATATATCTGTCGAGATTCATATTATGGCACTATGTAATCACTATTAACTTTTTTTTAACAAATGACTTTATTTAGGTACCACTAATGGCAAGATCAATAACAAAAGGGGGTGGATTGTCATGGTCAATGGATCGAGAAGAGCAATCGATATGTATGGCATTGAAAGGAGGGTGAAATGCTAGAGACGATAGCTATGAAAGTCCAAAGTGATGTTTCATATGATGATTTTGTGAACTTAATCATCAGCTATTGTGGATTGAATTATCAATCAAAAGAACTCGCCATCATCTACATACACAGCTCCTTTGAAAATCAGAGGGCACTGCCTTTCAAGATAACCAATTAGGTTCGTTTGCATGCTTATCTTAGTGATTCATCCAGGTTGGTGTTAAGGGTATACATGATTGAAAAAATGAGAGAGAATAAGAACAAGAACGTAGAAGAACAACAACAACAAGACATCTTTAATGATATATTGGATGATCTAAACATAAATATTTCAGATAATGATCAAACATCTACGCCCATTGATGCGACCCATATAATGGGTAGTTCTTCTCGATCGACACAGTCTGGAAATCTTCAAGACGACGAGACCGACTTTTTTAATGGAATGTCATTCAAGGACAAAAATGAACTATCTACCATTTTGTTTATTTCTTTCTTGAAAAAAGATTTTAGAATAAAAAAAGTGATTAATTCGAGCAGTGCCTTTTGCTACAAATATGCTAATCCGAACTACAAGTGGTGGTTGAGAGCGGCGAAGTACGTAAGTTCTAACAGATTCATTATTCATAAACATAAAAAGCATCACACATGTGGTTTGGAGCACATCTCGGGCCAAAATCCTCACGCCACGACCAAAATCCTCAGTGAATATTTCAAGAATAGTTTTCCCGATGGCAAGGTCCTTCAACAAGAGTTATGGTCAATCAACTCCTTACGGAATTGGGTGTCCTGGTCAGTTATTGAAAAATATATATGACCATGGGGATTGCCAAGGACTTGGTTAGGGGGACACATGAAAAAGAGTATGCACGTAACACCCTGATTTGCTGGACCAGAACTCTACACGGTGCTCATGACCCCGAAGGACCACAAGCTAACCCATAACTAATATCTGTACTTGTATACTGCCTAAAATATTAAATAATGCGGAAACATGTACTGAAAGGCCATAAGGTTCAATACTGAACATAACATGGATGAGATAACATCTGTGGGGTAATAGAATACCCAAAACAAAGCTGAACCTACTGAATTCTGAAACATAATAGTCTAGAAAGCCTCTAAATGACTAAACTATTTGAGTAAGGAGTTGATGGGACATGTCCCCAACTAACTCCAACTAATAAACTAATTAATGAAATAGTGGAGAAATAATTATTTCCTCAAAGGATGAGGACTCACTTCTATTATGACTGCTGGAACTGGAATCTACTGCTGATCTGGAACTCGTTTCTCTGAACCTATGGTGTTACATAAAAAGAAAGCACCATAGCGCAAATGTGTCAGTACAATAAAATGTACTGAGCATTCATGTGAGGTAGGCTAATACAAGGGTTAATATGCATGAATAATGCTAGCTGACTGTCTAACATGAATGCGAGAATGCATACATAAATACGTAACTGTAACTGACACTGTGATATCGTGATTACTGAATCTGAATACTGATGATATGACATACTAATAACTAATATAACTGATAGCATAAATAGTTGTATCTTAATGTAACTGATAACATGGGTGACTGTATCTGACAGTCCTGAATCTGATGGAACTATTCGAGTTTCTACTCTATCTGAGTTGACTGTATCTGACAGTCTTAAATCTGAAGAACTATCTGAGCTCTTTTACTGAGACTGGTACTGAACCTGTGGGAGGTAGTATTTAATCGACATGCCCCTGATACTCCATTGTGGCTGAGTTAGGGTCCAATCTATAACCCCAATTGGAAGGGTGTCAATACCGCACCACTGGTAAGGACAAGCTGTGGATGACCCTTATCTGATAGTGTCCCCAAAAGAAAATGGTGGGGCCCTTATCTGATAGTGCTTATCCACCTCATCAACCCTCATCGGACAGTGTTGATGTCTCAACCTATGCTAGCTACATAGTTCTGAACTGCAAGGATGACTTCTAAGGATTACACCCTTATCTGATAGTATGTGTCCCCATCCTTGGGTTCACTCGGTGCTAATTCCTACTCCCATCTGAATGGACACTGAACATGATTTACTGAACTGAACATGAGCTGAGTTACTAAGTTCCATTGATTGACGGAATACTACTGATATCTGACAACTGAATGAGTCATGAGAGCATGGAGATTTTTCCTGAGTCATAAGACTATCTGAAGTCTAAGGATTCATAGCTTGACTGAGCGTATCGTGAAAACATGACATGACTCTAGGTACACAACTAATGTTTCAGGTACAAGTACCCCCAGGACTCGATGGAAGGAAACTGACAAAGCATGACTTACTTGAATATATAATAATCATCATAATACATTTACTGAAACATTTCATCAAACATGTGATAGGCATAAGCTTGTACGTACATGGGGATTTCATGATATCATGCTAATTAGACACTTTGTAACGCCCCAGAAAATGGGTCCCGGAGCATCACACGGTGCTTGAGCCTACGAGTAGCCCCAAGCTAATCCTTTGAGCTATTTTTCATTCAGTTCAACACAAATCAATGGGGTTTCGATAAATAACCCTCAAATATCAACAGAGTAATCATCATCCAAGAATAAAAGAATTTCAGAAAGATAACAAAATATGACTTATTAGTCAACTCCCAACATCTATACTAGTCTGATAAACCTTTAAGAAAATCAATAAAACCAGCGAGCCATTGAGACATGCCCCAACTAACTCATACTCAGTTATCAAATGTAAACAATTCTGTGAAACCAATATCAGAGACCACATCCTCTGAACATGAGGACTCACCACAACAGAGGATGTAGAACAACGTGTTCGAAGAATCACTGTCGAACCTAGAACTGAGCACCTGAACCTACATTTCGAGAAAATGCAGCCCACATCCGAAGATGTGGGTCAGTACCATGGAAAGGAATCGAGTATATGTGGGTGTATGCAGTTGTATAAACATCATCATCATAAATATTTATAAGAAATATGCAGGATGTATGAAAGACTCACATAGCCCAAAGAAAATCATCATAATCATGAGAGGATGAAATAAGTACAATAACACATGTGAGTCATCATATAATTTGTCAATCACTTTCAGTTCATCAAGAATATCAATTCTCATAATGTAAATATCATTTAAATCTTTTGAAAGAATAACTTTCACAATTCCACTTTCAAATCACTTCACTATTCACCATAGACACAAGAAAACATACACACACTAGGAGATCCTATAACCGACATAAACCATGTGAGCTACATGGTGTCCAACGTACAACCCACGTTGGGGAGAGCCATCCTATCCTTGCCATCGGAGTAGGACTATCGATATCAAATCTACACAAACTAGTGATCACTCTATAAAACAGCCTCAGGCTCACTCCTACGGGGGCACGTAGTTCTAGGGAAGTAAGGCCGCTTTATACCTCCCACTTGGTGCTAAATATTTCTCTCGGACTTAGCTCAGATCATTTCAAAGAAAATCCACAACAAAATAATTTCAGTAATATATAAATATACATTGGGAGCCATCATGCTTCCCATCTATCAAAATCAACCACGTTGTGGATTTCTTTCACACTCGAGTTCAAAACAACTCCATTAAGACCAAAAGGTCAAATGATTCAAAATATATCAAATATTCAACATCAACGTGCTTATAACACACAATTTCTAAAAAAAACATAATTTCCAATGGGGATTCACGATCCAAATATCAAAATCATGATAAATATCGTTCAAGATTCATGCTTTATATCACCACACATGTAAATTCATCTTTCAAAATCATAAACATCAAGATTTCATAATAATCATCATAAGATATGGGTTCATGCTTCAAATTCATAAAAATCAAATAAAAATCACGCCTTTATAAAGAAAATTACTTTTGGGCACAAGAACGAAAGAGAGTTCTTATTGAAAAACCCCACATACCTTGAATGATGAACTTTAGATCGATACTCATTTTTGATATGTTAATCGTGCCTTTGAATGATGGTTCTTGGAGTTCTTGAACTAGGAACTTGGAATCTTGAATAAATTTGCAGAATTAGTGGTGAAGTTTGGAGGTTCTTGAAGTTGGATGTAGGAGCTTAGGGTTTTCTTTTTGAGGGAGTTTGATTAAATATAACATATAATGCTTCTAATAGGCTTTAATATACGGTTTGGATGGGTTTTGGGTGAGGGGGAATGACCAAAATGCCCCTAAAAATAAAAAAAAATAATTCTCGAATCTGTCCTTTGGTGAACTGTATTGATAGTCTGAAGTAGATCAACCATAATGTTTTACTATGATATTAAAATTGGATGAAACCAATTTCATTAGAAAGAGGACTCTCATATCTTTCTGTTGATATATAGTATCTCACCCAGATCATTGTGTACGAGGAGTTATGATCATTTGAAGTTGACCCAAAAATTCACTTTTGATAGGCTGAAGTAGATCGACCATAAATTTTTAATCCGATAGACAAATTGGATGAAACTAATTTCATTGGAAAAAGGACTCGCAGATCTTTCCGTTGATATATAGTAGATTACCCAGATCATTATGTACAAGGAGTTATGATTGTTTAAAGTTGGAGGAAAAATATACTCCAATAGACAAATTGGATGAAACCAATTTCATTGGAAAGAGGACTCGCAGAGCTTTCTGTTGATATATAGTAGATCACCCAGATCATTATGTACAAGGAGTTATGATCGTTTAAAGTTGGAGCAAAAATACGCCAGGCCTCAGTACTTTTTCCTGCACGTTTTACTGTTCACTACTATTCACGGTTCGATCGGAATGTTCATAACTCGTCGCTCGGGTGTCCGTTTTGGATGATCCACATATCGTTGGAAATATTATTCGATACTCTACGCAATGGTGGGTCATAATCTAAAACATTTCATACAGAAAATTTATAATTCATTCTAGAAGATAGAACCAAACACGTTTACGCACAAAATTTCAATGAAAAATTTCCCGAGGTATTACATCATCCCCCCTTGGAAACATTCATCCTCGAATGATGCTAGACATGCCAAGATTAGATAGGGAATAGAGCATATAGCTGAAACCATTCGTTAGACTCATCACCACATCGTTTCTCACTCCGAATGCAACATAGAATGCATAAATTCAAGAAACTACAGCTGAACACATAATAAATGACAGCTGAACTGCAACAACTTTTATCAAAAGTGCATGATTTAGGAAAGAACGGTACCTTCGGCTTGATCGGAGTTCGCGGAAAATAGGTGCGGGTACTTGGATCGCATATCCGCCTCAGCTTCCCAAGTTGCACCTTCAACAGATTGGTTTCGACACAACACCTTGACCAAGGGAACTTCTTTGTTCCTTAGTCTTCGAACACTGAAATCAAGAATCTCAACAGGAATCTCATCAAAAGAAAGATTTTCTTGAATGTCAGCACTCACAGAGGAATCCACTACCACAACATCGCTAATATGCTTTCTAAGCATGGAGACATGAAATATTGGATGAACAGAGGACAACTCGGAAGGCAACTTGACTTCATAAGCTACCTTACCAACACGGCTAAGAATTTTGTAAGGACCAACATAACGGGGACTAAGCTTCCCCTTCTTTTCGAATCTCTTCACCCCCCTCATGGGTGAAATTTTCAGATACATTAGGTCACCAACTTCAAACTCAAGGTCTCTTCTTCTAACATCCGCATATGACTTCTGACGACTCTGCACAGTTTTCAACCTTTCCCTAATCAACTTAACTTTTTTCATAGCCTCAAATACCGAATCAGGACCACTCACAGCCGCTTCACCCACCTCAAACTAACCTATGGGTGATGTACACTCCCTCCCATATAAGGCTTCAAACGAAGCCATGCCAATACTAGAGTGGAAACTGTTATTGTAAGCAAACTCTATCAACGGTAAGTGATCATCCCAACTTCCTTTAAAGTCAAGTGCACAAGCTCTCAACATATCCTCTAAGGTCTGGATGTTCCGCTCAGCCTGACCATCGGTCTGCGGATGAAAAGCAAAACTCAAAAGCACTTGGGTACCAAGACCCTTCTGAAAAGCTTTCCAAAATTGCGAAGTGAACTGAGTACCCCTATCCGAAATGATAGACAAGGGAATTCCATGCAGTCTGACTAGCTCTCGGATATACAATCTAGCGTAATCCTCAGCAGTATATGAAGTATGAACAGGCAAGAAATGAGCAAACTTAGTCAACCTATCAACCACAACCCAAATGGAATCATAATGGCGTCGGGAAGGAGGTAGACCAATCACGAAGTCGATATTTATCTCTTCCCACTTCCAGGTGGGAATACTAAACTCTTGCATCATACCACCAGGTCTTTGGTGTTCAACCTTAACCTGTTGGCATGTTGCACACTTAGCTACAAATGCTGCTATATCTTTCTTCATGCCACTCTACCAATAGATTTCCCACAAGTCTCGGTACATCTTGGTGGCACCAGGATGAATAGAATATCATGCCCCGTGCGCTTCAGCCATAATCCTCTATCTCAGATCATCAACATTCGATACACACAATCTACCCTGCAATCTCAACACACCATCTCCCCCTTGGGAGAAAACCTCTACTTTTTGGTCCTTGACTGACTCCTTCAGTCTGACCAAACTAGCATCTAAGTATTGCTTTTCCTCCACTTCCGAAACCAAGGAGGATTCAGAACTACTCTGAACCCCTATACTACCTTCAACAGAGTCAAACAACCTAACCCCCAATCTAGCCAAACGATGTACATCACGAGCCAACTCTTTCTTACCTTCTACCACATGCGAAACACTACCCATGGACACTCTACTTAGGGAATCTGCCACAATATTGGCCTTGTCTAGATGGTACAACACACTCATATCATAGTCCTTTAACAATTCTAACCATCGTCTCTGCCTAAGATTCAATTCTCTCTGGGTAAACACATACTGCAGACTCTTATGATCAGTGAAAACATCAACATGGACACCATACAAATAGTGTCTCCAGATTTTCAAAGCAAACACAATAGCAACCAACTCAAGGTCATGGGTGGGGTAATTTTTCTCATGGGGTTTCAACTGTCTAGAAGCATAAGCTATCACCTTACCCTTCTGCATCAATACGTAACCCAAACCAACTCTCGAAGTATCACAGTACACCACAAAACCATCAATACCATCAGGCAAAGTAAAAAAAGGGGCTGAAGTGAGTTGAGTCTTCAACTCCTGAAAACTCTTCTCATAAGATTCGGACCACACGAACTTCACTTTCTTTTGGGTCAACCGAGTCATAGGAGATGCTATAGAGGAGAAACCCTCAACAAAACGGCGGTAATAGCCAGCTAAACCCAAGAAACTTTGGATATCAATCGGAGAAATAGGTCTAGGCCAATTTCTAATAGCTTTGGTCTTTTTGGGATCAACTCTAATACCCTCGGAAGAAATGATATGACCCAGAAAAGCAACTGACCTTAGCCAAAACTCACGCTTACTGAACTTGGCAAACAACTTGTGATCTCTAAGGGTTTGTAAGACAGTTCGAAGATGATTAGAATGTTCATCTTCACTACGGGAGTACACCAGTATATCATCGATGAACACTATGACAAACATATCCAGATATGATCTGAACACTCGATTCATGAGGTCCATGAAAGCTGCTGGGGCATTAGTTAACCCGAAAGACATAACAAGAAACTCAAAATGGCCATAATGAGTTCGAAAAGCAATTTTCGGGATGTCACACTCCCTAACTTTGAGTTGATGATAGCCGGAATGAAGGTCTATCTTTGAGAAATAACTTGCACCTTGCAATTGGTCAAATAAATCATCTATTCTCAGAAGGGGTACTTATTTTCTATGGTGACTTTATTCAGTTGGCGGTAATCAATGCACATACGCAAAGAGCCATCTTTCTTTCTCATAAATAACACAGGAGCACCCCAAGGAGAAACACTGGGCCTTATGAAACCCTTATCTAGTAGATCTTTGAGTTTTTCTTTCCAACTCCTTAAGTTCTGCAGGGGCCATACGGTAAGGAGGAATAGAAATAGGCTGAGTATCGGGAAGAAGATTAATCCCAAACTCTATCTCTCTATCAGGAAGTATCCCTGGGAGATCATCCAAAAAGACATCAGAAAACTCATTGACGACGTTAACAGACTGGAGAATTGGAGTCTCAAACTTAGTGTCTTTGACTCTAACCAAATGGTAAATAGACCCCTTGGAAATAAGCTTTCTAGCTTTGAGGTAAGAGATAAAATGACTCTTGGGTGACACAGAATTCCCAGACCACTCAAACACGGATGCACCCGGAAACTGAAACTTGACCACTCAGGTCCGACAATCAATAGAGGCATAATAAGAATACAACCAGTCCATACCCAGAATCACATCAAAATCTACCATGTCTAACTCAATCAGATCAGCCAACAAGACTCTATGAAAAACGATAACAGGACACTTTTTATACACTTTCTGGGAAACAATCGAATCACCCACTGGGGTAGAAACTAGGATACACTTAAGAATAATCTCAGGACTCATTTCAAAATTCACAGCAATCAAAGGTGTAACATATGAGAAACTGGATCCAGGATCCAACAAAGCATACACATCAAACTGAAATATATGAAGCATACCAGTAACCACATCGGGAGAGTCCTCCTATTCCTGGCAGAAAGGTAAAGCATAAAATCTATTCTGGCGCTGCCCGCCAGCATTGCTAGAAGAGGCGCCCTGAGCTGGGGCAGGGCGAGTCGCTGGAACTGGAGCACTTACAGTCTGAGTCTGGGTCTGAGGGCGATAGTCACGACGCCCTTGTCCATCCTGTGGACAATCTCTAACTCTGTGACCCATGTCACCACACTGAAGGTTCATAAACTCTTCCACCTTCGCCTCCCTTATCTCCAAAGGGAAAAACTTATCCAGGAATGCATCCTGGAACTCTTGCCAAGTTGTAGGGACAACTCCCTCACCTCTACCTTTCCTCCAAGAAACAACCCAGTCATAAGCAAAGTCTTTCAACCTATACGCAACCAACTCTACACTATGTTCCTCAGATACATGCATAACCTGAGTAATCTTCCGCACCTCCTCTAAAAACAACCGTGGATCCTCATAAGACTTGGACATATTTTTAAAAGAGGAGAGCACGAATCAATAGCAGAGAGAGACACTTTAAGCATGATGGACTTCTGAAAGAAAAAATCACACTTTTTCCTAAAACGTCTTGTAGCCTCGTGCTCATAGATGTGGCGTGCTACACACCGATGATCAAGAATCTACTTAACGCGGCTTGTCAGACTCCCTAGGATACCTTAAAACCTTAGGCTCTGATACCAAGTTTGTAACGCCCCGGAAAATGGGTCCCGGAGCATCACACGGTGCTTGAGGCTACGAGTAGCCCCAAGCTAACCCTTTGAGCCATTTTTCATTCAGTTCAACACAAATCAATGGGGTTTCCATAAATAACCCTCAAATATCAATAGAGTAATCATCATCCAAGAATAAAAGAATTTCAGAAAGATAACAAAATACGACTTATTAATCAACTCCCAACATCTATACTAGTCTGACAAGCCTCTAAGAAAATCAATAAAACCAGCGAGCCATTGAGACATGCCCCAACTGAATCATACTCAGTTATCAAATGTAAATAATTTCGTGAAACCAATATTAGACATCACGTCCTCGAAACATAAGGACTCACCACAACAAAGGATGTAGAACAGCGTGCCCGAAGAATCACTGTCAAACCTGGAACTAAGCACCTGAACCTACATTCCGAGAAAATGCAGCCCACATCCAAAGATGTGGGTCAGTACCATGGAAAGGAACCGAGTATATGGGGGTGTGTGCAGTTGTATAAACATCATCATCATAAATATTTATAAGAAATATGCAGGATGTATGAAAGACTCACATAGACCGAAGAAAATCATCATAATCATGAGAGGATGAAATAAGTACAATAATACATGTGAATCATCATATAATTTGTCAATCACTTTCAGTTCATCAAGAATATCAATTCTCATAATGTAAATATCATTTAAATCTTTCAAAAGAATAACTTTCACAATTCCACTTTCAAATCACTTCACCATTCACCATAGACACAAGGAAACACACACACACTGGGAGATCCTATAACCGACATAAACCATGTGAGATACATGGAGTCCAATGTACAACCCACGTTGGGGAGAGCCATCCTATCCTTGCCATTGGAGTAGGACTATCGATATCAAATCCACACAAACTAGTGATCACTATATAAATCAGCCTCAGGCTCACTCCTACGGGGGCACGTAGTTCTAGGGAAGTAAGGTCGCTTTATACCTCCCACTCGGTGCTAAAGATTTCTCCCGAACTTCGCTCAGATCATTTCAAATACAATCCACAACAAAATAATTTTAGTAATATATAAATATACGTCGGGAGCCATCATGCTTGCCATTTATCAAAATCAACTACGTTGTAGATTTCTTTCACACTCGAGTTCTTAACAACTCCATTAAGACCAAAAGGTCAAATCATTCAGAATATCTCAAATATTCAATATCAACGTGGTTATAACACACACTTTCTCAAAAAAACATAATTTCCAATGGGGATTCACGACCCAAATATCAAAATCATGATAAATATCATTCAAGATTCATGCTTTATATCACCACACATGTAAATTCATCTTTCAAAATCATAAACATCAAGATTTCATAATAATCATCATAAGATATGGGTTCATGCTTCAAATTCATAAAAATCAAATAAAAATCATGCCTTTGTAAAGAAAATTACTTTTGGGCACAAGAATGAAAGAGAGTTCTTGTTGAAAACCCCCACATACCTTGAATGATGAACTTTAGATCGATACTCAATTTTGAGATGTTAATCGTGCCTTTGAATGATGGTTCTTGGAGTTCTTGAACTAGGAACTTGGAATCTCGAATAAATTTGCAGAATTAATGGTGAACTTTGGAGGTTCTTGAAGTTGGATGTAGGAGCTTAGGGTTTTCTTTTTGAGGAAGTTTGATTAAATATAACATATAATACTTCTAATAGGCTTTAATATACGGTTTGGATGGATTTTGGGTGAGGGGAAATGACCAAAACGCCCCTAAAAATAAAAAAAAATAATTCTCGAATCTGTCCTTTGGTGGACTGTTTTGATAGTATGAAGTAGATCAACCATAATGTTTTACTCTAATATTTAAATGGGATGAAACTAATTTCATTAGAAAGAGGACTCTCATATCTTTCCGTTGATATATAGTATCTCACTCAGGTCATTGTGTACGAGGAGTTATGATCGTTTGAAGTTGATCCAAAAATTCACTTTTGATAGGCTGAAGTAGATCAACCATAACTTTTTGCTCCGATAGACAAATTGGATGAAACCAATTTCATTGGAAAGAGGACTCATAGAGCTTTCCGTTGATATATAGTAGATCACCCATATCATTATGTACAAGGAGTTATGATCATTTAAATTTGGAGAAAAAATACGCCAGGCCTCAGTAGTTTTTCCTGCACGTTTTACTGTTCACTACTATTCACGGTTCGATCGTAATGTTCATAACTCGTCGCTCGGGTGTCCGTTTTGGATGATCCATATATCGTTGAAAATATTATTCGATACTCTATGCAATGATGGATGATAATCTAAGACATTTTGCCCGAAAAATTTATAATTCATTCTAGAAGATAGAACCCAACACGTTTAATCACAAAATTTCAACTAAAAATTTTCTGGGGTATTACACACTTTCCCTTCATCTAGACATTCAACCAAACACATAGTAGGAATAGAATGTGTAAAAAACATCATACAACAACTAACTGTAGTGATTCAATTCCAATTTAATCATTCAAGGGTTTAGTCCTAGGGTTTCATGAATCTATACCATTAAAATCAATCCATTTGGAATTTAACACTCATTCATGGAATACAATTCAATTTCTCATTATCAATATGAACAAAAGAATCCCAATCATGAACTTCATAAGAAAATCTATAACTTGAATTTAGAAAAGGGATTCTTGGGCTTCATGGACGAATGGAGTCCATGAATGAACACTATGCATACCTTAGTTCGTGATTTCGTGAAGATTGATGGTGAAAACTTCTTGAATTTGAATCTCCAATAGGAACCCTAGCTTGTTCTTGAGAGAAAATTGAGAGAAAATTGTATATTTTGGGTGAATAATAGATAAATCACGTGTTATTGGGTTTAAATAGGGGGTAGAAAATTGACCCTTTTAACCCTGGACGCATATTTTAATTTCAGTAAAATTTTTCCGAACTGGGCCCCTTGAGCGATGCGGCATTATCATATCGTGTCACTAGAAATTGAAAATTGAGAAATTGAGGGATGGCGCGAAGCAGAGCCATCGCGTTGCCCCTTCTTTCGTGACCTAGAACTTTGGCGCGACGCGGGGGAAATCGTGCTGAGACACTGGAAAAAGGACAATTCTGAATTTGAATGCTGGCGCGATGCACCATAATCACAGACACCTACTGGAAATTGCCAAATGCCATTTCCTCTTGTGGCACGGTGTGCCACTGACTAATATGGCGCTGTTTTACGACGGAAACTTGAAATAGTCATAACTTGTTACTCGATTATTGGATTTAAGCGAATCATATATCGATGGAAAGCTTATTGAAATTTGCTAGAAATCTTTGGGGTATTACAATGCAGTTTTGGATGCCTACCGTTACATGATTAAGTTCACAAATCCCAAAAGTAAGACGACATTGCATCTTGAGAAAAATGAAAGGTTCAAGTACTTTTTTGTATTATATGGTGCTTGGATTCAAGGTTTTCGACATATAAAATAAGGCATAGCCGTCGATGGTACCTTCTTAAGGAGCAGGTATAATGGAGTTTTGCTAGCGGCGGTGGTGTAGGATGCGGAGAATCACATCTTTTCTGTCGCTTTTTGTGTAGTGGACAAGGAATGTGATGCCTCTTATGAATTTTGTTTGAATAACTGTGAAGCTAAATCAAAGATACTGAAAATTTGTGTTTTTTTTCGGATATGCATCCAAGTATTCCAAAGATGGGTTCAATTTTCTTCACTTTAGCTTACTTTGGTTGTTGCATCAAGCATCTTGGAGAGAACATTCGAACCAACTATCACAACGAAAGGGTAGTGACCCTTTTTGATAGAAACGCTAAAGCATATAGTAGAGAAAAGTTTTTAGACCATTTCAATCAAATAGCGGATATGCATCCCAAGATAGCAGAACACCTCCTACGTGTCGATTTTGAGAGATAAAGCCGGGCACTATGTCCGGCAAATAGGTACATTCTTATGAATTTAATGTCTTGTTTGAGTTACAAGTTTAGTATGTTGTCGTACTAAGTGATTCTTTAGTATAGGTTCAATATTATGACATCAAACATAGCTGAATCAGTGAATTCATTGTTTGGTAATGAAAGAGAATTTTCCATCAAGGGTCTATTTGAAGTAATAAACAAGAAGTATGGCCGATTTTTTAACATAAGACGTGTGCAGTTCGAGGGAGCAGGAACCTCATTTGTTCTAGAAATTGAAAAAATAATATCAACGAACATCAGTCTGGGGAATAGGTTATTATCTCATCAAATAGCAGATTACAAATTCAGTATCACCGGTCATGGTGATGTTACCATGGTCGATCTTCAAATAAGATCTTGTACATGCAGAGCTTTTGACTTAGACAAAATACCTTGTCCACATGCTATGGCAGCGCTTCAAGATCAATAAGGTGCAAAATATGGACCTGAAATTTACAAGCACTCCTCTCAATATTATTCGGTGGAAAAATATAAAATGAAATATAGTGGGCATATTACTCCGGTGCCTTCCGAAGAATCTTGGGTTGTTCCTGCAGAGCTTTTGGGGAGATTAATACCTCCTCCATATACTGACCCAAACACTATCAAAATAGGAAGAAAGCCATATAAGAGGAGATATGGAGTCGGAGAATCATTTTCATCAAGAAGAAACAAGTGCTCCGTATGTAAGCGCGCTGGCCACAATAGAACCACATGCCCGGATCGTAATCCACCATGATCGTTGTTATTGCAAAAACTTGTGTTGTTGTTTGTTATGGACTTTTATATTTTTAACTCATTGTTGTGAACGTAATGTTATCATTTATTATATATAAAATATCTTTTTTAATAACTTGCGCATCAATAAAAGGAGGCAAAACATGAACTAAATACAACAGGCCACAATTATTTTCAACAGATTACCAATTTGTTGCAACTGATGGACATTAGCTGGAAGAACACAATATGGTTAATTAAACTGAAATATTTTCCTCTAAGAGATGATAAATCTGTCGCAATAGATGGATAATCTATCGATAGAAATCCAACCGAGGACCAATTTATTCCAACACATGGTCCATCTATTGAAAGAACTTAAAAGCCAAAATTTCTAGCATAAAATATCTCTTTTAATAATTTGTCCATCAATAAAAAGAGGTAAAAAATGAACTAAATACAATAGACCACAATTATTTTCAACAGATTACCAATCTATTACAATGAATGGATATTAGCTGGAAGAACTTAATACAGTTTGTCAAACTGGAATATTTTCCTCCAACAGATGACAAATCTATCGCAACAGATGGATAATCTATTGACAGAAACCCAATCGATGATCAATCTGTTCTAATACATGGTCCATCTGTTGAAAGAACTCAAAACTCAAAATTGTTATTGGTACTGAATTCAAAATTGTTCCTTACCTCCAACCGTCGATATGTTAACATGTATGTTTAGAAGAAATAGACAGAATAAAAACTGAATAAAAATTAAAAAGCCAAAGTCAACTAAAAATAATTTTTTTACTAAACGAAAAATTAAATACATTAGGTATAGATCCGATATAGAAAAATTAAAATACATACGCTAAAAGAAAAAAATACATTTTAATTATTATTATTATCATCAGCATCATTATTATTGCCAGTCGGCCAATCTTCAACCGGCAGCAACAGGGCCCTCTTCAGTCTTCAAATCTCTCAGAGCATCCTTGCTCTTATGACGCCCAACTCCCACTGCATGTCATTAACCTGCCTCTGAAGTTTCTACACTCTGTCGAGCAAAATAACAATGTCCTAAAAAGGATCAGCCATATCTAGAACACACATGAATTGACAAAAAACATAGACCCAAAAGTAAAGAAAAGAGTTCGAATGTAATACAACGTATACTACTAACTGGTAGATTTACGCAGGCCAAAAGGCACGGCTGTTCAGCTCCATTGTATTAATTACATTCAAACTACTGACATTTTATTTTCTATTAAAAGTCACGACTTTTTCTTTAACATTAATACTTATCACCTTTTTAGAACGGTTTGAGAACTTGAAAACAACCGTTATTATTGAGCTGTTGCAATAGATCGTCCATCTATCGCAATAGATTTACCATCTGTTGCAACAGATGATTTGTATGTGCAACAGATGAGATATTTGTTGCAATATATGGATTATATATTGCAATAGATGGACCATTTATTAGAGGAGAAGTTTTGATTTCTCTTAATAGCTGATTCATCATTTGCAACAGATGGAAAATTCAATTCATCAGCTGTTTTGAATGTGTTAGATAAAAAGTCATGACTTTTCACACAACTTTTTTAATAGTGTCATCACATGCGTACAGATGAATAAATAATGTTTGACATGTCTTGATGGGGTAGGAAAAATAAGGTGCGTACACATGAATGGATTCACTTTCATGCATAGGATTTATGTATTATTGATCAGGCTACCGTGACAGACAAACATAAAGTGCAATGATTTTATGAATGCAGTTTTTTACTGATTAGATATTGATCCTTCAAATAAGATTTTGCATTGTACAGTTTAGTTTGATAGGTGCAAACTGATAAGGTCGAAGGGTTCCAAGACGGTGGTGTCGATACCCTATTACAATTTAATGATGGTTTATGCTCATGTTTTATGTCAAGTTTGGGGAAGGGTTCAAGTTTTTGGTGGCAGTGTAAATATCTAATAGTGATTGGACCAATTTTAATGATGTAATGAACTTCTTGAAAGGCCTCTGAAGCCTCACACTGTTGCAAACAAAAATAGAAATAAATATAGTTATTTCTCTGGTCTAAATTTATATGGATGGGTTGCTCGAGGAGACTATTATACAACAGAAGGTTCTTGGTAGAATACGTGTACGGAAATGGGGAGGTAGAGAAGACTATATATCATCTCAGACCTCGTTTGAGAGGAAATATAGAAAAACAAGTAAGGAACTTCTAGCGAATCTGGCCAATGAAATTGACTTAAGAAATAAAAAAATTGAATGAGCTTCAAATGTATAAGTGCATCCAAATATAAAAATTTATCAGTTGTTGAAGAAAAAGAAGAATGGTCAATAAGACTGGAGCTGGATACTTTGATAGTAACTGCAACTAGCGAGCGTGGCCTCAATGAAAACTCTCACAAAGTGCAAGAACAAAACTCTAAGGAAGAAGATTCACAAGCGCAGGAGATTGGTAAGAATGTCGGTCAGAATTGAAACTTGAATCAACAACTCCCAAATTAAAAATAAGGAAAGCCAAGGCATCAATTTCTGACGTCTAACTTGTATGCCATGACTTCTGTTTGTGGCTATGATCAGGTCAATGGCAATAGAAAAAAATAGGTTTGAAGTTGGGCAGAAATCCCATACCTTGTTGTTCCATTGCCTTTGACCTGACCTGAGCCACAATCAAGAGGCATGGGATGCAAGTTTAACTTGAGAAATTTCCACCTTGGCTTGATCCCTTATTTTTAATTCAGGAGTAGTTGGTTCAGGTTAAAAGTCTGACCGACAATCTTACCACCTTTCGTGCTCGCGGAGCTTCTTCTTTAGAGTTCTAGTCCTGCATTTTATGGGTCTTCATTGAGGCCACGCTCGCTAGTTACAGTCTCAAGCAAAGTAACCAGCTACAGTCTTGTTGACCATTGTTCTTTTTTTTCAATGACTGATGGATTTTTATTTTTGAATACACTTTCACATTCGTAGCTCATTTAGTTTTTTTTTATTTTTCATGTCAATTTTAGTAGCTAATTTCACTACACTTTCCTTCTGACCCTGTGTTTCTTCTTAAATAAGGTCTGAAATGATATATGGTCTTCTCCACATCCCTCTTCCTGCATAGTTATTCTCCCAAGCACCTTCTGATGTATAATAGTCTCCTTGAGCAACCCATCCATAGAAATTTGGACCAGAGCAATAACTATATTCAATTCTATTCTTGTTTGTAGCAGTACGAGACTTCGGAGGCCTTTCAAGAAGTCCATTGCTCCATTAAAATGGTCTAATCACTATTTAAATGTTTACACTGCCGCTAAAAACTTGAACCCTTCCCCAGACACAAAAATATGATCGTAAACCCTCATTAAATTGTAACTAGGTATCGACACCACCTATTTGGTCCCTCAACCTTACCAATTTGAACCTAACAATCTTAACTGTAAAATACCAATCTTGTTTGGAGGATTAACGCCTAATAGGTAAAGAACCAACATTCACAAAATCATTGTACTGGATGTGTGTTTTCACGATAGGTTGATCAGTAATACATACCTCCCTCATATGAAGTGGTTCCATCTGCAATCAGCTTATGCCTCTGAACCCATCTTTACTCTAGCCTTTAATGCTGGTCGGGCAAAGGTTGATCCAGTTTCACTTTCTTTTATCTACAAACAAAATAAATGCATTTGATGTCAAACAAGAGAAGAACAAAAAGAACATCACAAAAGGGTAACACAAAATTGAGTGAATCAATAGATGACCAATCTGATGCAACAGATTACCCATCTATTCAACTGATAAAGCATCTGTTGTAACAGATGGATGGCATGTTGCAATATATGGGTTATCTGTTGGAATAAATCAAACCAGCCTTGCTACTGGTTTGATTTCTTCAAAAAATTGCTCCGTCTATTCCAACAACTGATTCATCAGTTGCAATAGTTGAGAAAACTATTGCAATGCCACCACCAACAACATCAACAATAAAGAAACAACACCATATGCTCCAACACCATCAACAACACAAACACCACATGTTTCAACATGACCACCATCATCAACAACAGCACCGCTAAAGTAGCAAACAAAAGACATAAAAAAAACTATACTGACAACAAGGTTTTTTAAGTTCTCCCAACAGATGACCTTTTTTGTATATTTTAATAAAAACAACAGTTCATTTTTTCAAGACTTAAAATTCACCTTTCCTTCAATTTTCTCAATAAATAGAAAAATGATAATAGGTAAATTATTAATAGCAACAGATATAAATATCTAATTTAAATGACATACAAAGAAGAAGACGAGATGGAAAGAGTAATAGTGAACCATACCTACAATGTCAAAAAAGCAAAGGGATCAGAACATCCAGTTCAGTCGAGAAAAGATATTGATCGATTGAGATCCGAAAGGATCCTTATCTGAAAGAAGAGAAAAAAGAGAGGAAAAAAGAAAAGAAAGAGAATTGAGAATAAAGAGGAGGGTTAGATGAATTGAAGAGTTACTTTACTTTATGGCTAAAGGAGAGGGTATTCTAGATATGGGTTTTAAATATTCATTAATAGCTTTTGAGGGGCATGAGGAGACAATGACATTGAAAAGACCATATATAACTACTCACTGAGGAGATTTTTGAGTTATCCAAGTAATATTTTTTACCACCTTAGTATTTTATCTTTTTTATCTAGGATAGGAAATACCTAAATTACTTTAAAAAGGATCTTACAATATTTAACTCATACTTTGCAACAGATGACAATTTTTGTTTGAAAAATTCCAAAGCTCGATCATCTATCGCAATAGATGGAAACGCCTGTTTGATAATTTACAATAGATAGGTAATCTGTTGCAACATATTACTTAATTTGTTTGATTAATTCCAACAGATAAGACAACTGTTGCAGCAGATTGAACATTTATTTTATACAATTTAAATTGAGTTCATATGTTCAACTAATTCCTTAATTTATTAATCTAAGACAAGGGACGAGTTCTCATAGGGTCAACTACAACTTCAATTGAGCCTTTTGGCAATTGCATGATGAGATGGTATTACATTTCTTCCTACCAGAGTCATCGATCGATCACTCTGAGTTGAATAGATTCTTATTACCTTATATGTTCAACTAATACCTTAACTGATTAATCTAGAACTGGGGATGAGTTCTCATAGGGTCAACTATAAAAGATGGAAATGCCTATTTGATAATTTAAAATAGCAGGGCAATCTGTTGCAACAGATGACTTAATCTATTTTATAATTTACAATATATGGGTAATCTAATACAAGGGATGACTTAATTTATTTGAAAATTTACAATAGATGGGTAATCTGTTGCAACAAATAACTTAATTTGGTAGATAATTTACAATAAATGGTTAATCTATTGCAACAGGTTGAACATTTATTTTTATACAATTTCAATTGAGTTTCTATGTTCAACTAATACCTTAATTGATTAATCTAGGACTATGTACGAGTTCTTATATGGTCAACTACAACTTCAATTGAGTCTTTTGGCAATTGCATATGAGACGGTATTGCGTTCTTCCCAACCAGAGTCATCGATCGATCACTTCGAGATGAATCAATTTTTATTACCTAATATGTTTAACAAATACCTTAATTGATTAATCTAGGACTAGGGACGAGTTCTCATAGGGTCAACTACAACTTTAATTGAGTCTTTTGGCAATTGCATGATGAGATAGTATTGTATTTTTCCCAACCAAAGTTATCGATCGTTCACTCTGAGATGAATTTATTCTTATTACCTAATATGTTCAAATAATACCTTAATTGATTAATCTAGGACAAGGGGTGAGTTCTCATAAGGTTAACTACAACTTGAATTGAGACTTTTGGCAATTGTTTGATGAGACGGTATTGTGTTCTTCCCGACCAGGGTCATCGATCGATCACTCTAAGCTGAACCTATTCTTATTACCTTATATGTTAAACTAATACCTTAATTGATTAATCTAGGACTAGGGATGAGTTCTCATAGGGTCAACTACAACTTTAATTGAGTCTTTTGTTAATTGCATAATGAGACGATATTACGTTCCTCCCGACCAGAGTCGTCGATCGATCACACTAAGCTGAATCAATTCTTATGACCTTATATGTTCAACTAATACCTAAATTAATTAATCTAGGACTAGGGATGAGTTCTCATAGGGTCAACTACAATAGATGACAGTGCCTATTTGAAATTTACAACAAATGGGTAATCTGTTGCAACAGATGACTTAATCTATTTGATAATTTACAATAGATTGATAATCTGTCGCAACAGATGACTTAATCTGTTTGATAATTAACAACAGATGGGTAATTTGTTGCAACAAATGACTTAATCTGTTTGATACTTTACAATAGATGGGTAATCTGATGCAACAGGTTGAACATTTATTTTTATACAATTTCATTTGAGTTCATATGTTCAACTAATACCTAAATTGATTAATCTAGAACCAGGGCTGAGTTGATAGGGTCAACTACAACTTCAATTGAGTCTTTTGGCAATTGCATGATGAGAGGGTTAAAAATTATGCATATCTTTTATAATTTTAATAAATAATTAAAATCAATTCGAACCAAATTAACATTTTCAAAACTTGTCATTCTTTTTCAAAATATAAATCAACCCATACAAATCATCCATTTGCGAGAAAAATATTTCATCATTTCAAATCTTGAGTTCTCGCTCTTTTTTCTCTCCTAACAATACAGTACAGACAACAACTACTCAACAAATTGTCCAACCCTTCATAACAAATTGATTTTCTTCTCATTTTTGACCACATAGGAGTTATTTTTGACTGTATTCTTGCTTGTATCAGTCGTTTTCTCTGTCTTCGTAGGTAATAGAGTTTAAGAGGAGTTTTATATTTGTTATTTTTTCTAAAAAATAAGTGCTTTTAAGTTAATGATAAAAATGAAAATTTTTAGTTATATTATCTTCGAGAATAGATTTACAATTTTGAGTTTTGATGGTAAAATTGTAGGAAGAACTCGAGAAAATCCTAGTTTTCATCGTAGTATTCCATTGACTATCGTGGTATTATTGGATGGTGTTTGTGGTATTGGTAGTCGTGGTCGTAGTGTTGGAGGTCGTCGTGATGGCACTGGTGGTGTTTGTGGTGGTTGTTGGTGGCATTAGTTGGTAGTGTTTGTGGTGGCATTAGTTGGTGGTGTTTGTGGTGGCTGTTGGTGGTATTGGTATTTGTGGTGTTGTGGCATTGGTTGGTGGTGTTTGTGGTGGTGGCTGTTGGTGTGTTGGTATTGGTGGTATTTGTAATGTATTTTTTAAAATTTATGCATACATTAATTGTAATGTTATTTTTGTTTTTCTGTTTTTTATAGGTAAAACATATCTCCCAAAAAAAGAGAAAGTGGATCAACATCTGACTACCCAATAAAAAAGGCTATAGTACAGAGGGATTCAGAGGAGCTTCCTGAACAATCTCAGTCAGGAAAAAGAAAAGTTGAGGAGAGATATGAAAATAATGTTGAGAGAGGTGGACAAAGGTCTGTAGATGATGATGAAGAAAATGAAAGTGAGAAAGAGGGGGGAATTAGAGAGTGAGAAAGAGGATGATCATCAACATGATGATAATGGATCACCAATGGGGAGTGAATTAATATCGAAATCCCAGCATGATCCTATCAAAACTTTTAGTATTGACAGGTTTCAAGTTGCTATGCCGATAGATGACCCTGTAAATAAACTAACTGGTGAACTTATACTTAAATGTCAGTTGGGAAAACCTTTTAATTATTTTAGAAATATTATGAAGAATGAAAACCTAGACGAACTTTTTAAGAGGGGCTGCTTTGGATGCTTTCTTAAGTTGCCTGAGGACCTCCCTGCCCATTTCCAAATAAGGATGGTATACGGTCTTCTCAAAAGTAGGATCAAGTACGTGGGGGATGATAAAGATTCAGAGGAGGGGCATAAAAAGATGAATGAAATCTGGATCAACTACTGTGACATGCCGGTTTGTTTTGGCTTGCAAGAGTTTGTCATAGTGACGGGCTTGAGATGCGATCATCCAGAAGAACCACCTATCACCAAAGGAACACCCTGCAAAAGATCCAAGGCAAGTAGGACAACCAAACCACTAAAAAAAAAAGGGAAGGCATTATCCCAGCGACCACCCAGTAAAACCAACAAATGCAAGAAAAAAATAAATGGGTTATTGGGCATTGCTCGACATGGCTACAAAGCATCGGAATTATTGATAGATCTCAGGGATAAAACCATAAAAAAGTATTACAGGGAGCAATTGTGCTTATTTTGGTTTGCCCATTCGGTTATACTGGCAAGAGACGTCAACAAGGTCATAGAAGATGATTTGTTGGCACGTGCTGAGGATTTTTATAAATTCAATAATTATCCCTGGGGATATGAAAGCTTCTACTTGACTGTCCAATATTTACTAACAAAGCTATCCTTTCGGACGACCACATTATACGGCTTTCCTTAGGCTTTCATGGTAAAATTAATCACTATGTGTACACATCCATTAATTTATATTGAATATAGTTATTATGAATTTTTTTTGCTTGCTTTATGTTTACATTTTTTAGGCTTGGGCATTTGAATCCATTCCTTCCCTCCGAAATCAAGGTTTCTCATCCAAGGATGTTTAGGTGGTTGGCTGCAAAGAACAACCCAAAGATTAAAGAGGCTGATCTCTTTAACCATCGGGATGATGCAATATGTCTTCTTCAATTAAAATAATTTTACTTAATAAAAGATATTGAACAGATGGTATATCTGGTGTAATAGATGTTATATCTGATGCACCAGATAGGACATCTCTTGCGATAGATTACCTATCCTGTGCTAACTGGTGCAACAGATGGGTAATCTGTTGCAACAAATGATTGATATCTTGCATCAGATTACCTATCTGTTGCTTTGGTTCTCTAAACCTAACTCTTAATAGATTAACCATCTACTGCAAATTATGCAACAATGGGTAATCTGATGTAACATATTGTTAATTTGTTGCAACATACAGATCATCTATTGAATAATATGTAACCCAACAGATTACCCATCTTGTGCAACTGGTATAACAAATTGGTAATCTGTTGTGATAGATGATTGATATTTTGCATCAGATTATCCATGTGGTTCTCTAGTTCTCTAAACCCGACTCAAATGGATTTTAACCATCTACTGCAAACTATGCAACAGATAGGTAATCTGATGCTATATATTATTAATATGTTGCGACATATAGATCATCTATTGCATAAGTTATTTGTGTTAACATATAACCTAATTATGAAAATTATTATATTGTATGATTTAAATATATCTGTCTTTTTTTATAGGTTGTGCATCCATGGATCGTGCCTACTGAGCAGGAGTTGAGGATGACTTCTTTTGTTACTCTAGGTCATGTTGATACTATAGCAGACCCAATGATGGAGTTAATAAAGAAGGAATTGGCTGGAGCAACAACCATAAGAAGAGTAGTTAGGCAAGATCAACCTAATATTGAAGCTCTTCATGACCAACCTACTGAGTCAGATCTGGGTGCTTCTTCTGGTGGAGTTGTTGGTATTAGTACTACTACCACTCATGATGATGAGCATGTTGATGCTAAAAAAAATAGAAACATCCCCTTCACAGGTCCCTCTTTACCCTCGTGTTCTTGTTGCAAATATAAAGAGTGCAAGGACAACCAGGATAAACTCTTTGAAAAATTAGAGGCTATCGCTAAAGTTGTCAAGGAATTCAAATCCAAGAGGGGTGTCATACCATCCAAGAAGGTGAGAGAGACACACACTCCTACAACGGTGGTTAGAAGGAAGAAAAAAGCAATTAGCGATGTACTCTCCAGTCAAAAATAAAAAAAAATTACACCTCCTTCCACTCCAAAAGCTATTGTAGTTCAAGGGCCATTCAAGAAGGTGGACATATATATGAAACTTGGCACCAAAGAGAAGAGGGATCTGCGATGGTCCAAGAATGCCAAGCGAGGCATACCAGATTACCCCATGTCTCCTTTTCCCCCCCAAGAGTTCCAGATTATGATAGATATGTGTATGCGGCACGAGGACAAGGTAATTTTACTTTTAATATCCTAGCCTTCTAATCTACTCCATGAAGAAGAATCTACGCAACAAATGTGAAATCTGTTGCAATAGCATAGTATTCTGGTGCAACTAGTAGTGATTCTGTTGTAAATTTTTTCTGTTGCATAAGTTGCGTTGCATTGATTCAGAAACCCTATGCAATAGATGGACCATCTGTTGCATCTTTATAATTACTAACCTATTTAAAAATTAACTTCTTATATCACAGTATGTTGATGAAATTCTCTGCCTCATGAAGAAAAGAGAATTAGCGTACTCGAAAGCTTATGACGCTATCGATAAGATAATGGGCCTCAACTTCTATAAGAAGCTTAAGGATAAGTACGATCAACTCAATTATCTATCATCATCCTCTGGCGAGGGATTTGATTCATTACTTTTTTCATTCAAATGGGATGAAGAAATAATAAAATATGTTAGAAGGGGGAAGCCAAATCCATAATACAAGAGTTGGACCGAGGCAAAGAGGATTCTTCCAGTCATGAACGTGGTGGGATACATTATTGGTCTATTGAGATACTACTCAAGGAGAAAAAAATCAACATTTATGACTGCAACGAACCTGCCATTGATAAGGTCATTGTTTTATCCATGTGCATCCACTGATGGACCTGTTCCCTATCTTGTTGAGGCAGAGTAAAATTATGTATAACTTTCTATAGGAGTGTTAAAGAATATATCATGGGATTTTAAAGGTCTAAACAACGACATGAACATTCCAAAAAATAATACCCGTTTTGCGTGCGGTTTGCAAGCTCTTGCACATATTAAATATTTGTTGACAGACACAAAAATGACCGAGCCAACGACCTTTCTGTGTGACAACGCTATGGCAAACCTGCAAGAGGTCCGAGATTATGGGGTACTAACTGGACGTATGGAGCCTATGTATAAAGAAGAGTCTGAGCCTGTGAAATAACAAATTTTTATTTCAAGTCACACTTCACTTTACATTACATGTACATGTAGTAGCAATATTTTTTTCTGATGAAAGTTGAGTTTTTTATAATGTAATAGATTATCAATATGTTGTAAAATATATTCTATCTGTTCTGATAGATAGTTTATCTGTTGCAATAGGTTGGTCATTTGTTGCATTTAGCCGATGTTATTTCTATCTAATATAAGTCTAATCTGTTGCAACAATGGGAAGACCTGTTTGATAATTTTCAACAGATGACCTAAATTTTGAAACATATGCCTAAATTGTTTGATATTTTCCAACAATTACGCTTAAATATCCATGTGCTCGACAACACCAAACCAGTAGCAAATGCGCCACCATGAAAATTTCAGAAATTCGGCTTGAATATCCATGTGCTCAACAATACCAAACCGGTAGAAATAATGGCAACAATGTAGTATCTTCTTGCTCGATTTTGTTTCTCTTCAGAAGCCTTGACTCTTTTCAAAAAACCCCATATTACACGATTTTCTTGTGAAGGGAGTCGTTCTTCATACCAATCAAAGTAATCACATCCACCCAAGTTCTATAAAAATAAGAACACAATTATAAAATAATTACAAGTCAATAATTAATCAACTAATTAAGTAAAAATATATTATCTTTGAAATCTTACAAGTAAAAAACCTACGACCTGAATTTTGTTGAGTCCAAGAAGTCTTCAATAGAGCTTCATGACCGCACTTACAATATTGAAAATCTTTATCAAAAAAATAGTGGAAGATGAGCTCGACATTGTCAAGCTCAGTTGGAAAAAATGAAAAAAGATTAAGAAAGACCAAATGCAAATAGTTTAAAGAATTTGGATAGATAAAAAAAGAAAATGAAGAAGACGATCTGAGAATTTAGGATTAAATTTTAGGAAGAAGATGAATATATAAGACAATGGAGGAAAAAAATGACCGTTGGGGGCCAAATCAGACGTCAAGTCAGCAAAAAATAGGGTTCAATGAGCCTTGACTCCGTGAATTACACGCGAGCAGCCAACAAGTCAAAAGTGCCAAAGTGACACATTTGATGCCAATGAACACTGTCTACTTGATGCCTATTTTATTTTAGGTGTTTAAACTGAACATTGTCGATGAGTTCTGCCTTTTTTATTTCACATCTTAAAAACATGTAGTGGTAATTTTTTATGTCTAATACAAGTTGAATTTTTTTAATGCAATAAATTGTCCATCTGTTGTAACAAATATTCTACTTGTTCTAACATATAGTTTATCTATTGCAATAGGTTTGTCATTTATTGCATTATGATGATGTTTATATCTAAGTCAATCTGTTACAATAGTGAAAAAACTTATTTAATAATTTTCAGTAGATGACCTACCTATTAAAACATATGTCTAAATCTGTTTGATATTTTCCAATAGATGTATTGTCTGTTGCAACAGATAAAATAAATTTCAATTAATAAGTTCAAAACTAAGGAAAAAATAAAATAAATCGAAGCCTTCAGAAATTATATGAAATAAATCAACAAATAAATAAAATGTAAAAAATTATTATGGATACAGATCTCAATAAATACATCAACAATTTAAGTATTGATGTCAAGAATTCCTAAGGAGGGGTGAGGTTATTACTTTGACAGACTCAAGCTATAAAGATCTACTCAATATAGATAAGTTGTTTGATACAAGTATGATCGTGATCATGAACATTTTTTTGAGTATGTTACAGGCAACCAAGAGAGTGCACAAGTCTAAGGGTGAAGGAGGCCCAAAGCCACCCATATGGTGCACTCAATGGGTGCCCATTTTGAAGACTAGTCACTAAAGGGCCCTTTTATCACTTGTATATTATTGTAATGTTGTATAAATAGAACATTGTAGGGTTTACTTACTTAGTTGATTATTGTTGTAAGTTCTTGAAACACCAAAGTCCTCTCTCTACTTCAGGCAAACTAAAACTAGGACAAGAAACTAGTGTGGATTCACTAGTGATTGTATTTGCTTGGAAACATTGGTGCTTGAGTGGTGGAATCCTCTCTTGTGTCATT
Organism: Capsicum pubescens; assembly: GCA_030864215.1. Lineage (NCBI taxonomy): Eukaryota > Viridiplantae > Streptophyta > Magnoliopsida > Solanales > Solanaceae > Capsicum > Capsicum pubescens. The sequence continues at coordinate 52,446,592 of CM061543.1, read as the reverse complement.
GTAAGAACTTGGTGTTAGTTTATATGTTTGTAGGGGTTTTAGAGTTTAATATACTCTCTAGTTCTTATCTTACATGTTCTCTCTATGTCAAGTTATTTATCCCTTTGTATCTTAAGTTAGTCTTAGTTGTTTTTGTCGTTTGATGTCTTGTTCATGTGGGCTATTTTTGTGAATTTGTGGACTGTTTGAGCCTTCTTAGATATCATTTGTATCATTTCGTATCAGAGCAAGGCTGGTTGTGTTCCTACACTATCAAGTGATGCAAAATGATCTATGAACACCAAAATCAGCTAGGAACACAAAACTAGCCGAGAACAATAAGAACAACAACTACGGGCAGCAACACACGAAACACCACAAACTGCGAATAAGAAGCAAGAAATAAATACAAATATTGAAAAAAAGTAAAGGATAGGCAAGATGACATAAGAATTTACAAAGAAAGAAGCGATAAGACCCTTAAACTCGCAACAACAAACAGAAATTTTCTTACGGTGACTGCTAAGGAAATAAACTCCACCTTACAACCACTTTTTCTAAGCAAAGATCAATAATGGATTTTCCAAGACCTAAACTACAATGGCTAATCCTAGCCCTAACTAAGAACTACACTAAGGTGGTCTACTCTTAAGAGAGAGGATTTTCAATATCTCATATTTTCATCATTAAAAAAACAACTAATGAGAGAAGACCTAAAAAGTCCTACTTATAGTATATTACAAAAGAAGACAAAAAGACCACTTTTCTCTTAATGAGAGGGGCGGCCATGGTGTGTAAATACACCATGTGCAATATTCAAAATACCCTTAATGAAAGGGCGGCCAAGGTGTGTTGGACTTGAATGAATGGTGCCTCTTTAATGCTCTCAAAATCAAGGATGGTTTATACTTCAAGGCTTGTGGTTATCGGGTTAACAACAATGTAAGCATCCAAGCAACCTTCCACACACGGAATTGCTTTAAGTCATGCTTAAAATGGGTCTTTATTGCATATCCTTGTGCTTTCGGGGTTACCAAGTCTTGAGCCTTTAGGCGTTGGACTCCAAAGATGTCATCAAAAGCTAAGGCGGTCATTTGACTTGTATCATTGTTCTTCATCCGGTGCTATGAAATTCGGAGTGGGTTGTTTGGATTGTAATACCCCGCATGTTTCTAAGCTAGGAAGTGAATAAGTATTCCTACGCATGAAATCTCCTATATTATGATTCATACTTGAGTACATGACTTACAATGAATATCCTAGTGGTAATATATCTTATTATGCATTAATCATGTTCATATGAGTCACTTAAGGTAATACACGCTAAGAGTTTTTGAATCCATCAAGTTTTAGTGTTCGATTTTGCAAGGGTCATCTTTGAACGAGTATAACTCGATTTTAATGTAATATTTTGTCTGATTTAGACCCACCAAATTGTATAGAATCGAATTATCTTTTCAACGATACCAATTTCACCTTAATCCAATACCCGAGCAAAAAGTTATGCCTATTTTCGTGAGAGACAGTAAGGATAGACGATTGGTTAGGCGCCGCCCAACCAAACATAGGCGATTGGTTAGGCGCCGCCCAACCTAGCTTAGGCAATCACTTGGGCTCCGCCTAAGTCAGTTCCAGGTGCCAAAAACACTCCGTTTTGAGTTATTTAAGGGTAATTAAGTCTTTTAACACTCCTTACACGTCCCTAAACTTAACCCTACAAAATATATAGCTTCTAAATATATTACAACCCTATTATCATCTCAAAGCTCATCATCCAAGAGCACTAAAATAGAAAAACAACTAGGGTTGCGTAACTAAGCTTGAAGATCTGGTTTCAAGGAAATTCCTCCATCAATCATCAAGAATCTTCCTTCTAAGGTATGCGTGAGTTGATTCATGGACTCCTTTCATCCATGAAGCTCAAGAACTATCTTCTAAATTTTGTACTATGATGTTTATGTTGTTGGTAGTTGATTTTCATGTGGTTGGAGTTTGATGATGCCTAAGATGGGATCTTTGTATGTTTATTATGAGGATATGGTGGTATTTAACATATAAATATGTGAAATTGGTGGTTCAAAATTTGTAATCTTGATGAATCCACCTATGCCTAAGATGTGCATGTAAGGTGTTTGTGAAAATACCTAAGGGAATAGAAATCATGCTTTTATGACATAATAAGTCCTAAATGACTATTCCATGTTCTAAGTTTATGTTCAACGTGATCCCTATGCTATTGTCTTGAATTGAAGAAGTTGTACGAGATGCTCATGATATTGTTGCGATATGGAATGACCATGTTATTGAAGCCATGCAGGTATATACATGTTGTGTGCATTCCCGATCATGTGATAGTTTGTTGAGAATCATTCTTATTATGAAAGCCTTACTTATGATATTGTGAATTGTGGACTCAAATCTTGTGATCAAGTCATGCCATATGTGTCAGTTTCCTCCTATCGAGTCCTGGGGGTACTTGTACCCAAAAAATATAGTTGTGTGCCTAGAGCCATGTCATGTTTCACGATATCTGAACTCAATCTATGATTCCATAGACTTCATTCAGTCATGTGACTCGGGAAAACCTCATGATCTTAGTCAGTTGTCAGATATTAGTAATATTCCACCAGTCAATGGAATTCAGTAAGATTAAGTCATGCACAGTCAGTTATTCATGTCCAGTCCCTCCAGATGGGAGTAGAGGTTAGCACCGAGTGAACCCAAGGATGGAAACTCATCCGCCTGTTCAGGGTGTGATTCTTAGTAGTAATCCTTGTGTTCCAGAACTACGTAGCCAGCGTAGGTTGAGACATCTTAACCCGTAAAATTAGGGTTGATGAGGTGGCTTAACCCGTCAGTTTAGGGTTCCCACCGTTCTCACTGAGTACCCGCCAGATAAGGGTCACTCACAGGCTATCCTTACCCGTGGCATGATATTGACACCCCTCCAGTCGGGGCAGAGATTGGACCCCAGCTTGGCCATAACGGCATACATGGGGCATGTCAGTTAAACACTACTTCCCACAGTTTCAGTATCAGTCTCAATAAAAGAACTCAGGGCGTTCTTCAGATTTCAGTATATACAGGACTGTCAGATATAGTTGTCCATGTTATCAGTTTCAGTATCAATCATGACAGTTATCAGTAAACCATGTATTAGCTTACAGGTCATGCTATCACGTATTCACGGTCCCAGTTTCTATATATGTGAGTTTGCACTCCCACGTTCATATTAGTTAGTCAGTGTTGTTCATGCATGAAACCCTTTATGTTCAGCCTACCTTCCTTGTATACTCAGTACTCCAGTTGTACTGACGCATTTGTGCTATGGTTCTTTCTTTTCATATTACACCATAGGTTTCGAGACACGAGCTCCCGCCCAGCAGTAGCGGTAGCATTACAGTCGCAGAGACACAGTGAGTCCTCATTAATTCAAGGACAATATGAATTGATACATTTATTTATTTCTTCAGTTCAGTTTTATGGAGTTAGTTGGACACATGTTCCTTCAACTTCTTATTCAGATAGTTTAGAGGCTTTCATATTTACGTTCAAATTTACGTTCAGACTTAGCTTTCAAATTGAGTTGTTTTGGGTATTTTCACCCACATAATTTTATTCAGTTGAACCTTATGGCCTTACAGTTCTATGTATTCCGCATTATTATATCATGATTTGCTGTATACAGGTACAAATATCAGTCATGGGTTAGCTTGTGGTCCCTCGGGGTCATGAGCACCGTGTAGCATTTCGGTTCAGCGAATCAGGGTGTTACAAACTTGGTATCAGAGCCTAAGGTTCAATAGAGTCCTAGGAAGTCTGAAGGCCGCATCTAGTAGAGTCTTGTACATGGGTGTGTTGCGTGCCACATTTATGTGTGGGAGGCTATAAGATGTTTTAGGAACAGTCCCCTTTCTTCATTATTCATGTCATGCTAGTGAGCATAATCACAAGTTAAACTCTCAGTCTAATCCATTCTTCTCTTATTCCAGACCATGGCTCCAAAGAGAAGAAACCAGTCAGCTCCTCAGCCCGAAGATCCTTTGGGCTAACATGTTTCCCATGCAGAGTTTAGAGCCGCATTTACCATACTTTCTCAGTCCATGGCTGCATAGAATGAACGACCACCAGTCATTCCGGCCAATCCCAAAGCAGCTAGGGTTTGGGACTTCACCCGGATGAACCCTGCATATTTCCATGGGTCTAAGTCTGATAATGACCCTCAGGAGTTGATTGACCAAGTCCATAAGGTCATTGACATCATGGGTATTACTTCTATTGATAGTGATGAGTTAGCCGCCTACCTGTTACAGGATAGTTCAGTTTCAGTTCTCGAATAAGCCCGTCCTAGAGTGGAAGGGTAGCATTTCAACGTTCAGAGGTCAACTTATTTCCTACCTTCGGGCAAGGAAAATGATTTCTAAGGTGTGTGTGTATCATCTCGTGCATGTTAAAGATTCCAGTTCTGAATCTCCCAGCCTCAAAATAGTCCCTGTTGTTAATGAATACCCAGATGTTTTTCCCGAAGATCTTCCAGGCATTCCTCCCGAAAGGGAAATAGACTTCGGCATAGACCTTCTTCCAGCTACTCAACCTATTTCTACTCCACCATACAGAATGGCACCAGCAGAACTCAAGGAAACTGAAAGATCAGTTGAAGTATCTCTTAGATAAGGGATTCATTAGACCCAGCATTTCCCCATGGGGTGCGCCAGTATTATTCGTGCGCAAGAAAAATGGTTCTCTCAGGATGTGTATTGATTATCGTCAACTCAACAAGGTCACGATCAAGAACAAATATCTTCTTCCCAGGATTGATGATCTATTCGACCAACTTCAGGGTGCCAGTTACTTCTCCAAGATAGACCTCAGATTAGGCTATCATCAGCTCAAAGTTAGAGAATGTGACATTCTAAAGACAGCTTTCCGTACTCAGTATGGTCACTTCAAATTTTTAGTCATGTCATTTGGTCTTACCAATGCCCCTGCAGCTTTTATGGCTTTGATGAACCGTGTGTTCAAGCAGTACTTGGACATGTTTTCCATAGTCTTTATAGATGATATTCTGGTCTATTCTCGCATAGAGCATGATCATGCAGACCATCTCAAGATTGTTCTTCAGACTCTCAGGGATCACCAGTTATTCGCTAAGTTCAGCAAGTGTGAATTTTGTCTAAGATCAGTAACATTCCTTGGCCATATTATTTCTGGTGATGGCATTAGAGTAGATCCTCAGAAAACTAAGGCAGTAAGAAACTGGCCCAGACCCATATCTCCATCAGATATTAGGAGTTTCTTGGGTTTGGCTGGGTATTACAGACGGTTTGTTGAGGTATTTTCTTCTATTGCATCTCCCATGTCTAGATTGAATCAGAAGAAGATTAAGTTTCAGTGGTCAGATTCATGCGAGAAGAGCTTTCAAGAGTTGAAGACTCGACTCACCTCAGCTCCAGTTCTAGCTATTCCAAATGGTTCAGACAGTTTTGTAGTCTATTGTGATGTATCTAGAGTGGGTTTAGGTTGTGTCCTCATGCAGCATGGTAAGGTCATAGCCTACGCCTCCAGATAGTTAAAGCCACATGAGAAGAATTATCCTACTCATGATCTTGAGTTAGCAGCAGTAGTTTTTGCCTTGAAGATTTAGAGGCATTATCTCTATGGAGTTCATATAGATGTCTTCACAGACCATAAAAGCCTTCAGTATGTCTTTTCCCAGAAAGATATCAATCTTTGCCAAAGAAGGTGGTTAGAGCTCTTGAAAGATTACGACATGAGTGTTCTTTATCATTCGGTCAAGGCCAATGTTGTGGCCGACACTCTCAGTTGACTCTCCATAGGTAGTATTTCTCACATTGAGGATAGTAAGAAAAAATGGCTCAGGAGATCCATCAGCTTACCAGACTAGGTGTTCGTTTAGTCGATTCTTCAGAGGGTGGTGTATATGTTCATAGTAGCTCATAGTTATCTCTAGTTTCTGAGGTGAAAGAGAAACAATACAGGGATCCTAGCCTTGTCAAGATCAAAGAGTCAGTTCAAAATCAGAAAGTCGAGGTTTTCTCCCAAGGGGGAGATGGTGTTCTTCATTGTCAGGGTCGTCTGTGTGTTCCAGGTGAAGATTAATTGAGCCAGCGAATTCTTGTAGAAGCGCATGGTGCACGATACTCTATTCATCCAAGGTCCACTAAGATGTACCGCAATATGCGGGAGATCTATTGGTGGAGTGGGATGAAGAGAGATGTTGTAGAGTTTGTCGCTAAGTGCTCTACATGTCAGTAGGTTAAGATGGAGAATCAGAAACCTAGTGGTTCCATGCAAGAGTTCACCATTCCTACTTGGAAGTGGGAAGAAATTAACATGGACTTCATGACGGGTTTGCCTAGAACTCGTCATCAGCATGATTCAGTCTGGGTCATTATAGTTAGAATGACCAAGTCAGCTTATTTCCTTCCTATTCGTACTTCTTATTCTGCCGAGGATTATGCCAAACTCTATATCAGGGAGTTAGTCAGGTTACATGGTGTTCCACTATTTATCATCTCAGACAGAGGTACCCAGTTTACTTCTCACTTTTGGAAAGCATTCCAAAAGGGTCTCGGTACCCAAGTCCATCTCAGCACAGCATTTCATCCTCAGATAGATGGTCAAGCAGATAGGACCATTCAGACTCTTTAAGATATGCTAAGGGCGTGTGCAATTGACTTCAAGGGAAGTTGGGACGACCACTTGCCTTTGATTGAGTTTGCATACAACAATAGCTATCATTCCAGTATTCAGATATCTCCATTCGAAGCTCTCTATGGTAGGAGATGTAGATCTCCGATTGGTTGGTTCGAAGTTAGTGAGGCCTCAATCATAGGTCCTGACTTAGTATTCGACCCCTTAGAGAAAGTTCATTTGATCAAAGAGAGACTCCGGGCTGCTCAGAGCCGACAAAAGTCCTATGCAGATGTTCGTAGAAAGGATCTCGAGTTCGAGGTCAATGACTATGTCTATCTTAAGATCTCTCCCATGAAGGGAGTGAATAGGTTCGGCAAGTAAGGGAAATTCAGTCCCCGGTATGTCGGTCCCTTCAGAATTCTTTGTCGCTTCGGCAAGGTAGCTTATGAGCTTGAGTTGCCTTTAGATCTAGCCTCAGTCCATCCAGTATTCCATGTCTCTTTGCTAAAGAAGTGCATAGGTGACCCAGCAGTTGTTGTCCCTATTCAGAGCATCGACATTCAGAACAGCCTCTCTTATGAAGAGATTCCAGTCAAAATCTTGGATTATCAGACTCGTAGATTGAGGAACAAAGAAGTCCCTCTAGTCAAGGTTCTTTGACGAAATCAGTCTCATGAGGGAGCTACTTGGGAAGCAGAAGCAAATATGCGTACCAAGTATCCTCACCTCTTCCCCGCCAATTCAAATCAAGCTCAAGGTAATAGTTCTCCTTAATCTTATTCAGTTTCATGTTCATGTTTCCAGTATAAACTTGCTACCTATTAACCGTTTCATACTCAGTCATGCATTCATGTGTCAGTTGTCCGTGCATCAGATATGCATGAGTTCAGTATGTCTAGCATGTCAGTCATGAGATCAAGTTTCAGTTATTCATGTTCAGCTTCGGTTCTATTATTTTGTATCCCTTCTCAGTAAATTCTCATTCGAGGTCGAATGTTCCCAAGGGGGAGATATTGTAATACCCTGCATGTTTCTAAGCTAGGAAGTGAATAAGTATTCCTAGGTATAAAATCTCCTATCCTATGATTCATACTTGAGTACATGACTTACAATGAATATCCCAGTGATAGGATAGCTTATGATGCATTAAGCATGTTCATATGAGTCACTTAAGGTAATACAAGCTAAGAGTTTTTGAATCCATCAAGTTTTAGTGTTCGATTTTGCAAGGGTCATCTTTGAACTAGTATAACTCAATGTTAATGTGGTATTTTGGCTGATTTAGACCTACCAAATTTTAGAGAATCGAATTAGCTTTCCAACGATACCAATTTCGCCTTAATCCAATACCCGAGAAAAAAGTTATGCCCATTTTTGTGAGAGACAGTAAGGATAGGCGATTGGTTAGGCGCCGCCCAACCAAACATAGGCGATTGGTTAGGCGCCGCCCAACCTAGCTTAGGCAATCACTTGGGCGCCGCCTAAGTCAGTTCCAGATGCAAAAAACACTCCGTTTTGAGTTATTTAAGGGTAATTAAGTCTTTTAACACTCCTTACACGTCCCTAAACTTAACCCTACGAAATATATAGCTTCTAAACATATTACAACCCTATTATCATCTCAAAGCTCATCATCCAAGAGCACTAAAGGAGAAAAACAACTAGGGTTGCGTAACTAAGCTTGAAGATCCGATTTCAAGGAAATTTCTCTGTCAATCATTAAGAATCTTCCTTCTAAGGTATGCGTGAGTTGATTCATGGACTCCTTCCATCCATGAAGCTCAAGAAGCATCTTCAAAATTTTGTATTATGATGTTTATGTTGTTGGTGGTTGATGTTCATGTGGTTGGAGTTTGATGATGCCTAAGATGGGATCTTTGTATGTTTATTATGAGGATATGGTGGTATTTAACATACAAATATGTGAAATTGGTGGTTCAATATTTGTAATCTTGATGAATCCACCTATGCCTAAGATGTGCATGTAAGGTGTTTGTGAAAATACCTAAGGGAATAGAAATCATGCTTTTATGACATAATAAGTCCTAAATGACTATTCCATGTTCTAAGTTTATGTTCAACGTGATCCCCATGCTATTGTCTTGAATTGAAGAAGTTTTACGAGATGCTCATGATATTGTTGCGATATGGAATGACCATGTTATTGAAGCCATGCAAGTATATACATGTTGTGTGCATTCCCGATCATGTGATAGTTTGTTGAGAATCATTCTTATTATGAAAGCCTTACTTATGATATTGTGAATTATGGACTCAAATCTTATGATCAAGTCATGTCTTGTGTGTCAGTTTCCTCCTATCGAGTCCTGGGGGTACTTGTACCCAAAAACTATAGCTGTGTGCCTAGAGCCATGTCATGTTTCACGATATCTGAACTCAAGCTATGATTCCATAGACTTCAGTCAGTCATGTGACTCAGGAAAACCTCATGATCTTAGTCAGTTGTCAGATATCAGTAACATTCCGCCAGTCAATGGAATTCAGTAAGATTAAGTCATGCACAGTCAGTTATTCATGTCCAGTCCCTCCAGATGGGAGTAGAGGTTAGCACCGAGTGAACCCAAGGATGGGAACTCATCCGCCAGTTCAGGGTGTGATTCTTAGTAGTCATCCTTGTGTTCCAGAACTACATAGCCAGCGTAGGTTGAAACATCTTAACCCATCAGATTAGGGTTGATGAGATGGCTTTATCCGTTAATTTAGGGTTTCCACCGTTCTCATTGAGTACCCGCCAGATAAGGGTCACTCATAGGTTGTCCTTAGCCGTGTCACGATATTGACACCCCTCCAGTCGGGGCAGAGATTGGACCACAGCTTATCCATAACGGCATACATGGGGCATGTCGGTTAAACACTACTTCCCACAGTTTCAGTATCAGTCTCAATAAAAGAACTCAGGGCGTTCTTCAGATTTCAGTATATACAGGACTGTCAGATATAGTCGTCCATGTTATCAGTTTTAGTATTTGTCATGATAGTTATCAGTAAACCATGTATTAGCTTACAGGTCATGCTATCACATATTCACGGTCCCAGTTTCTATATATGTGTGTTTGCACTCCCACGTTCATATTAGTCAGTCAGTGTTGTTCATACATGAAACCCTTTATGTTCAGCCTACCTTCCTCGTATACTCAGTACTCCAGTTGTATTGACGCATTTGCGCTATGGTGCTTTCTTTTCATGTTACACCATAGGTTCCGAGACACGAGCTCCCGCCCAGCAGTAGCGGTAGCATTCCAGTCACAAAGACACAGTGAGTCCTCATTAATTTAAGGAAAATATGATTTGATACATTTATTTATTTCTTCAGTTCAATTTTACGGAGTTAGTTGGAGACATGTTCCTTCAACTCCTTATTCAGATAGTTTAGAGGCTTTCATATTTACGTTCAGACTTAGCTTTCAAATTGAGTTGTTTTGGGTATTTTCACCCATATGATTTTATTCAGTTGAACCTTATGGCCTTACAGTTCTATGTATTCCGCATTATTATATCATGATTTTTAGTATACAGGTACATATATCAGTCATGGGTTAGCTTGTGGTCCCTCGGGGTCATGAGTACCGTGTATCATTCCGGTTCAGCAAATCAGGGTGTTACATGGATCTTCATTGTCTCTTGCGTATGATTTCTGCGCTTTCTGTTCTCTGTATTTCCATAAAAAGAGTAACATACTATCAATGTTGTTCAGCAGTAGCTTCTACATCCACCTAGAAAACCAGAATAAGTCAATGCTAATCATGGAGATACAACAAAATAGAAAAGAATAACTCATTTGTTCTATCAAATCAAATAGGTCTTTCTCCTATTTTAAATTATCCCAAACAGATTATATTTCTGTTGCAGTAGATGAATCAACTGTTAGGATAAATTTCAACATGAGAAAGACCTGTATGATAATTTCCAATAGATGAACCATCTATTGCAACATATGACACATCTGATGCAGAATTTAGGTCATCTATTGGTATAAATAAAAGTGGTATGAAGAGTTGTTTGATTTGGTAAAACAGACAAGACATATGTTACAATAGATACTTTATTTGATGCAATAAGTTAGTCAACTATAGCAACAGATGTATATATTTGTTTGATAATTTTCAGCAGATGTGTCATCTGTTGAAACAGATATATATCTGTTAGTTAGTTGGAACAGATATATATGTTAACCTTCTTAGTCTCGTGTTTCTCTCCTTTGGCCATTGTACATTGCTCAGTGCAACACACGGATAGAGGAGTTGCAATTTTGCTTTTTTGGATGTTTGATAATGCCTTGAAAATCACTTTTCTTCTCCTCTTAGCCTTAATCTCTAATGGAGTGGGTGGATATAAAATCCTCTTTGATGGAATGACAACCCTCTTAAATGTCAATTTCTTTACAGAAGCAGTTAATGCATTAATAGCATTAATCACAACATCATGTTTCGCCTTGTAGTCTTGACATTTGCATGCAGAACATTTGTTGGGAGAGGCAAAATCTGTCTAACCAGTATGATCATACTCATAATGGTTTATTTTAAATATTATAAGAGGAGCATCATTAGTACCAACAACAGCACCACTACCACCAACAACAACTTTATCACCACTAAGACCATCAACAATGACAAGCCCATCCTCCAAAATTATTTTTCTTGTAATGGTTGTTGCTCCAAACAATTCTATTTTTATTTTTTCAATGACCTTAGGGTCCGATAAAGTTTGCACAGACTGTAAAGTAAGAAAAAATGGCATCTTCAACCGTCGATTGGTCAGAACTAGTGACAGATACACAATCTAACATAAATCATTACATATATTAGAATGATGATTAGATCATTCAAAAAAATCATTAATTAAAATAAAAACTTAATTATAATTATACTTACTGCACCCTTCAGGGGGTGAAGAGATCAAGAAATTTTGTATTTTTAACAGTTTTGGCCAACAATCATCTTAAGATTCTTGAACAGGAAAATTCTTCCTGGTAGTTCACTTATTATCTCAAATAAGGAATGGCTTCAAATGCACAAGCCTATAAATTAACGCCAATAAATTAAAATCATTATTGAGTAAAAAAATGAATGATATCATAATAAAAGAAAGAAACACTTACCATGAAAGCCCATGGAAAGCTATATAAGTTGACTGTCTTTGGCGCTAATGGAGTCAACAAATATTTGACAGTCATTTTGAAGCTTTCATAACTCCAAGGATAGTTGTTAAATGCCTCAAGATCCTTGAAGAGTTTTATTAAATCAATGTTGATGTTGTTGTTAACGTCTCACTGTAGACATTAAACTTTTGTGGACTCTACAAAAAAGTTCAGTTTTGGTTAGAGTTCTTGGGGGATACTTTACCCTAAATCTAGCTTGGTGGCTACTCTACCTTAAACCCTAAATTACGCCTATATAAAGGGGGAAAATATCCCTTTAAAGAGGCATCTCCAAGATCCCAAATATCCCATAAATTCATGAGATATTCATAAATCTCTAATATTTCAAAGGATCAAAACCCTCTCTTCTTGATTAATCAAATAAATCAAGAAGATCGACAAATCCTCCTTTCATGGAGATCAAATCCAAATATTCCTATGTTTGAGAAATACGCCACTAACGACCCTCGAATTACAAAGAAATTCATATCCAAATCTTCCTACATTCGAGAAATAAATCACTAACAATCCTCAAATTACAGAGAAATTCATATCTAAATCTTCCAACATTCGAGAAATATGCTACTGACGGCCCTCGAATTAAGGAGAAAATCAAGAGAGAAGAATCAAGGGAGGAACAGATTTGTACCCACATCGTTTATCAATAAAATTCATGTTTCTTCATATTTTATTTGTGATTGCAACTTATTTCTGTCACTGTAAAATTATGTTAGAACCAATCTCTCCCAAAGAATATTATGTACAAACCAAACCAAGCACAATGACTGTTTGTGCTTCTTTGAAATTCTTTTACCTTTCAACGCTTCTATAAAATTTTTATTTTTGAAGCTTGGACCAATAATGGACACCAGGTCATCACGATCACACGACTTGTCTTTAGTTTTTTGGGTGTGCGGGATATTTTTTAGGGTTAGAATAGGTATAACATGAAAATGAGATAGAGGATAATATTTTAGTCCAGTAACTATGGAAAACTCCTTCCAACCAAAACAAACAGGCATGCCACAGTAATTTATCCACACCTTGTCCATCTAATCTTTGTTTTCATACATGAACCTACGCTTGAGAAGTTCATATATTATTTTCATTTGGAAACGAGCATTGTTGTCCTTTAGAAAATCAAGATATTGCCCAAAGCAGCTTTCCCTAAAATAAGATTTCAATTTTTATTCTCAAAGTATTTTTCTTAAGGTGTAGAAAGATTTTTCCATGCCTGACTTAATGATACAAATGTGATCTCGTAGATGGACCCTTTTTGTGTATGTCAAAGGCAACCAAGATAAAACCCGAGATTAAGTGTGGAAGAAGTCAAAAACCACCCCTATGTGTGCACTAAAGGGGCGGCCTTGAAGCCTTATTCATTAAAAGGGTACCTTTGTCATTTTAAGTCTTTTGGGGAATGTAATATAAATAAAACAACTTAGGGTTTTATTCATTTAGTTGATAATATTTTGAGACTTGTAATATTTGTAATACTTTAGTTCTCTCTTAAGAGCTCCAACCGAAACTAGGGCTAGACAAGTGAAGATTCACTTGTGTTTGAATATTAGCTAGAAATATTGGTGTTTAGAGGAGGTAAAGGCCCTCTTGTGTCAACAAAGAGTTAGGTTTGTATTGCGGATAGTGTTAAGGGTCCAAGAGTGTAACAATTCTTGGGTTCTTAAGATTGTTCCTTCATTTGGTCTAACTATTTATCTTGTATCTTGTTGAATCTGTTGGTTCCTTATTATTGTTAATGTACCCGTGAATTTCTTTTTGTTGTAATCTTGTTGTTTATGTGTTGACATAGTGAAGCCGTGTGGGGCCTCTTCGATTCACTATAGTCCTTGTAATCTTGTGATCTCCATCTACTTTGTTGAATATTGTTGTTGTTGTCTTGAAAACATAGAGAAGCCGAGTGGGGCCTTTGATTCTCTATTGTTGTTGATCTCGCAGATCTCTTGAATTTCATGTGTTGCACCCCATTTTGAACCGACCGAAATAGCACACAACGTATGGTGGTCATAGCGACGCTTACTGGATTTTGAAAAAATTATTTTCTTAGTTTTCGAGTCGCCACCTAACTTTTTAGGAAAATTAGGAAAACCATTTTTTGTGGTAGAAAAACTATGTTTTTAATTTGTGAAAACCAATGAGATTCCAAGTAAGGGTTTTGGATAATCGAGGGGAAGGTATTAAGCACCCCTCAGAGCCTATCCAAAGATAGTCCTTAAACTTAGCTTTAGAAAAACATTTGGGAAAGCGCATTCACATTATGTTAAACATAATGTCAAGCAAATGCGTCCTATATTTTGGAACCTCTCTTTGCCAGAGGTGAGGCCTACGTCCAAACAAATTGATATAGATGGATCCAGATTCTGTCATGTTTAGATTCAGTACAATTTAGAATTTTCAAAAAAGAGAATAACAAAGTAAAACTGCGATGACGATAACAAAAGATGTCTCATGAGTATGAAAGAATAAAGTAAGATGGAACGGTGTGTTTATAAAAGGAATACAAAGAAGGGAAGAATCCTAAGGCCCCACCACTAGTTAGAAGACACTTAGGGATACCTAATGCAAATGAAGTATTGATAACAATAAGTAATCATGAATTAGAAATGAGGTGTCAAATGATGATGGGAATGAAAGATATCTAAAAAAATGTTGCCATGAAAAAGATATCAAACGAAGCTGGAGTTTTTCTAATATTCCATGTTTGTTAATTGGAAGGAGAAATTCAATTATTGAAAAAGATTTGATAATATTTCAATACCCGTTTGTGGAGCTTTCGATAATACTCTACATTTATGACTTTGAAAAGAAAGTTGAATGAAGAGAGTTTTTTTTTTTTTAAAAAGGTACTCCACGTCATCGATGGAATTAAATGAGGGTTAGAAAAATTATACTGAATACGTTAGTGCCTGATCTCTGGACCATCTCAATCAATTTCACAAAAATTATGTCGCAAGGTATATAACCTTCTGACAAAAGGGTGGCTTCCTAGTTGCGGAGACAATACCTTGGACCATCCTGCCCAAGGTTCGTGCAACATGACCTATTTCTAGAGTAAGAGTTTCTCCTAAATATTTGAGAGTGGGACTGAATAACTGCGAGAAGGTGCACTAACCTAATTGCACCGACTCTAAAACTAAAGAATTCAAAGAAGGTTTAGAGAAGTGTGAGACACCCCCCCCTCCCCGCCCCGTATAAACCATAGTGAGTGAATTGTGTACGGCCAAAGACTCGATAGAAGGTGCATATGAGAAAGAAGTAACAAGTAGTGTTTTCAAACAAATAAGGAATGCAAGTTTGGATTTGGCTTCCGTCCTCTCAATCAAAGCAGTGTATATTGCTAACATTTATATTATAGCAAAAAATGAACACAAATAAACAAATATTCCCAAATATAATTCATCAACTAAGTTGCTAAGGTCAAAACCAAAGTAAATCCCCAGCAGAGTCGACACACTGTCGCGCCCCATTTAGAACCGACCGAAACAGCACACAACGTATGGTGGTCATAGCGACACTTACTGATTTTTGAAAAACTTATTTGCTTAGTTTTCGAGTCGCCACCTAAATTTTTAGGAAAATTAGGAAAACCATTTTTGTGGTAGAAAAACTCTGTTTTTAATCTGCGAAAACCAGTGAGATTCTAAGTAAGGGTTTTGGTTACTCGAGGAGAAGGTATTAAGCACCTCTCAGAGCCTATTCAAAGATAGTCCTTAAACTTAGCTTTAGAAAAAAATTTGAGAAAGATTTTTTTTTTTTCATCATTTGTAAAATAGTGATAACTACACAATGTTTATTAAGTTCAAAGAAAACACACGAGGTACATAAATATACATTTGACGATATGCAAAAAGTAACATAATTTATTATCAAAATACACACGCATGTTTCAAAGAGATGTGAGAATGAAGAGAGAGAATTTAATATTAGTATATACATAATAGAAAATTTAAAGATTTATAGTTTTATAAGAATATAAAGTCTAGTGACATATAAAGTTAAGTTTGTATAGGAATCACTTATGGTGTAAGAGAAAATATAACGTGTAAAAATTTATTTATTTATTTATAAGTTATCATGTCGTCTTCAAAAAATATGAAAAATTATTTATTTCGAGAGTAAATTTATGCAAATGCATTTTTCGCAAAAATAAAAATATATCAAAATATGTTAACGTATTAGCTTTTGAGTAAACTAGACTTATGCACTTTTAAAATATGGGCAATCATGCTATTATCCAATTATTTGTAAATAACTAAAAGTAGACAAAAATAAAGGTAATAAAAATACACCTATAACTATATAGTTGAAATAAAGTGTAGATAATGATAATAATAATTTCGTTTTAAGAAAATAAATAAATAAAAGTAGCAATAACAACATGTCGTATATGATGGAGTGTATTTTTATGCACCTTGTGTTTTGGAGGTTTTAGAGTCTGAAAATTTAAAACAAACTTAGGAAATAAATGTGGAAAGTAGTCAATGAAAATCGCATTTTGGAATTGTTTAGATATTTAAAAAATTTAAAAGGGTTTGGCCAGTTAAAGTCCTTTAGCAACTTATTTAAAATATTTGATTTAGATGATAAAACTCATTGATTAATAATTTGAAAAATGAAGGCTATCACAAACCATTTTAATCATTTTCAAAAACGCATTCTTTCTTAATTTGAGATCGCACTTAAAACAAAGTTTTCCATTTATTTTTTTTTTAAAAAAGGGGTGATTCACAGATACAAAATTGTAAAATAAGTTATTAACCATGTATCTTTGTTATGTCTACGGACGCTAAATGAATAAGCAATTGGCATAACAAAATCAACGCTAAGGAATTCAAAATTTAAATGAAAATAAGCAAAATAAAGTTAATCAATTTCAAGCAAAGCCACATACAAAAATATTCAAAGTAATACAAGGTTAGTAAGCAAGATGAATGATAACATAAAGGTAAGGGGCTAGATACTGTAAGTTCCTATTGAAGCGAGTAACTCCTAGCGACGTAGACCCCCAAGCTCTTGTCCTATGGCCATTGACTCGATCTTCGGGTCAAAATGGAGTTTCAATCGAAACTCTAACTACCGAGTTCACATGAAAAATAAAAGATAAGGATTAGAAAAGATTAAATAATTTAATAAGGTAAGAATAGAAATCAAAGAATTATTAAACAGAGTTACTAGGATCAGATCACGCTATTTGTTTCTTCTTATGGACTCGGCCACTTAACTAAAGAGAGAACACAGAATCATGACATACACTTCAATCATGTGAATGTTTATACCCCATATAATTTAGCTAAACCCAATCTCAAATGGAAAACACCCCCGTATATTAATATGCATACAATAGCCCAACCTTTCGGGACTCTCAGAGAAGTATATTATGTACAAAACTCCATCACGATAATTAATACACACGAAGTAGGTCAAAAAGAATAAAACTAGATGTGATAAATAAATAAAACGACTACTAGCAGTCAGATTACATATTCTTCATGCTTACCAATTTACGGGCACATGATGTATCTGCTAGTTCAATAATGTTTTCCATGCATGTAAGAAATAATTATTTAAAAAGGTAAAGCTGGAAAGCTACGTGCACAAAAATCTCCCCATCTTTAGCAAAGAAATTGACTATGTAGATGCCATAATTTGGGCATAAGCAAAGTTCGATTTGGATGTTGTGAATACAAATCCATTCACCATTTTAGAAACACATAAAATATGCAATCGATTGTAAAGAAAGGGGTTGGGAAAGCCATGACATTAGAATTCTAGTTACCAAATTCACGGGTAGATTACCACATCAGTAAGAAATCATTATCGAAACCGAACTAAGGCAAACAACATTTCTTAAAGTTACCAGCAAAATGGATCAAAGGACGGGGGGTTAGGGTTCACATATTCAAACTCAAGATTTATTTCATTTGAGACTCAACTTGAAATTAGTCAAAAATGCTAGTCAATCTAAATTCACCTAAGCACTCTTAAAACTCAAAATTTTAAATCCAATAGTTGGAAAAGATTCTTAACGTTGAATCGCCAGAGATGACGTTCGGTGGGACACATGATATCTTACATGGATTACCCAAATACAAACAACAGAACAGGATAAAAACTAATAGTGAGCTAGAACTCTATAATGGAAGGAAGAAAAGATCAGTCAGTGGTCATTGAAGTAAAGCGTCAAAGTATAATCATTTTCATAACTATGAAATCATTCGTAAGTGCAAACAAAGCATAACATATAAAGGACCGGATTAATATTTATTTTTAGGTTTGAAATTAGGACAGAATAACCAAAGGCAGCACTTGAAATAAACTAATTGAACTACACTTGTCTTTAAAAATCCGATTCAAGAGGAGATTTTTCGAAATACTGAACTGAAATAACCACGTCATTGACACATTATTATGAAAACATATAGTCATAAATCAGATAATTTTATGGAATCAAAAATTAATACTCAGTTACCAAAATTCAAGAAAACACCGTGGCTAACAAACTTGACAAAATTCGCGTAAAGATTTATTTTCTAGAATCAATGGCAACAACTTAAATTTTCGTCTAAATTAAACCAACATAACATGTCCACAGAATCAAAGCGGTATGAAAGAAGGAAGATGAAAGTGAGACGAAAAAGCGAATTCGTATCTTGTGTTGGGCAGTAAACGAGGAGCTTTTCGTCAATTATTCTGACAACAAAATTGATCTTCGAACTCGACTTCAATAGGACTCGTAAATAATAAAAAATTGAGAGTGTGATGAATAGGAGCTGATATCGCATGTTATATTTTCGTGAACCACTTTCCCCTTTTCCCTCATCAAAAACTTGTCCTCAAATAGGTAAAAACGTGGGTATTTATATGCGAATTCGAACTTGAAAGTTCAGATTTGAAACCAAAAAAAAATCAAGGAAACCAACGGCCAAATCAAAAGGGATGTATTTGACATTCAAAAGTTGAAAGGGCTTCACGAGTTTGGACGATTTTGTGCGTTGAATGCGAATTTGAAATAAAGTTTCCGTTGAAGCACTGATTTGGGTTTGATTTTCTGATCTTGAAGGGATTCACGGGTTGGTACGACTAAAAAGGGAGGGGAATCTTGCAGGGGTGGCAGCTATGGCTACCACTGCGCAGCTAGGGTTTTAATTTTGGGGAAAATGAGAAGAGAGAGGAAGGAGAGAAGAGGAGAAGGAGTTCGTCATTGTTGTTGTTTTGGGAAAAGAAAAGAGATGTATCACTGCCTCTTGGAAAAAAGGAATCACGCGTGGTTGAAAATTTTTTGGGATAAAAAGAAATCTGATGTACTTGCGTTTATTTTGTTGACTGAAATACGGGCCGTTCGATCGTTTGATCGACGGTCCATGTTTCAATATAAGAACTTAAATAAAATTGTAAATTTTATATATACGGGTAAATATAAAGAGTCGATTGAAAAAATGACTATTTTTTATCCGTCCGATTTTAATCGAAACAGTCCGAATTAAAATAAAATAAATTATAATATATATATATAAACAACCAAAAAATTTGGGATCTTTCAAATTTAAAATAAATTGACGGATAAAGTTAAATTGTATCTGTTGAAGTCGAATGGAAAAGTGGATATAGGAATTGTACCGAGTTTTGAGCTAATTGTCGGGATCTTGGTAAAAAAAAAAGAGTCAGGTTCGAGTGAAATAAAAAATGAGATTGGATTATTGCTAGCCTGGATACTCCTTTTCTACTGAAATTAATTTTATTGATGCTTTCTAACAACCTAAAAATTATTTTTTAGTTTGACGTATACAAATTATAGACATAATTTGTATAGAATCCAATTTGATACTTTTTGTGATTTAATATTAACAATATATATATTTATGTGTGTAAAAAGAAAAATAAGAATATAATAAAATATATGTAAAAATAAGAATAAATTATAAAATATTTATTTTATAAAACAAAAGATATGTATATAATCACAATATCGCATAAAAATAAAATTGAAAAAAAAATGTGAATGTGATTATCAAAAGATATTTTGTGATTTTGATGTTAAAATATTTAATTATATTTAATTAAGATATTTTATAAGATGATAGAAAAATAAATCCTCTTTTATTATTTAAAAATTTATAGAAATAGAGATAAAAATGTGAATCTTATTTATTATTTAATTTTTAAAAAATTATTTAGGGCCAAGAAGCATCGAAAAAGTAATTAAAGGAAAAAGGATGAGCCAAAATTGGGTGTCAACAACGTGTTGTATGTTCTGGTATCACTTAACCATGAAATCACTAGTTAAATCTGTGACACCATCGCACTACATTCTCACAGGATAACGATTCTCACAGGATAACGATCAATGCTGAAGGTTTTGACCAACTCTTCAGTGGAAGGGCTATTAGCATTTGGATCATCTCTTTTAAAATATTCTTCCTCCCCGTGTTCATCATATTCTGCTTCTAATTGAGATAATGTTGTAAAGAAAGCTCATAGAGTGGTGGATGTAGCCTAGCTGCTTCACATGTTCCTTTAATTGGACTTGATTTGGTTTCTGTTCTTTTGGGAGCCATATTATCTAAAATTACCAGGAACATAAAAAAATATAGTATAGTTGATTAATGTATTGTTAAAAAAGGATAACAGTAAATCTAACATGTAAAATAGTAAAATAACAGTTGCAACAAATCACACATCTATTGCACCAGGTAGGTTATCTGTTGTACCAAATAACTAACATGTTGCAACAGATAAGTAATCTGTTGCGATAATACAAAACATATCACTCATATATTGAGAAAGATGAATGGTATGTGCAACATATCACACATCTGTTGCAATATATGAGTGATTTGTTGGAACAATTATCTAACATGTTGCAACAGATAAGTAATCTATTGCGATAATACAAAATATATCACTTATATATTAAGAAAGATGAATGATCTGTACAACATATCACATATTTATTGTAACATATGAGTGATCTGTTGTAACAGTTATCTAACTTGTAGCAATAGCTGAGTAATCTGTTGTGACAATATAAAATATATCACACATCTGTTGCAATATATGAGTGATCTGTTGAAACAGTTATCAACGGTCAATATTGTTTAGATTTCCTCGAACATAAGGGCCATTTATCACAACAGATGAATGATCAGTTGGAAAAATCAAGTCTTGGACATGTCCTGTTTGAAGAGTTGATAGGATTTTATCCAACCAGAGATTCATCTGTTGCATCAAATCTTTAATCTGATGGTTAAAATATTGCATCAAATGGTAAAGATGTTGCACCATATGTTAAATATGGTGCATCAGATTTTTTATTCGATGGTTCCTCTGTTGCATCATATGGTTAATCTGTTGCATCAGATGGTTAAAATGTTGCATCAGAATTTTAATCTGATGGTTCCTCTGTTGCATCAGATAGTTAGTATATTACACCAGATGGATAATCTGTTGCATCAGATGGTTAATATGTTGCACCAGATGGATAATCTGTAGGAGAAAAAAATAGTAGCACGATTTTGTTCAACAAAACAACAACAATATTACCATTTTTACCAAGAACAAATCAACCCAGCAACGGGCACAGCACGAAAAACACCAAAATCGTTGTTTTGTTTGTATAAACACAAACAACAAAAATCAAACTTCAAAAAAATACAACAAACAACAAAAAATCATAATTCACTTCGAAAGAGAAGAGAAGAAATACCAGAAATTAGGATTTTATTCAGACCGTATTTTAAATTAAAGCAACAAATATTGAAATTGTTAACTAATACTATAAGAGAAGTTGGCTCAAATTCCTCGTTTTCTTCAAAACTATAAGGCTATAATTTTTTACCTGTGAAAGAAGAAAAGGAATGATGAAGAATTTGAAGCTGTTGTAGCCAGAGAGCAAGGTTGTACGTCGATTGACGATTGAAGTAGAAAAGAAACTCTAAGCCCAACTATTTGTCGTCGGAGGTTGAAGTCGTCCTGGATTGAAAGGAGAAATTTGCAAAACTATTGGTTGAGAGAAACTGTCGAGAGAGGAGAGAGACTGATTGATTTGGATTGAAGAGGGATGTGGGTTGGGCTGATTTATATTTTTGAAAAGATTAGAAAGTTTTGAAAATATTAATCAAGTTTCCTAATTATGTTTGGCCCTTTAAGTTGGTCAATATCATCAATCCTTTATTCAAGACTTAAAAGACACCTTTCCTTCAATTTTATCAACTTGCTTGGGAAAAAAATATTTAGAAACTTACTTGGGAAAATATGTAGAAACTCACTTGGGTAAAAAGTATTTACAAATGAGTTTCAACGATATAACAATGGATTATGTTTATTCTTTTCTGAGACTAATTTTTTTTTTTTTGAAAAATTAAAAAAATAAAATAATTTAAATAAACTATTAGTTTATTCAACTTCAGAAATTATGTACAGTAAAACATCGTTGTAACAACATTTATTATAGTGGTAAATACTTTCTAAAATTATCACTCTATATAACGTAACAATCATATTTAAATATTGTGCAATATATTTTTATAAGAAATATATTATGTATAAAAATACAACATTAGAAAACATGTACAATATCTAAAAAAAATTGCATTAAAGTTATGCATATCAGTTATGGCCATAACTTCACGAGAACAGACTGAAATTTGCATTTTTTACTTTAAATTGGTTAACAAATACATTCATTCTTCTTGGTACAGAAAATCTTTAAACTAATTTGTTTGCATATTTTGTTGATAACAACGAATAAGATCCAAATGTTAAATGCTATTATACGTATATAATAGTACCTCACTATAGCAACCATGCATGAAATTTTCCCAAGATAACCTTAAAATAATGTTTTCCAACTTTCCCAAGAAAACCTTATAATGATGTTTCCAACTCTAAATTTGATTATTATTACTTTATTTAGTAATTTAATGCTAAAGTTAGAAAAGAAAGAAATTATTTGAAAGAACAAGTAAAATACACTCATCAAATGCACTTTTGTTTGGTGAGTGTATTCCAAATGTGACTGTATTGCACTTGTATTGCTTCGTACCCGATTCCTTTACAATTGTGTCAAAACCACAGTTTATTGGCCTTCAATGTATTAGTGGGCATTTTAACTATGAATTTTTTTTGAAAAAAAGTATTTTATTATAAATTTTTAAAGTTGGAATTGAAGTTGTTTTTGGTAAAAGTTTTTACAATAAATAATTAGAATTTTAATGTATTTTTAAAAAAAATTATGAAATTTAATTTAAATAGAATTATTTTACAAAAATAAAAAATTCAGGATTGTTTTGAAAAAATAAATAAAAAGTAAATTAGAAGTAAAAAAGGTGAAAACAAGGTTCAGACTTTTAAATTTCAAATACAACTTCAAATTATATGTTAAATTTTTACGATCAAACATTGATTTTCAAATAAAGTTAAAAAAAATATGAAAAGGTAAAAAAAATTTATGCCCAAACGGTTGTTACTCCCCACCATTTTCCACCATTTCCTGTAGGTTGCTTATCGGGTGAATAAACATGCTTAATAGTTTGACTTATCAATTATCGGCTTTAAAACATTCTAACCCGCTAGCCTATCAATAAGATATCGGGTGGAATAGGTTAGTAATTATCGAACAGTTAAAAAATGGCTTATCGATTAACAACGTCCAAAGTGCTTTTTTTTAATGAAATTTACGCTCCTTACAAGAAAGAGAACTTTTTTACGGTCCTAAATGCTGTAATAGAGAAAATAGTAATACTAAGAACACTTAGCATTTGAAAACCATCAAAACAGAAGACAAGGAGCTGCAGGAATCAAGAATATAAAATTTTAATCCGTTCACAAACTGTTTATCTGATCACCCAATACTAATAAGCCAATTTTGCATTTGGCTTATCGATTACAAATCGGTTTTGAATACACTCAATTTTAATCTGTTCACAAACTGTTTATCTGATCACTCAATACTAATAAGCCAATTTTGCATTTGGCTTATCGACTACAAATCGGTTTTGAATACCTGTTGAAAGGATATCCATGATATTTCAAAGAAGCAGATAAAATACTCACAACACAAGGTGTGGCCTTTAGTGATCAACAAAGTAGGCAGCGAATCAAAGTCGCTAAATATTCATTATTTAAAGTGATGCGACAAGACAAAAAGTCAAAACTCTATATTTTCAAGTCTTACAATTGCAACCCAATTCAAAAGCCTTCAAATAAACGCAGATATAAAAAACAAAAATCACAACAGTATATCGTGGATGTTCACCAAAATCACAATAGTCATACTTCAGCAATATATGTGCAGTGCATGTACACCCAAGCAAATACAAGCGTTTAAAAAAAAATGAACCTAGAAGGAAATTATGAAAATGCCATGAGATGTTCAAAAAACTCAAACAAGATATTTGTTGATGCTCACCGTTTACCAGCAAATTGCAAAGTAATAAACAACTTGTGTCATAAGAATCTTAATTGAAAAAAGGAACTGATAAAGTGATAACAAAACCATGAACACCACAGACCTGGAGTGTTGTAATGAGTTAAGCAAACAAAAACACAATTTTTATCCGAGTTAAAAAAAATGCGACAACTTATAAAATGTAACAATTCTGTTTAGCATGCTTGTTTGAATCCTGTTCAGCTTTCTCCTTAAACTTCCGTTCAGCTCGCTCAAGATGATCTCTCAACTCGCGCATTGCATCCTCAGATTTTGCTTGAGTTTCTTTAGCTTTATGTTCTGCTGAAATCCTTTCAGCACGCTCAATAGCCCACTGCTCTAAAAGCCTATTTGTGACCACAATCAGCTTTGAAGTAACCTATCAAATGTGCAAACACAATATCAAAGGCATTACACCAAACTACGCGATCAAAATCATAGAGAATGATAACTTGCACGGCTAGAAAAACAGACTCTACTTAAATAACATTTCTAATCAGGAACTTCCCAATAAACTCAAATGCAAATTTTAGCTTCTCGCAGAATCAATTATGGTGCGCCAGAAAACTAGAACAAATTCAACATAAATTTTTCAATATATACTTGTTCTCAAGTCAGAGACTAGTTCATTTATGAGACAGACCTATGAAAGCAAGTTATGCACTGAAAATTTCTACTGACAGAGGCTACAGATATATCAAACTAAAACAAGCTTAACCAGAAACATGAAAATACAAAATCATATCCACCAACAATGGAATCCATTATGCCCTAACACAAGAAAAATTAGAGACTACAGCAACATATTCAATCAACCAAAATCAATAGGTATGACGGGAATCATGTGGTTCAAGATTGATAACTGCAGTCAAAAAGATGGTTTCAAATAGTAAAATAAGCAAAAGTTCTTCAGCAATAATGACACATACATTTTCAGTCAGACGAACCAAATGCTCCTCGTAAGACTTCCGAATAGGTTCATTCGACTCATCAACCACGGGCTTAGAATCACCAATCAAGGACGAATTAGCCTTCAACTCCTAATCAAGAATATTCATAAAATTAATTAACTGTCGAAAGTTCCAAAAACACATCATTACTCAACGTCCTTGAGAAGTACCATCAGAAAATTAAGAATAGAATCCAACTGGACTATTAAACACATACCTGTAGTTCTTTGAACAATGCAGTAGTATATGGTATACCATTATTCTTCCCTAAAACCAGAGATACAAGAGAAAGAAGTTCGTTCAGCTGGTCAAGTTTTTTCTGTTTATCTTTAGTCTTATTGTCAAATAGCACTACCCTGTTATCACATACATAATTGTTTCCTGCAATGGTAACACCAAAATAGCTTCAGAACAACCATTATATTCATGAGAAGCATAATAGGAAATGTATTTCAATCTAACGCATAGTCAGATTCTGAAAATGACAGGCATTAAAAGGCACAAGGAACATATAGAAGAAGATCAATCTTTAATAACAAAAAACAAAAGGAAGTACAGCCTGATGAACAAAGCAAGGAACACAGAAGGGAAATCAAAATATGGAGGATAATGGTTAACGACCTTTGGTAGAAGAACTCAAAAAGAAATATAGATTGGATATATAGCACTATAATATGTCATCTAGTTCATAAGTCCGACCAATAGGGAGCAAAGATATCAGACAAAATGACCTCTGCTAGTTATCTCATACCTTCAAAGGCTCCGGGCAGTCATTGCCTAAGTACTCATCCAAAGACTGATCACTATCTTCAAGTTCATCCCCACCAGTGAAGACAATAACCATGTAATCTCTAATCTTTTCGCCAAAGAACTCCCGGAAGGTCTGGACAGCAGTTAGTTCTTCTCAAGAAAACTGTGTTCGCACAGACAAAACTAAAAGAACAGCATGGATCCCAGCCTTGGCCAACTCCATGCATCTAACAAATTCTTTTCCAATAACCTCCGGCTCAACAGAAAAATAAAAGAGACCTGAAATTTCAGCAATCTCAAGGATCAGTGCTTTCACAGGATTCTAGAACAATATTACAAGAAGGATTTCATATGCAGTAACCTGAAATTACACAAATTTGAGATGGATGCAAGATTTACATCTACTGTAATTAGACCCATAAGAAATCAACTTGTCTAGAAAGGGAAACTACTAGCTAAGCTTAGAAGCCTCCAGATGACACACTTCAACTTCTGACGTTTTTTTACGACGTAAGATCAGATTAGACTTGAAAAAGGCACAGAAATCTGTTAAATTAAGTAGATTCAACGACTACATGTAAGACAAAGAAATTGGAAGTTTATAGGCATTAATACATACCATACAAATTCCTTGTGTCAAATCTTAAATACATTAAACAAGAAATTTAAATAATTTCATTAGTTATGCAGAAAATGAAAAGCTGAAAGGAGTCATATATACCAGGGGTATCAATCACATCAATTGTCCGACCACCATCTAGACGAGTACTCAGAAGTTCACAGGTACTTGTAACTCCAGAAGAGCAGTACTTGGACGTGAATGCCTTTCTCCCAAGAATGCTATTGCAAGTAGCACTCTTCCCATTACCAGTACGTCCTAGAAGAACCAGTGTCCGAGCTTCATTTGTAGTAACTTCCCAATCATCAGTAACTGCACTTCCACCCATTTTACTTCTTATTGATATCAAATCACGTACAACAACAGGACAGTGGCAAGGTAACAGATTGCAGTTGACAAAATACAACATTAAGAGAAATACAAAACAACTAGGATGACTGCATAACAAAAGTGAGAACTGAACATCCAAGAATGCAGAACTATTCAAGACTTTAAGTGATGATCTACATTCATATACAGTCAACTATAATTTTTCTGCAAGCGATTTTTTTTTTCCACATATTTTGTATGAGACTAGCAAACATACTGAGGTTTTTTTCTTTTAAATTAGAAAAGTTGAGTTCAGATAAGCTTACATGCACATCGACTAAGTCCACAGGTTTCCAAAACTTGATGCTCTAAAGAAATACGCCAAATTCGTACAAAAACCAGCGAATAAAAACATGTTCTTTGACAGAGAACAATGAGATAAGAAGAAAAAACAAAGAACATTTTACTGACCTTGACAAAGACGCTAGCTGCAGTGGTGAATACAAAGAATTTGAGCAACGGATGAGAAGAAATAAAGCTTTTATGGGAAGAGAGAAGACCAAAGAGTGCAGTGGTTTTTCATTCTCCAACACATTCACTAATTTGGATTTACGTATTTAGACACCTTTAGCTCTACCTTGGGAGTTAATGGTCCCAAGGTAATTAGGGGTAACTGTTTATAGTAACAGTAATTACTCCTCCATCCACTTTTACATGTTCAATTTGAGTAGAATATCAAAAGATACTCCCTCCGTCCCATTCTAAATTTCTTAATTTGGTGTCCCATTTTACTTGCCTTTTTTACTTATAAAGACAAATAATTTTCTTTACATATTTTACCCTTTGTATTAATTATTTTTTCTTTAAATTAAAATGTAAACATCATTTAATAGGGATACTATGGTAAACTAATCATGTTATTTATTATTTTTCTTATCCCAATTTGGGACGAGTAAAATGGAACGGAGGAAGTAATTTATAAGGGTATCCCAAGACAAGTAAAAATGGGCGAGGGGCAGCAACAGTCCAGGATTAGTTGCATCTTAGGTCTGTTCTTTAATTTCCGTTTTATTCATTCTCTAAACCCAAAAAAAAAAAAAAATCAGTCTTTTGAATCTATTTTACAGGGCACGAAGCGTTGTTACTTGCTGTAAAATAAATTGAACACATTTAGGGAGAAAATATATGAACATAGAGGGTGTGTTTCGTGAAGAAAACCATTTTTCTTGAAAATGGGTTTTTTATAGTACAATAAGTGTTTTTTTTAATTATTTTCTTGTGTTTAATACATATATAAAAAACATTATCATACTATATTTGTATATAATATAAACAAGTACTATGGGTGGTGGGGCGTAGGCCGTAGGGGCAGGTGCGGATGGAGGCAACGGAGTGGCATTGAGATGTGATATGTTGGAGGGTGTAAATGACACAATTAGTATGAAATGCCATTTGTGGAATAAGAAGATTGATGGCAATGACCTTTCTCTGTCATGGTGAATTGGATATTGGATTTGAGTAGGGCTGTTATTGTGCTAGCATATGAAACTTTTTTCTTGAATTCCTCCGGTAGATAAGGCCGCCGCCTCAAGAAAGTTGAGTGTGTTCTCAACTCGCCAAAACATATTTACCCATGGAGTCGTTAGAAAGAATTGAGGGAGAAGAGAGAAACATTGCGACTATTGTAACACTTGCCAAAAAAATAAGTATCGCGTTACAAAAAGTGATTTTGTAAATATGGCTGAAGAAAACACAAAGTTTTGTACACCATAAATCTGGCAACCTTTCGTAACTGTTTGGGAAAGAAGTATAAATGACCAGGACATCTTTTCAAGATAGCTTCGAAGCCTCTTCTTTTAGTCTCATGGCAGGGCTACTGTGCATGTATTTCTAACACCAGCTGAAAATTATGAAGTAAAACTTCTATCCATATGTTGTACTCCATTGAGGAAATTAAAGATACACAACCCCTTCATGCACTCTCCAGTTAACAAACAAATACCAAACAACAATTTTTTTTAAAAAGTACCATAAACTCAAATAAACAATATATATATTCTGCTAATCATAAAAAGTTTTCTACCACATTAGGGAAGATGGCAGAAAAGAGTTGAGTGAAAAATAGAATCCATGTATGAGTAGTCATCAATTTACAAAAACATACGCATCAAGAACTAGTAAGTATTTTATAAAATACGACACAGGCCAGCTTGAAATCTCAATTTTCTTGCTTGGTGTTCCTCAGCCAACCTTGGACGCTGTCTGTCTAAGCCCTCTCTCACCATCAGACGCTTTTATATTTTCCCAGTTCATTAGAGAAGCTTCTGCATTTTGTTCAGCTTCCAACCGAGCAGCACGCTCCTTTGCCATTTCTGCTTCAAGATGCTCCATCTCTCTCAGCTTCGATTCAAGCTGTGAAATGTCAAAAGAAACTGTCACAATTACACATACATGAGAGCTAAGGGGGTATAGTGTGGTTCATCCGAATAACCTTCATCAGAAAATCTCACGATATATAAAAGGTCAAAACTGTTTTACATATAAATTGTATATATGTTGAATCTACTTGACTTCACATGGTCTGTTATAACTCTAAGGGGTATATATGAGTGATTATAACTCTATATATTTTGACTGACCAACATGGACTGTTATGGGGACAATCAAGATCTTTCCAGCCGCAGACTATTTATGACTGACCAACTTTGTTTGTTATGGGGACAATCAAGATCTTTCCAGCCGCGGACTATATATGACTGACCAATTTGGTTTGTTATGGGAACAATCAAGATCTTCCCAGCCGCGGACTATATATGACTGACCAACATGGTTTATTATGGGGACAATCAAGTACCTCGTTCACATTAAACCATGAAATACTTGCCCCACACAACAAATCTAGACTTAGATACTAACTAATTAATATTTGGATACAACAATTCTATTGAATTAATATAATTACTTGACACAGGAAAAAGTTTATGATGTCTCGAATGAGCAGAGATGAGAGCAAACATCACTTTCTTTTTTCTTGGCAACAAATATTACATCATAACGGTTGAATGCATACCTCAGTTCCTTGAACAGGTATGCTGTATATGGCTTTCCACCATTCAAGTCCATAACCAAGTTCACTTGTATAAGAAGATTTCTCAATTGTTCAGCTTTCTTATTGTCGAAAAGTACTTGTCTATTACCATACTGTTTGAGAACATCCTGTATCAGTAGAACAAGTAATTAACAGTACTGAATCAATTTTCACACTCGTGAGCAAGCAATTTTAATGCTTTTATAAACATATGCTACTAGAAGATTAATAAATAAGAAAGTATGATCTGCCACTGCCAGTTCAATTTACACCATATCCAATCATATTAAATATGATATCTGTAAATAATCTAACCTTTAAAGGCTCAGGACAACAGTCTAAGTATTGGAACAAAATCTCATCATTTTCTTCAAGCTCATCTCCTCCAGTGAAGACCACAATCATGTAATCGCTAATTTTGCTCTCAAAGAGATCCAGAAAGCATTGCACAGAAGCTTGTTCTTCTCTTGAAAATCGAGTTCGTACAGACAGAACCAAAAGCACAGCATGCATACCGTCCTTAGCCAGATCGAAGCACCTAACAAGTTCTTTTATGACAAAACCAGGGTCACGGGAGATATCAAACAATCCTGCAATTTGCAGATTACAGATAAAACAAGATGCAACGGGCATACAACGATCAGAATGAATGTGATCTCATTATATGTGGAACATTAATTATGAAGAAACTTAGCTCTATATATATATATACCTGGTGTATCGATCACGTTAAGCGTCTTTCCATTTTCTAATTGAGTACTGTGAAGCAGTTGTAACACCAGACGAGCAATGCATCGACTTGAAAGCCTTTGTTCCAAGAATACTATTGCCAGTCGCACTCTTCCCATCACCTACACGTCCAACCAGAAGCAGTGTCCGTGTACCACCATCTTCGGTAATTTCCCGGTAACTGCTCATTGCACTTCCACTCATGATATCCTGTTGAAACTAATTATAACAAACTGCGGTGAGTCCGAGTCATATATAAAAACAGCAGAGTCCTAAACAAATGGTAGAGATCTTCGTGGACCCGTGAAGGGAGTTTCAGTACTCAATCTTTACTATATATAATTCCTTATCAGAAAACGCATGAACATCTTTCCTTTGATAGATTAAAGGCTACTATATAAATATGAAAGTGAAGTAATACTCAACTAAGATCAAGTTTAAAAGAACGAGAAGACGAAAAGTTTAAGCCATTAAGAGCTAATCATGTTGTCACTCACATAGGAAAATAGAATTTCAACAAGTAACAGCCTATACAATACTTCGAGAAACAAATGCATTTGATACAAAACAATAGTGTTTCTACCAAGTTAGTTGAAACCAAATATGTGATTGACATAAAAGAGTTCATACTAAGAAATACAGAAAACAGTAGTCTTTGTTATGGATATGGTACTGCTAAATACACACACACAAAAAAAAGGGACACATATCAGTGTTCTTCCTGAAATCATGTTAAAATACAGTACATACTTTTAAAAACAAAACAAAAAGAGTGAAGCATTGAGAAAATGACCTTTTTTTTGGCTGACCTTAGTACGCAGTAGTAGTAGATTGAGCGACTGATTGAGGAGTAAAACTCCTTTTAAAGAAATGAATACTGCACCTTTTTCTGAAAGGACAGTTTGACCCTTCTCTTTATCCAAGTATTTACAAGTGGTTAATGCTAATCCTTGATTAATTGTAAGGGTATCTTTGTCATTTTATAGAACCTTCCCTGCCTTTTCATTTTCCAAAAGTTTACATTTACGAAGATAACCGTCTGTCTGCCTTAATTAGTACTCTCTCACTTCATTTTAATAACCATTTATTTTTAGTGATAAAATGAATTTTAATATATTAAAAAAAAATCTTTGACCCTTAACATTAATTTCTTAATGAGTGTTGAAGTTAAAATATGATAAGTAAAATTAAACAGAAGAAATAATTTAATATTTTTCTGGAACAACAATTTTCAAAAGTTTCTTTTGATGTCTGATTTTAAAGATTTTTGGTGGGAGTAGATCTTTAGGCAGGACACTTGCAAAATGTCATGAGATTTACGTGTGGGTTTAGTTGTGTGAGATTTCTATCTCCAACGTCTGATTGTATATTCTAAAATGTTTAACACTCAGTATTTTGTGAGTCGCTCGACGGTATCGACATCATGTATCAAATTGCATTGTTCACCCACAAATTCTTTAATAAAAAATAACAAAAGGTCAATTCATCTATGAAAATATGAAGATTAATAGTGATTCAAATAATATATCATGGTACTAAATATAATTACTACTAATTGAGCACATGGCGACGATTAATATTATTTGAACATTTTTTAAAAAATAAATAGACGATCGAAATTTTTTGCATCTGATGATAACTTAAACACTATTGCACTATACTTGAAAAAATTGGATCTCATGTACTCCTCTTATTTTTTTTCTTGTAATTATGTTATTTTACTAAAACATAGTAAAAATTAAAGATTCATGGGCATAATCAATGCGACTTACGCTCCATTTTTCGAGGCTTATATTTCATACGGAAAAGGGTCTAAGATATCCTTCAACTATTGAAAATGGTACAGAAATACCTTCCTTCAATCTTTAGGCTCAAAAATACCCTTTCATCCATCTATTTGGCTCAAAAATACCCTTAATGTATTAGAAATGGCTCAAAAATGCCCTTCTTCCTCTATTGGTTCAAAAATACCCCTCCATGCCCTTCTTCCTCTATTGGTTCAAAAATACCCCTCCATCCACCTATTTGGATAAAAAATGCCCTTAACATTAAATTTAAGTCCAAAAATATCTCCTCCTTTTAACAAATTCTGATGTGAAATATAATTTTATTTAAATTAAATACATGACATTATTTTTATTGGTCCACATGTAATTAGACTCAAATTCATTCACAATTTAATGGTTCTCTTTTCACTAATTTTTTTAGTTATATATAAAAAATTAAAAAGCATTAATTAATGTTTAAGTGCAAAATTAGAAAAGAATTCCTTAAATAGGATAATTAGCAAAGGGCAAATACTCTCATAGTTGATGATTATCTATGTGAGCTCAAATATTAGAAAACATATTTTAGGTAAAATTTTGAAGACTTTTAGTTCTTTTTAGGTTTTGAAATTTTTATATAAAAAAAAAACTTGAAAGTAATTTAAGTCTTTATTTAATTTAGGTAAGAATGCATAATATTTTACACTTCTATCCTTCTTCAACATGAAACCATAAAAATAGTAATAATACAAAGAAAAATATTAATGATATATATATATATATATATATTAAAATGTAATTAAAAAAAACACCCCTATGTGAAACCAAAAAAAATAATAATAACTTTTAAAAAAAAAACATTCTCCCTTAGAAGACTTTACAATAGATAAAATCATTTAATCTTTTTCCTTTAATTTTTATTTTATTAAATAAATATATAGAATGGAACTAAGAGTCCTAAAATATATAAATATGAAACCCGAAACTTATAAGAAAATTAAGAGTCCTAAAATATACGGAAGAAAATTAAGAGTCCTAAAATAGAAAAAATATATTTCTTGAAAAAATAAAAATTACCATAAATTTAGCTATTTTGATGTACCATAAATTACTTGATAACTTGGTACCAACCTAAAACTAAAAAAATAATAATTAAAAAAAAAACCACCCCTGATGTAAAACCCACAAAAACTATATAATAATAAAAAATTATAATTAAAAAAAATAATAATAATAATATAATAATAAAAAGTTGTAATCAAAAAAACCTCAAAATAATATAATAATAAAATAAATTGTAACTAAAAAAAGCCCACCTCTACGTGAAACCAAAAAAATAATATACTAATTAATGCATATCTATTCCACCAAAAAATATATAATATCATAATTAAAAAAATTTAATTACAAAAAAAATTACCCCTGCGTGAAATCAAAAAAAATAATATAATATAAAGGAGGAGACATTTTTGGACTTAAATTTAATGTTAAGGGCATTTTTTTATCCAAATAGGTGGATGTAGGGGTATTTTTTAACCAATAGAGGAAGAAGGACATTTTTGTGCCATTTCTAATACATTAAGGGTATTTTTGAGTCAAATAAATGGATGAAAGGGTTTTTTGAACCTAAAGGTGGAAGAAGGGTATTTGTGTACCATTTTCAATAGTTAAAGGGTATATTAGACCCTTTTCAGTATTTCATATCTCAAATTTATTATGCCTTGTTTCATACTCCCTCTGTTTCGAATTAGTTGACCCTATGGGCTTGACACACCCATTAAGAAAAATATTAATTAGGTGCTTACTTTATCAAATTAGTCTTATTAATTATACTTTGAAAATATATATTTGAATAAATATATTTTGTTTAGTCATTTAATGTCAAGAATAGTATTGGAAAAACATAATAAAATTCTCTTGATTTCATCAAAGGGACAACTAAATTAAAACAAATATTTTTAGAAAGAGGGCCAACTAAAATGAAACGGATGGAGTATTAAGTAAAATATTTACGTCACGTCTTCATCTTTTAAAATATTAAAGTTTCCTTAGTGAGTAATCACTTTGATCATGGAAGCTTTACCAATGGACCATCTCCCAATTTCCCGGCTGGAGGTCTGTCTCACCAACCAAATAGTTCCACTACATGCGTAATGAGAGGGGAGACAGGTCACTCTCTATATTCAGGACCCTAGGTACCTGACCCTTCTGGCCATGGAATGTCTGCGTCAGGGTTTGTCCGGTTATGGACAAAATGTATGAATGGAAACTTTGTTTCATGTGATAGGCTCAACTTTTCAAGAGGAGTTGACTCCAGCGAGCCTGTCGACCATGATGAACTAGATAAACACCAGCCTTCCCTTCTTTCCACCCTTAAATCCTCTCCTGTTGTCCTAAGGTCCAACTTTTGTGAGCATACCTAGGGAAAGTCAATCCTCCTTAGTACCAATGATGACTCTCTCCTCACCCCCAATACCCCTTTTACTAGAGAGGTTAGAAAGGGTAAAAACAATGGAGGCCCTGCAGGAGAGCAACGGGGAACTGGAAGGCCTCCTAGCACAACTAAGAATTCCCAAAATGGATGTCTTCACTCTGGAAAGACTTGTAAACCTAGAGTTCAAAGATCTCATTCACGAGATGGCTATTATTCTCTTGCCCCAACTGTTGATAAAACTAGACCTAAAGTTAAATGTGTCAAACCTTACGATAGAGGAATACTTTACTGCCAAAGTGTCATCTCTATCGAGGAAGAGGAAGAACTCAGAGATGTATGGCCCCTCCAATCCATTGGGGAACGGGAAGGAAATATTGACAGTCCCTCATCAACAACAAAAACAATGATGAAGAGTTGTTTGATTTGAAATGCTAGAGGGGCCAATAGTGTAGAATTTAGGAAGCAATATAAGTCCATGATTAACATCCACAACCCATGCATCCTCGCCCTCCTTGAAACTAAGATGGTGGATCATAGGAACCTCTCTAATGATCTTGGTTATCATAACTTCATTGAGTCTAGTGCCAATGGTAGCTAGGGTGGCATTGTCATCATATGGAAGGAAGACAACATCACCATCACGATCCTCTCCATCTCCTCTCAGGTCATCCATGCCTCTGTTAAGTTATGTTCCCCCCCCCCCTAATTAGATGCTTAGCATTGTTTATGCCAATAATGATTTTAGTAACAGAAAGCTTCTCCGGGACCAGCTCATATTCCTAGCTGATTCCATGCCTTCTATGGACAGTAATAGTTGGGTAGTGGGAGGGGATTTCAATGAAGTCTTGTAGACACGTGATTTTTTACCCTCCCTGAGTGTAAAATATATATATGTTTCGCTATTAAATATTTTTATTATAATTTAATCCGATAGTATTTTGATTCTTATTTTATTTTATTTTTAATAAATTTTAGTTGAAAAATAAATAATTAAATAAATTTAATTTTGAGATATTTTATTTTTATTTTTTTATTTTTTATCCTAATTTTAAAAATTATACAAAAATTCAATATATATATATATATATATATATATTATTTATTATAAATTCAAATAAATAAATAATAATTTTAATACTATTTTGTTATATTTATTTTTGCCTATTTATAAATTGTTATTATGTTTTGATTAATATAAAATTAATTAATTATTATAATATTTATTGCTATTATTATTTTATTATTTTTATTTATTTTTTATCATTTATTATTATATTTATTGTTTTCAATTAAAAAAATATATATTATTTTTTTTCAAAATTCAGAAAATCCTATCCTAATAAATAACTACTTCCCCCATCCCCCCCCCCCCCCTCCAAAAAAAATAAAAATTCCTCTACTTAAAAGGATTCCCAACCCCCCAACACATAGACACACACGGAAAAAACAAAAAAAAAACGGGGAGACAACAAAGAACAAAAAAAACAAAACAAGAAGTTAGAGAAAAAGATGAAAAAAAAGGAGACAGAAGAAGACAGTAAAGAAAAAAGAAAAAGAAAAAAAAGGGACACTTAGAGAATGAATCACAGAAACTGAGAGTACGGGAAAACGGAAGAAGAAAACTATTTGAAAAAGAGAGGAAAAGAAGCGACGAGTTTGAGTTTTGAGGTCTTGTTCGAGTTTCCGGCAAAGGAGTACTTGTTTCTATTTTATCTATTTTACTACACAGGTTTTTATTCAATTCCGTATTATTTATTTTTATAAGTTTCTTGATGAATCGAAATGTGAATAAAATTGTTTAGAGGATATCATGCATTGTTTAGTATCTAAAATTTCACCTATTCTTGTATGTTATTTTCTTATGACTCTTTTTATATGGTGTTATTAACGTGATGTTTGTATTTAATTGAATGTATGCATATTTTCGCTTGCATACATTTCATCAATATAGATTTCCTGTCTGACTATTTATTCAAGTTAAAGAAGTTAGGAATCCTATATTAAATCTTAAGAGCATACTAGGAACTTAAAGAAAAATGTTTTCTTAAAAAGTTTGTACATTGAGGTTTCTACCAAATTATGTCCTTCGCTGAAATGGAATAGGCTTAGAAATGTTAATAACATGATGAAGAGTGAACCACATGCAGAAAAATTGGCCGTATGAAAAATGACTATAGAGATAACTTTTCCTAAAATGGGCCATTGCCTTTTGCCATTGCTTTCCTTTTAATTTTTCTATGTAGTTTTCCTCTATATTTTTGTAAATATTATTAACTTTGTAGACAATTACACGACTGCGTGGGTCATGATGACATGTTTGAGGTTTAATCAATTTACTAGCGTGAGTTTAAGTAAGACGGGATGCGAATTTATTCTAAACTCGTCGCATAAAATAAAAGAAAAGAGAGAAAATCCATTCTTGAGGGAATAAGGTGAGTTGTGGAATAATTCAAAACTCGTTGTAAGATAAAGAATGAAAAAGAATAAAAATGAATAAGAAAAATTATTTCAAGTTTATGAGAGACAAAACAAATGCCTTTTAACGCTAGATAAGTTTTAGGCACGCTTAATATATCCGTCTCAATTAAGAATGCGGCGTATATATCTTTTCGAGACATTTAAAATTTAAGGATGCAATAATGCACCTTGACAAATATTTTTTAAAAAATTAACTTTCACTGATTTGTTTAATATAAAATAAATAGACAGATTTTAGATATTAAAATGAGCGAAACAAGGCCTTAAAATAATTTATCAAAATAGTTTAAGTCAAGATAAATCGATAAAAGCGACCGTTCTAGAACCACGGGACTCGAGGGGTGCCTCACACCTTCCCCTCGGTCAACAGAATTCCTTACCCAATCTTCTGTTTTCGCAGACCATAATAAAGAGTCATTTCCTTTTGATTAGGGATTCAAAAAGGTGACTTGGAACACCATAACTCGATTTCAAGTGACGACTCTGTAAATAAAATAATCTCTATTCAATACCGTCACTTTAATTGGAAAAATCCTTCGACCTCGATCCCTCCGGGCGAAAAAGGGGTGTGACAAGTCTTAAGAGCTAGTGAGAAGTTTAGTGGCAACCCCATCAGCATCCACAGGTCCTTCCTCTTCTGGGATTGCATCAATAAGTGCAACCTCATGGACCTAGGATTCATGGGTAGCAAATTTACCTGGTCCAATATGAGATATAGAACCAGGCAAGGCCTGATCCTGGAAAGGCTAGACAGATGTTTAGCTAATGACCACTGGATCCACCTTACCTTGAGGCCTCTGTCACCCATCTCCCAAAAATCTACTCCGACCGTTCCCCTCTTCTCCTTAGCCTTACTAGAACCGCCCAATCTCTCTCAAACCCCTTCAGAGTGGAATCCATATGGTGTAACCACCCTGATTTCAACAACCCCATCCTCAGCTCCTTCCCTAAGGGGGTTGACCTCACTAATGCCACCCACCGTTTTGCTAACATAGAAAAATCCTGGAATAGAGAGAAATTGGAACAGTCTCCAATTTCAAAGAAAAAGCTGAGGCGAGAGCTACTTTTGGTAATATATTTAAAGCTAAGAACCACATTCTATCTAGGTTAACGGGTATCCAGAAATCCCCTCACTACCCCACTAGCTCCTTTCTTCAAAACCTGGAAAACTCCCTCACCAAAGAGTTTAATTACATGCTAGACCAGGAGAATAAGTTTTGGAAACTCAAATCCAGGATTAACTGGCTCTTAGATGGGTACAGAAATACTAAATTCTTCCATATTTCTACCCTTAATAGGAGAAAAAAATAGAATTAACTCTCTCCAAGACAATGGTTGCTGGATCTTTGAGCCCTCTGAGATCTCTAAAGCTATTACCTCCTTTTATAATTCTCTGTACTCTTCAGATCATACCTCCTCCCCCCTCGATACCAAACTAACCCCTCTAGCCAGGGCTTTCTTAGATCCTCTACCCACCCCTTTATTAACTCCATTTCTATCCTTGAGGAGATAAAAAGGGGTTATTTTTTCCTTTGCCCCTACTAAAGCCCCTGACCCTGATGGGATGCATCCTTTCATATACCAGAGGTATTGGGCCAATATGACCCCCCTACTCCAAGAGTTTTGTAGGGCAACCTTCACTTCTTGAAAGATGGACTCTGCAGTTAACACTACCTTCTTATGTCTCATTCTAAAATGCAGGGATGCAACCTCCCTAAAAAACTTCAGACCCATAGGGTTGTGCAAGACCCAGTACAAGATCATCACTAAAATCATCACTAACAGATTAAAACCTTTCCTCCAATCTATCATTGGGCATGACCAAGCGAACTTCCTTTAAAAAAGAAGAGTTGTGATAATGCCATCATTGTCCAAGAATACTTAGATCACTTCAGGAAAATGAAGGGCATTAACCTTAATATGATTCTAAAAATTAATCTAGAAAAGGCCTTTAATAGACTAGAATGGTCTTTCATCAGAAAAGCCTTGGCTTTTATCAACTTCCCCCCTGGCCTCTCTAAACTCTTTCTCTCTTGCATCTCTTCCTCTTTTATTTCTGTCCCTGTGAAGGGAACATAACCCCACCTTCAGGCCCACCAGAGGGATAAGATAAGAAGACCTCATGTCATCCTATATCTTCATCCTCTGCATGGAGCTCGTCTCAAGAAGAATTAACTATGAAGTGGACATACTCTAATGGTCCCCTATTTCCATAAGCAAAAGGGGTCCAAAATTTTTTCACCTATTCTTTGCTGATGACCTCACTCTATTTGCTAGAGCTAATGTCCAGGACTGCTATACCATCATCAACACTCTTGACAGTTTAGTAAACACTCAGGTCAAAGAGTTAACAACAACAAATCTAAATTGCTCTTTTCCAATAATTGTAGCGAGGCATCCAAGCTTAACCTCTCCTCTATCCTAGGCATCAAATCCAGCAATAATTTTGGGAAATACTTGGGTTTCTCCACTTTACACAAGAAGCCTGCCCCTGCAGACTTCCACTTCCTCCTTGACAACATGAACTCTAAGCTGGCAGGTTAAAAAACCAAGTTCCTTAACATGGCTTGCAGAACCACTCTAGCCAAATCTTGTCTGGACAACATGCCAAATCATATTATGCAATTCATCCTCCTCCCCAACAAGATCCACAAACTCATTGATAGATCCCAAAGAAGCTTTATTTATGGTTTCTCTAATTCCAGAAAGAAGATGCACATGGTGAGTTAGGAGACCATCACTAGACCCAAAATGAAAGGAGGGTTAGGGATCCAGAAGGCCAACATAAAAAACAATACTCTTCTCAGCAGCCTAGCCTAGAGACTAAACTCAAATCCCCTACCCTTTGGGCTAATGTTCTAAGTCAAAAATACAAGCACACATCTAAGAACAACCCTTCCAGTGCCTCAAGGATTTAGAACAACATTCAAAGGGGCTGGTATCTCTGTAGGGATGCTACCTGTTAGTCCATCCACAATGGCAACAAAGTGGATACTTGGGAGGACTGTTGGATCCCCAATCTCCCCCCTCTCAGAAACATCATCCAAGGGTCTATCTTTTGTCATAGCATCCCCCTGTCTTTCTCCAATATCTGGCAAAATGGCAACTGGAATCTAGATCCCTTTCTTTTTTAAATTCCCCCCAACATTCTCCACACTATCAAGTATACCTTCTTTCCAAACCCTTTAATCCAATAGGACACCCCACTTTGGCTCTTAAGTGGGTCTAGAATGTTCTTCTGTAAGAGTGTCTATGACCGTATCTACTCCAAAAGAGTCACTTTCCACAACAACAACAAATCATGGGGCTGGATTTGGAAAGCTTCAATCCCTAAAAAGCTGAAATTCTCCCTTTGGCTCCTGAACCATGACAGTCTCCTTACTAAAAAAACCTTATTTAGAAGGGGTATTAGCATCAACCCGGCCTGCCCTTCTTGTTCTCACCCCCAAGAAGACATCCATCACATCTTCTTTGATTGCAACCATGCTAATACCCTATGGAGAGACCTTATGCTTTCCTATCATGGTGAGGCTAAATCACCATTCTGAGATTTTCTCTTTCAAATTGGGAAACCACCCGGAGAATCTTAAACCACACCAATTTCGACAACAGAGTTGATTGGACCACTCTCCCACCCTTTTGCCTCTAGAATATTTGGAAAGTAAGGAACAATAATGCTTTCAACAACAAAAATTACCCTCTCTCCTTTCGAAATGCCTGCTCGAAAGCTGCAGAATTCTTCCACATGAATAGGCATTCCATTAGTAACCCCGACATCAATAGCTCCATCGGCTGGAACCCCTCAAACACGTTTACAAGCTCAATACAAATGGATCATGCCTGGGAAATCCTGGTAAATGGGGGATTGGTGGAGTAGTGAGAAATGAATCGGGAAGCTGGGTGTTAGGCTTCATGCAGAGCTTCCACCATGCTTCCAATAATCTCATGGAACTCATGGTCCTTGTACAAGTCCTACAGCTCGTTATGGAGCATAACTTGTGCCTTGTCGAGATTTATGTTGACTCAAAAGAGGTCATTAATTAGATAGAAAAAGGCAACTTATTGTATAACTCAATCATTTATGATTGTAGGTCTTTGATAAGAAGATTGGGCAAACCTCTCGTTCACCATAGATACAGAGAGCAAAATAAGGTAGTTGACACCATGGCGAAGGCTGGAGCAAGGATGAAATATTTTGACAGTTGTAAAGTTTTTATAACCGCACCCCTTTAGTAATACATGATGTATGGGTTGATTTAGAAGAAAAGTGCTACCTACGAAATATTCCTTCTAACCAAAACTGTACAAGGCTTCGCCCAGTTATTTTTGTAATTATAATGCCCCAAATCTGGTACCCGAAATGCCACACGATACTCATGACCCTGAAGGACCACAAGCTAACCCATGACTAATATCTATAATTGAGCACTGTATAACATACTGCATAAATGCAAAATAAAAGACTAAAAGACCATAAGGTTTAAAACTGAAATATAACTGTAAATGCGGTATAACAATACCAAAACTGATATAACCGTCTTAACATTCTATAGTCTGAATAAGCCTCTAACTGTCTGAATAAGGAGTTGATGGGACATGTCCCCAACTAACTCCAATTGCTGAAATAAACCAAGTACTGAAATACTGAAATGATAAAGCATCCTCGAATGATAAGGACTCACTGCTAATCTACTGCTGTTGACTGAAACCTGAGCTGCTAAGTGCGATCGGGAACCTAAGTGTCCGAACCTATGGTATAAAACACCATAGCGCAAAAGAA
Organism: Capsicum pubescens; assembly: GCA_030864215.1. Classification (NCBI taxonomy): domain Eukaryota; kingdom Viridiplantae; phylum Streptophyta; class Magnoliopsida; order Solanales; family Solanaceae; genus Capsicum; species Capsicum pubescens. Next base: position 52,404,453 of record CM061543.1, on the reverse strand, counting down.
AAGTATGCGTCAGTACGTGAGAATGTACTGGTACGTAAGTGAGGTAGGCTGAATGCATGGGGCTCATATGCATGAACTATAACTGACTGATAATATGAACATGAACATAAATGCGCGAGGATACATGCATAAAAACATAACTGCAACTGAAACATGGGGATTCTGAACGCTGAATATACTGATAACATGGACTACTGATAACTAATATAACTGATACTGGGTGACTGTTGCTGACAGTCTTGATTCTGATGAAACTAGCTGAGTTTCGTACTGAGCTGAGTGACTGTATCTGACAGTCCTAAAATCTGTAGAACTATCTAAATTCTATTACTGAGACTGAGACTGTGGAAAGTAGTCTTCTAACCGACATACCCCTAATAAGCTATTATAGCTGAGTTGGGGTCCAATTTGTAACCCCAATTGGAAGGGTGTCAATACCGCGCCACTGGTAAAGACAAGCTATGAGTGACCCTCATCTGGCAGTGTCCACAAAGGAGAATGGTGGAACCCTCATTTGACAGTGTTAATCCACCTCATCAACTCTCAACTGTCAGTGTTGATGTCTCAACCTATGCTGGCTACATAGTTCTGGAATGCAAGGATTGCTTCTAAGGGGTCACACCCTCTACTGTCAGTGTGTGCCCTCATCCTTGGGTTCGCTCGGTGCTAAATTCTTCTCCCAACTGAATAGACACTGAACTAATTATACTGAGATAAATTGGACTAAGTTCACTGAGTTCCATGGACTGATGAAATATTACTGAATTTTGTTAACTGACTGAGTTCATGAGATTACTGAGTTTCCTGAGTCATGTAACTGACTGAATTCTACTGAGTTCTGAAACTGACTAAGAATACTACTAATCACGGCGTGACTAAGATTATCATGAAACTGCCACCGGCTTTAGAAGCACAACTAAATTATCGGGTATAAATACCCCCAGGACTCGATAGTATAATAGTAAATCATGGCATAAGATCGAAAACACAACAATGGCTATATATACATATCCATAATTCATTGACTAAGACATTACATCAAACACTTGACATGCATTAACTTGTACATGAATGGGGATTTCATACTAACATACTATAATGGCACTTTTTCCTCACCTAAACATTTAATCAAACATATGGGGAGCACGCTTTGGTTATACCATCATCAATGCATCTAATTATCATGGTTGCATAAATCAATTTGCAATTTGAAGGGTTTATCATGAATATTATGCAAAACATCACATACTTGGATCAATCATTGGAACATGTAATTTAAATCATGAATCAAAATCCACAACAATATGAACATGAATCTCAATTCAACTAAACCATGAACATTCATGAATACAAAATCTTTGGATTTTGAAAAGAGATTCTTGATCTTCGAGGGTAAAAGGGACCCATGAATCAACACTTGACATACCTGGAAATCTAAGTTCTTGAGGTTCTTGGAAAGATTCTTGGAATTGGCTGGCCTTAAATTCTTGAGCTAGGGTTTTTGCCTCTTGAGAGAGAGAATGATTTTGTTCTTGAGAGAAAGTGAGGAAAGATGATATAATAGGGTTTTTAGGGCATAATTTTGTGGTTAAAAGGCTAATCTGGATTATGAAAAAAGACCTAATTTCCCTTTAGAAAGTTTTTATTTTTCGTCACTGAAAACCCGATTTGGGCACCTGGCGTGACGCGGCGCTATCGCACCGTGTCTCTGGAAAATGACTACTGAGAAATTGCATCATGGTACGACGCGGTGAAATCACATTGCAATACTAGATGGGACCTGGAAGCTTACCGCGACGCGGTGGTATCGCGTTGAGACACTGGAAAGGGACAATTCTGAATTTGAGCCTTGGCGCGACGCGCCATAATCGCGGAGGCTCACTAGATTTTGACGATTGCCATTTTGGCATGTTCCGCGACGTGTTGAAGGCTCAGGTGGCACACTATCTTACTAAAATGGCTCTAACTCTTCGCCCGGGTGTCAGATTTGGGCGAATTTGGTTTCGATGGAAAGCTTAATCAATTTTTCACAAAACAAAAAGTTTTGATCTTGAAAATTCCACATGTATGAAAGTGGATTCATCTTTTAAAGTAAGTCTTTAACATTTTTGAGACGATTTTAAGCTAGGTAGAAGTACGGGGCATTACAGTAATGGAGCCAGACCGAGCTTCCGAACTAGTAGCTTCAGCTACATTTTATTGAATGCTTTCTCAACCACCAAAAAAAAGTAAGAATTAAGTTATATGAAATGAAGGGAGCCTTTTTTTATCACCTAATTATAACTGATTAATATTTTTTGTACATATTTATCATTTCAATAATAATAACTTGGTGTGGTTTGATGCAACTTAATGGTATTTTACGTTTTAGATTTCATTTAGCTATTTTACTAAAAGTACGCAAAAAAAGATATTCTGTAACACTCTAAAAATTCAACTTAAGATTAGAATCATGCTTCAAGTACATGTAAAATTAAAAATCATGTTTTGATAGTATGAGAAGTGATTTAGATGTGTATTAAGGCCACAAGTAACTCCTAGCTCATAGCTAAGTTGAAACCTTTCTTGCTGGTGGTATTCTTGCGAAGGATCTCTCAATATTTCAAACAAGCATAACTCCTAAATTCTAAAGTATTTTTGAACTCAAGACCCATCAAATAAAAGCACTTTGAGTCTTCTTTCCAACATACCTAGTTTTGCCTTAGTATGATTCCGGAGATAAGAGTTATGATCATTTTAGTGAAACATTGTCCAATAATGAGAACCTACGAGTGTAGGTACGATCTTAGTGAGATTGTACAATCGTAAAATGCTCTTGTTTGATCAAAACAACCCCAAACCCTGAAAGTTGACAAGTACCTTCCAACCACGAGAGAGAATCACAATCTTGGTTTGAAACCACGATCTTAGGTAAGATCATGAGTCCTAAAGCTCATCCGGTTTGGACTTTCAACCTACGAATCAAAGTACGATCGTAGACAGATATCACAACCGTACCATATCTCGTCTGATCAAGTCCAGAGAGCCTCCAGTCCAACCATCCAACCACGAACACCACGCACGATCATAATTGAGTCCCATGATCATGGGATGGTTCATACGACAAAATTTTGTAGATTTTCAGTTACATTTTATAAGGGGCTTTGCAGTCTTTTCTCATTATTTTTACATTAAAACTATGTCGTTTAAGTCACTTCGAAGCTGATTATTAAGATTAGAGGCCGTTTAGCCATAAAAATATTGCTTTTTTTGATATTTTTTTCACTTTTATTAAAGTTGTGGTGTTTGGCCATGAAAATTCAAAAAATTATTCCGGAATTATTTTCTGAAAAGTGAAAATAGTTTTTTGTTGTTTTCACTATTTTCCAACATTTCAACTTTTATTATTATTACGTAGAGCCCCAATTTTTAAAAATTTTACACAGAAACCTTGTAATATTTAAAAGTTTTTTAAGTGTTTAGTCACTGATGCAATTAATGATGATTTTTTTCATAATTGTTGATTGAACATTGATTAATACAAAAATATCACCATCTTTCGGTTGAGATTACATCTAAAATATTTTTGCATTATCTTTCTTCAATTTTGTTTCAGCTCTAGTTTTCTTCAATTTTTGCATTTTGCATTATCTTTCTTCAATTTTTGCATTTCGGCATTTCGTTAATGCAAACTTGATTCGAGTAATGGAAATGTCTATATATAAGAATCACATTTATTTTTTATAAGCAAGGATATATTAAAAAGAAACCAAAAAACACAGAGTTTAGGTTACATCTTCTCTGGTTCCAAAATGAAAGATTCATGAATGTTTACACATGAGTTGGTACTTCTAAAATACTGAGTTTCTGATATGTCTGCCCAGACATGCTTTAAAGCAAACACAGGAGGAACTGCAAAAACCTTTGTTGTCCCAAAAACTTCCTTCCTAGCTCCTTCTTTTGCCATGATATCTGCAACACTGTTCTATTCACGATAGCAGTGGACCACTGCTGGATGGCCCAATCTTCTCAGCACAGACCTTCAAGCATCCAAAATGTGGTCATAAAGTAGATTCCCTTATTTTAGCATGTGTATTACTTGTATTGAGTCTATGTTGATCTCAATTGGGGTGAGATTATGGAGTTCAACAAGCCGGAGTCCTTCAAGGAGAGATAAAAATTCCATATGGTTGTTGGTTGTGGAGGGGTATCCTTTGTGGAAACCAATAATCCAATCGTCGTCGTTGTTGCGAATCACTCCTCCTATCCCCTCAGTACCCGGGTTTCCCAAGAAGGAACCGTCAGTGTTGAGCTTGAAAGTAGCTTGGATTGGCGGGTTCCATTTCACAGCTAGGGTGGTGAATTAGTATGTTAGTATGTAAATTAGTAGTTGAGTGATTTTGATAGTTTTTAAAAGTTGGGGGCATAAAATCATATTTAATTTTTTTTTTCAAAAGTCTAAAAAAATCTTTCAAAAAGACATGGCCAACTCCAACTTCAACTCCAATTTCACCTCCAACTTTAAAATTTTTTAGTTTTCATGGTCAAACGGCTAGTTAATATTATCCTAAGTTCCTCATTACTAAAAAAACACTCGACACTTAGCATCATAAGAAAGAAAGAGGCGATTTCGTCCCTTTAAGACAAACTAGGGTTTTCTAATCTCAGGCTTTAGTTTCAAAGATTTTTTCAAGGTTCTCATCTCTAGGTATGTGGGGATTTCATCAATGAATTTTCTTTCACTTGTTATGTCCCAAAGTTAACTCAAATCCTCAGTTTATGGCTCGTTTGGGATTGCTGTTACAAAACTGCTTATTTAAGAAACACTTTCATAAAATAACTTTTCAGAAAAGTGTTTTTGAAAAAAGTAATTTGTGTTTGGTAAATCCATTTGAAAAATATTTTTGATAAACAGATTGTGTTTGGATAATCTTTTTCAAGAAGTGTTTTTTTGAGACAAATGACCAAAAAGGCCATGTATCAATAGACTTTTACTACTAAAATCAATTTATAGAGAAAAATTATTTTAAATATTTATTATAACATTTTTAATTAAAATTTTATTTTTATTTAATTAAAAAGCACGTACTCTAAAATTTTCAATCAATATTTATATACATAAATACATTAAAAATATTAATAATGATATATTACTTAAATAATTCAATATCACTTTAAAATATCAAACAAAAATAAATATATAAATTATTTCATAAATTAAATCATTATTTATGAAAAAATTAATGACAAAAATAATTAGTCCTTCATACATCACAAAATCCTCAATGATTTCATCCCTAATTTTACTATGCAATATCTCCATACTAGTAGAAGACCAGTCTTATATTTCTGAAGGTGTACCAGAAGGCTCATCTCCTTCTTCATTTATGTAAACTACATGGTAACAAATATGTCACTTTTCATGAATTATTTATTTAAAATTAAATATTCGAGAAAAAATTTACAAGTGTTGTCAAAATATCATTTATTCTTGTAACATGATTCATCTGTCATTTGTTATCATTAATAATAAAAAATCAAAAGTTATATATTCTTCGAAACATCATCAATGATTTTTTAAAATTTATTTAAGAGAAAATACATAAAGTCCCCTGATGTTGGCTGATTTTTTCAAAAAGACACCTAAACTATACTTCCGACCTATTACCCCACGAATCTTACTTAAATCATTGCAAATACACTATTTTTGGCTGAATTTCATTCACAAGAAAGAGAGTGAAGCACGCACCAATCAGATGTTTCCACGTGTTAAATAATTTAATTTCATATTTTATTTATATTTTTGAAAAAAGTTTTCCTTTTTATTTTATTTATCACCCTACCCCCCTCTCCCCCATCCTCACCCCATCCAACATCTCCCTCCTCATCCCCCGTCCAGCAGCTTCCCTCCACCCCCACCCCCATCCAGTTGTTGATTTCTCCGTTCTTCATTCTCTTTGGATTTCAATGTTAATTTTGTGGTTCAGTGGTTCCAATTTCGTGTTTATGTTAATTTTGTCTTGCTTTCTAATTTTGTATTGATTTATGTGTTTGTTGATTGCCTAATGATGAGATCAAAACTCCATTAAATGGAGTTTTATAGTTCTTCTAAGAGGATATATATTGGGTTTTATAAAATTGTTCAAAATATAAAAAAAAAAACTGAAATAAAAACTTAAAATTGAAGAAAGTATACATGGTGATGGTAAAAGGTGAGTAGAGTTATGGTGATGATTGAGAGGATTGAGGAGACAGAGAGTTATGATGATGATGATGATGTTATTGTTGTTGCTGTAATTGATATTGTTGTTGCTGTAATTGTTATTGTTGTTGAGTTATGGCGATGGAGAAGAAGCTGTCAATGGGAAAAAAGACAATGATGGGTGGGGGGTGTTGCGGGGGAGGGGGGAGGGGGTATGGAACAATTTTAAAAAGTAAATAAATATTAATTTTTTTTTAAAAAAGAAGAAAAATTATATATCAAATTATTTACACGTGACAACTTTTAATTGGTAATAAAGTCAATGTGTGTGTATACACGCAGAGGGTCAAAATGGTGTATTTGCAATGATTTAAGTAAAATTCGTAGGGCAATAGGTCGAAAGTAAAGTTTAGGTGTCTTTTTGAAAAAATCGGCCAACATCAGGGGGTATTTATATATTTTATTTAAAGAAAATGAGTGAAAATACAATAATAATATATAAATCATAAATAAAATAAAGAATTATGATGTAAATATGAATTATAAAATATTAAAATCAAACTTAGTCATACTTATAAAATATGTTATTAATATGTGTGTGTGTGAGAGAGAGAGAGAGAGAGTGTGTGTGATAGGAATATTTTAGTCATGAAAAAAATAATTTTCTGTTTTTGCTTTTTTTGAAAATAGAAAAACTGTTTTTGCTTTTTTTTAAAAGCACTTTTGCAAGTTTACCAAACACATTTCTTTTCAGAAAAAAGTATTTTTTTCTCAAAATAAGTGTTTTTATTGGGGAAATAAGCAATCCCAAACAGACACTTAGTTCTTTCCTCAGAGCCTAGGGTTCATGAATATTGTGAGTTCTTTGATAGTTTGGGTCCTTGTTATAATTGAGATATAAACTCATGTTTTACCATGAATTTTAATATCATTCCATGCCTATGATTGAAATCTCTCACTATATTATGTAATCCATGATTCTCGGACTTAACTTAATTTTTTTTTTCAGTTTATGAGAATTGTCATAGTAGTTGCATTCTTCAGAGATGACAGATTATGAATACTTGATGACCTAGGATTTCATGCATATATTTATGAGTATTCAATCCTTAGGTTTTCACAACTGAAGGTTTCTAGATTAAATACTTATTTTTAATCTTCAAAATATTATTATTATTGAGTATTCCAATTATCAGTTGTTATTCAGTTGGAAGTAGTATTTAGCACCAAACGGAAGCAAGAATGAAACCTCACCCGTTAGTTAGGCTGAAGCAAGGAGTAATATTTCTTTTATTGTAATTTCAGTTTTCAGATAGCTAGAGTTAGTTGAGGACTTGTATTAGTAACTCATCTTAGTAGTGGCTTTTAGACAATCAACTAGACTTTCAACATGATGATTTTGTAGACATTATGATTCTTGATATTTCATATGACTTTACTATGATTGTATCTTTCAGCTCAACTTTCGTAGAATTTATAATTGACTTTATTATTTTTAGTGTCATGCCAGATCATGGGTTAGCTTGGGATAACTTGTAACTCTAAGCATCGTAAAAAAAAGGGAATCAATTTGTTAATCAATCTAATCAAAAAAATTTATACAAATATAAAAAAGAGAAACACAAATAGCTTTTTCTTGTGAAGTTATGATCATTTAAATTATATTTTTTCTTTTAGATATTCATACATAAAATTACAATATATATAAATTAATGATTATTATTATAAAATTTTAATATTTTATTTTTATACATAATATATTTCTTTGCATCTAATTTTGATGTACCAACTATATTTCAATTCATCTTATTTTTAAAAACTATTATTGTATCACATATTAATTGAGCAAGTATGATTATAATGAATTTGTGATTTTACCAAGAATGTACTTGGTATAATAAATCTTCCTATTACTGTTATTGATACGAGTACGATCATGATTATGGATCAATACGTAAAGAACTCGTGCTCGGGTGACTGGCCAACTAATGGAACAAGCTTTGGAGTGTTGGCTCAATAAGGGCATTTTAGTCATTTTGTAATAAGTTGTAACCTAGGCTATAAATAAAACATATTAGGTCATTTTCTCATAATTTTGATGATATTTTGAGAGCTCTTTGAGAGTGTTCATACAAGTGTGGATATCACTTGTGACAAGTGTGGAATCACTTGTGTTGGTTGTTTGTTTTGAAGCATTGGTTGCTTAGGGATTCCGTTCCCTTGAGGTCACCGTAATAACTTGATGTTATTTGTATGAATTCTTGGGTCTTAGTGTTCAATATACACTTTGATTTATAGTGTTTATGCATTGTGTGTCAAGTTATCTATCATTCTATCTTATTATTGTTGTTGTGTTCATTCTCGGTTTTGAGTGTCCAAACCCGAGACCTTGTTGTGTCATTTTTGTTCTTGTTATTGTGTTGTAATCTTAGTTTGTGGCTTGTTGATTATAGGTTTTGAACACCTTAGAATCTTGTTGTTATCGTGCTTGTATTGTAATTGTGTAGTGAATCCGAGAGGGGTCACCAAAAGGGGTCCTCGGTTCTTTAAATTATGGACTATTTTGGTGTGTGTTTGTCTTTCTTGTCGATCTTGTATCATTTGGTATCAGAGCATGACTTGATTTTGTTTTCACAAGATCAATCTTGGGCTAGCTAGCTTAAAAACACACAAAAAAGGAAAGTGTAGAAGTTGTTCTTGTTCTTGGCCGAGACATGTTTCTTTGTGGCTAGATCTCGCAGTCTTTTGTTTGTTTAGATTGTTTCTAGTGTTGGTTTCTTTCTCACCAACACTAAAGTGTCTAGATCTAAAGGTTTGAGCTTATGTTGTTGACCTTGTTGATGTAAATTGGAAATTGGTCGTGTGTTGATATTGTTGATCTTGGCCGTGTGTTGCAATTGTTGTGGACTTGGAGGTGAATGTTGGTGGTGTTCTTGAGAAATTGTTGTTGAGATCTTGTTATTCTTCACATCTTGACATCTCTTAATCAGTATAAAGTATAACGTAGATCCAAAAAAAGTGTAAGATAAAGTTGAAAGGTTATTGGTGAAGAGACTTGAACACATCACTTCAAAAACTTGTCAACCACTTTTCCATATTTCAAGGACCTTGTTTTGTAGGAATAGTAAAGTCAAATCTCATTTTTTGAGTTGGAATTTGAAAAAGTTTCTAATACTTGATTTTTTCCATCAAAAGACAAACTCATCCATTCCAAATTGTATCAAGACAAAAGCTTCAAATTAGTGATTAAAAAAATATTGTGTGGGACCGCGACCAATTACGTGGCTGCCATGTCATCACATTTTACTGTTCACACAACATAAATAAGCTCGAATTTTTTGATTTCTTAGTTTTTAATCTTTGTTTCTTAGTTGCATTTTGTTGATTCTATTGCTAATTAACAAACTAGTAATTGTCTACTAGGTTGTAAATTAGTTTTGGGTCCGTTTATTCATGTCTACGTTTCTTTGTGTGCTTTTATCTTTTCAAAAACTCGTTGTAGCCTTTTGATTCAAGTACGTACAAATTTATTTTGAGTCGTTGCAAACAAAAATCCATTCCGACCTTAAGCCGCAAGTGGGACCAAGTAACTTCATTGGAGTAAAAACGGTGTACCAACACTTGTGAGACCAATTGAGTGATACTTGAAAAAGTGTGAGCTTGAGAGTTAGTGAGGGTGATTTTTGCTAACCATAACTTGTTATTGTTTGTGTTTTGTTTAGTATTTCTTATTAGGTACGATGGCTTCGGGTGAAGGTAGTCTAAGAGCCTTGAGAGAGATAACCATGGATGCTTTGTCGGCGACCATAATGAGCGTGAAACATGATCTTAGTGGTCGAATGGAGAGAATGGAGGGAAGGATGGACGAGATGGAGTGTTCCTTTTCAAGGAGAATGGATACATTGGAAATTCGTTTAGATTCCAACCATTCAAGTCCGAAACACTACCACACCTCGACTAGTGGACATGTTACCACCCCGGATACACTTCCCTAATTGCTCAATCCACCTAGACCAACCCATGAACCCATCCACCAAGTCCCTACTTATCCAAAAAAGTCCATCAAGAAGTTTCCCAAATCTGAGACCCCCTTGATATGTCGAGAGCACCACTAAACCAAAACCAACCAATCCAAATTGATGATGTGGAAGGTGAGGGTTTTTATGGAGGTGAGGGGTTAGATGAAGTAACTCGCTTTGCGGAATTTGTGCGCAATAAAAGAAGAGCTTATGGCAGGGACATAGAGACCGAGGGGGAAGAGTTGGACCGGCTCCTCATGGTAGGGGAAACTTGGGACACCGACCTCATGATCAAGAAGGTCTAGTGGACCAAGGAGGCAATACGGGTAGAGACACGGGCCTAAATTCCATTAAGATTACTCTTCCTTCATTCAAAGGGACTAGTGATCCATCTCTCTATCTTGATTAGGAGTTACAATGTAATCGGATTTTTCAACTCAACGAGTTAACTTCCCAAAAGAAAGCAGCACATGCCATTGCTCAATTTGAAGGTTATGCATCTATTTGGTGGGAGACAAAACGATTGCAAGGGGAAAGGAATGACAATCTTGACCTTCCGAATTGGTATGAATTGAAAGCTTTTATGAAGGAGAGATATGTCCGGAAAAGGTACAAACAAGAGCAACTAACAAAGCTCTACAACTTGAGGCAAGGATGTAGAAGTGTGGAGGAGTATTATGATGAGTTTCAAAACTTGATCCTACGTCTTGACATAGTCGAACCTCCAAATCATTGCCTAGCTCGGTTCAAGGGTGGCTTGTGCTATGAAGTTATTTGTCAATTAGTTGTCCACAAGTTTGACCGAATTGAGGACCTTGTAGAAGCGTCCATTGAAGTTGAAAGGAACAATCATGCTAAGAAGACCTTCGGGTGGGACAAGTCCTACAAGCCCTTAGAGAAGAAGCCATTTGATAAAACAATCCAAAGGTATCCATGGCTTGAAGGTACTAATTCTTTCACTCTTAATCCTAAGGGTATCGTTTGTTTTAAATGTCAAAGTTGGGGTCACAAAGCTAGCGAGTGACCAAACCGAAGGAACATTATACTAGTGGAGGGTGATCTTTATTTTTTTGGAGATATAGTGACCAAAAATGATGTTAGTGAAGGAACCCCACAAGAGAATGATGGAGATGATGGTGAACCCGAGAGGGTGGTGGAAGAAGGGAAAGTTAATGTTCATTGCGGATTGATGAGGAGAACACCTCATGATGATGCTTGGCCCGAAGAAGGTGAGGTCTTGATTCCACTTTGACCTCTTGATGATGAAGAACCCGAGAGTACACTATGGTCCTTGCTTCAAGGAAGTACATTTTTCTTTTTGTCTTGTTTCTTGTCACGCTTAGGTGGATAAACAAGTATTTCTTTTGGTGCTTAGAAGGGTATCTTATTCCCTAAGTTCCCATGGCATGTGTAGAATGTACACTCGTAGTTGGATATTTTTTTGTTGATTATGCTAACTTTAACCCTCATGTCATGAGGAATATGTGTTCTTTTGAAGGTTCAAATTCGAGGTCGAATCTTTTTTCAAGAAAGGAAGGATGATACGAGTATGATCGTGATTATGGATCAATACGTAAAGAACTCGTGCTCGGGTGACTGGCCAACTAATGGAACAAGCTTTGGAGTGTTGGCTCATTAAGAGCATTTTAGTCATTTTGTAATAAGTTGTAACCTAGGCTAAAAATAAAACATATTAGGTCATTTTCTCATAACTTTGATGATATTTTGAGAGCTCTTTGAGAGTGTTCATACAAGTGTGGATATCACTTGTGACAAGTGTGGAATCACTTGTGTTTGTTGCTTGGGGATTCCGTTCCCTTGAGGTCATCGTAAGAAATTGATGTTATTTGTATGAATTCTTGGGTCTTAGTATTCAATATACACTTTGGTTCATGGTGTTTGTGCATTGTGTGTCAAGTTATCTATCATTCTATCTTATTATTGTTGTTGTGTTCATTCTCGATTTTGAGTGTCCAAATTCGAGACCTTGTTGTGTCATTTTTGTTCTTGTTATTGCGTTGTAATCTTAGTTTGTGGCTCGCTAATTATAGGTGTTGAACACCTTAGAATCTTGTTGTTGCCGTGCTTGTATTGTTATTGTGTAGTGAATCCGAGAGGGGTCACCAAAAGGGGTCCTTGGTTCTTCAAATCATGGATTGTTTTGGTGTGTGTTAGTATCTTCCTTGTCGATCTTATATCAGTTATACATAATCAAAATGGGTAAAAATCATCCCCCAACTTTACTTTAAAAATCAAACTCCTCCCTCAACTTTAAACAATAAGCATTCTCCCCCCTTTTTCCTACTTGTCTTTTTTAAATACCTATTTTGCCCTTACACTATTAATCTTTATTTTTCTTTACCTCTTTAAAATAATCATATTTTTTATTTTTTAATATATATAGTAAATTTTTGTAAATAAAAAGAAAATTATTTTCTAAACAAAAAACGTGAGAAACATATATTAAGTATATAAGTTAGTGATGTTCTAAATGAAATAAATGACCATGATATGAAAATTTATTTATTAATAATAGTTAAAACAGTAATATCTATTTATACTAGTGAAAATAACAAATAAAAATAATTTCATAAACATATTTCAATGCATGTAATATATAACATATAACAAAAATGGAGATATATTTTATACTAAATTAATTTAAAAGTTTACTTATATTATAAATATATACTCCCTCTATTCACTGTTACTTGTCACTATTTCGCTTTTTGAGGTCAACCTCCATGAAATTTGATCAATATTTTAAGATGTATAATTTAATATTTAAATTTAAAATTTAGGTGATAAAAAAATATATGAAAAATGCTATAAGTTGCAATCCTTCTTCATATTAATAAAATGAAAAAATATATCTTAAAATATTTGTCAAAAGTTATGCAGGTTGACTTGAAAAAACGAAAAGTGGCAAGTAAAAAAGAACCTAGGGAGTATATCGAAACTCATGTGCATATATATATATATATATTACACATGCACACACTTAATGCTGTAAAATAAGAGATAAGGGACAAGGTACCTCCTAAACTATATTTAAAGTTGTTATGACACACTTAAACTTTAAGGGAGATCTAGTACCACCTAAACTCATTTTTGTTAATCTGGCCGTCAAGTATCAGAATATTTTTGTACTTCTTTTGGGGGCGACAAAAAATACTTGTGCGTTATGTCAATAAAATAACAATCATAAAAAATAACATTAGCTTTTGTGACAAGTTCATTAAAAAGGTTATACTAAAAAATTTAAATAAAAATACTTGACTAAGATAAATAATGTATACTATAAGAAGATGTTGCTAATGCCAAAGTTAAAATAAATATTGTCAAGATAAAAGGGGGAGAATACTTATTATTCAAAGTAGAGGAGAGTTTGATTTTGAAAGTAAACTTGAGGGGGGGAAATGATTTTCACCCTAATCAAAATATAACACGAATAATCGATTATAGAGAAATCATACTAACAAATGTTCTTCTGGACCCTTCTACTATGTCCGTTTTGTAATGTAAACACTTCTACTTATATATTTGTCATCTGGACCCTTCAACTAACTAAAAAATAATATTTCAAACCCTTTGACCGTTGACCAAGCCTATGTGGTATTAAAAAGGCTGACTAGGATGAGACGCGTGCAGACACGCGCCTAAGATGTGAGTGGGGATCAATTTTTGATCAATTTTATACTAAAATAATTAAAAAAAAATAATCCCCCCAAAGCTTTTCTAATTTAATATATTCTTAAAAATTAAAGCCCTCTCCCTTTCCCCTTCCACCCCCGCCCCCAGAAACAACCATTGCAGCCCTCAAAGCTCCTACAATCATCTCCACATATATTTCCACGAATCAATTTGCAAACCCTAGAACAAACATTCTCGCTCAAATTATCAACCAACTCAAAAAAATCATACAACTCTTTCAGCTTCTTCACATCGCCACTCATCTCCTCCTTCTCAAATCTCTTAATAACCCGATTAAATGTCCCCCTCGACACTCGATAACCCTTTACCTCTAATAACATCAGATGTGGAGAAATTATGAAAGGTAGATGGTTGATAAGAGAGCATGTGAGATGCACGTGAGTGGACAGTTGAAGAAGTGATAGATCAGTGGTTGATTGATGAGGTGCCGGGAAATTTGAGGAGGAGATAGAGAATGGTGACGGAGAAGAAGAAGAAGCCATCGTTGCTGATTTCACATTCTCCTTTGTTAATAGATTATTTGAAAGAGTTTCGACAGTTTTTTTTTTTTTTTGGGGGGGGGGGATTTTGGTAGGGTTTATGGATGAGTGAAGAGAGAAAGGGAAGATCCATTATTTCTCAATGTCTCTTATAACACTTACAATGAGCAATAGCTGCCTCAATTGACCCTTCAAATCTCTGTAGTTGCACTACTACTTCTCTTAAGAAAATTCAAATCATAAAATCCATTAGAATTCAATGAAAATGATGATGAAGATGAACCATTAGATGATGAAGAAGAGCCATTAATGTTGGTGAATTATCTGTATATTTTCCAATATGGCAAAAGGGGCGCTGGAGATGGAGATTATCCTATTGATGTGGAGTTTTATGTTCATGGTGTGTCAAAAGTTTTTTTTTCTGTGATAATTGATCTGTAAAAACTTTTTTTGACCGATGAAAAAAATATTGTTACTGCTTTTGACAATTCTTGGCATTTTGAGTCCAAATTCACCATTCTTGAATAGAAATGCAATCTTTATGTGTTTTGTGTTTATGAGGTGTCAAAAGTTTTTTTTTTTTTTTTTGATAATTGATCTGTAAAGATTAATTCTTTAAAAATATTTTTGGACTGATGAAGAAAATGGTATGAGTGATTTTTGACAATTCTTGGCATATATTTTATAAATTTTTCTATAATTTATAAAAGAATTTTATTTAATTAAATTTATTTTTAATATTTAATCTTATTAAAATTTTAAAAATGACATGAAATTTAATGTAATACCTAAAAATGACGTGAAAGCTGACGTGACAGATGACGTGGGGAGAGTGTGTTACACTCACCAAAAAGGGGTTTAAAATATTATTTTTTAGTGGGTTCAGAAATCCAGATAACAAACATATAAGTAGAAATGTCCAACTTACAAAACAACGTAGTACAAGGTCCAGAAAAGCATTTTGCCATTTTTATGAAATCAGAAATGCTGGTATATAAATTTGACGGTTATATATTCCTATAATATATGAACTCACGTGGATAGCGCATGCATAAGTTTTCAAATCCCTCTCGGGTTTACGATTTTACCCCAAAAATATTTCAAAAACAAGCTAATTCCGTTCCCCTGTCCTTGTCGCCGGTTGATTTCATCGATCGCCGTTCAATTATCATCGCCGGAAAATGGAGCTGAGGGTAGTATCGTCAACTCCAAAATCCGATCACGTAGCCGGAATATCCTTGAACATTCCGGTGAATGACTCGAATAATGCAACGACGTCGTTTTTACCTAGACGGCTTCGCCGGCGCCTTCTTGAAACCAAAAGTCCTTCCGTTATTACTGCTCGAGATATTGAAACTAAGCTTAAGGACGCCGAATTACGTCGTCAGGTAATTATATTTTGATCCTATTGCTATCTCTCTAATAATATCTTTTGATAACGCTGGTCTCCGAAACAGCTCGCACGCACCTCGACTAATTTCAGGTAACTCTGTCCACTTAAAGCTAGAGGAAGAAATCATCTAGTATGTTTGTCTTTGTTGGGAATTGAACTTGAGACTCGTGGTGCTCTACTTATCTATCTAATTACTATTTTTTAAATAACCTTGGTGTTAGCCTGTCCGCACCTCGATTAATTCCACGATATACATGTCACCTTTTACTAGCAACAAGTGTTAGGTAATGCTGTCCTCCATGGATAGAAGTCTAGAACAAATAGGAATAAATCACCAAGTGTTTTTGTCTTTGCGAGGAATTGAACCCGAGACCTCATGGTGCTCTTCTAATCTATCTAATTATTTTTAAAAAACCTTGGTGTTAGCTTGTGCGCACCTCGACTAATTCCACGAATGTCATCTTTCACCAGCAACAAGTATTAGGTAACTCCGTCCTCCATGGCTAGAACAGATGGGAAGAAAGCACCTAGTATTTTTGTCTCTGCTGGAAAATGAGCTTGAGACCACATGTTGCTCTGCTATCTATCTAATTGTTTTTTAAATAACCTTGGTGTTATCTTGTGCGCACCTCGACTAATTCCACAAGATACATGTCACCTTTCACCAGCAACAAGTATTAGGTAACTCTGTCCTCCATGGATAGAACAGGTGAGAAGAAATCATCTAGTGTTTTTGTCTCGGCTGGAAATTGAACTTGAGACGTCATGATGCTTTGCTATCTGTCTAATTGTTTATAAATAACCTTGGTGTTAGCTTGTGTGCTCATCGTCTAATTCCACGAGATACATGTCACCTTTCACTACCAACAAGTATTAGGTAACTCTGTTCTCCATCACGAGAACAAATGCGAAGAAATCACCTTAGTGTTTTTGTCTCTGCTGGGAAATTGAACATGAGAGCTGAGACCTGATGGTGCTCTGCTATCTGTCTAATTTTATACATAATTGGTGCAAAATGCATGGTCTTGTTTGTTAGGATAGGTAATACAGAGGTTAATTTTTGACTTTTGTATTTTATAATTAGTGGTAGTAGAATGAAAGATATTCTAGAAATGGCAGAGAAAATGAATTTGCATGCTTGACTACTCCCTCCGTTCCAAAATAGTTGTCAAGTGTCGCTTTTTAGAAGTCAATTTGACTAATTTTTAAAGCTAAATTAGACTAGATTAATTTGATATTTTAAAATCAAAATTTAGATATTCAAAAAGTACCATAAATTACATTTTTTCTCATATCAATATGATGGAAAAAAATACACCTTAAATGTCAAAGTTCATTTCGTTTGACTCTCAAAAAGAATTATTGATATTCTGACAAGTATTTTGGAACGGACGGAGTATTTATTAATGAATTGATATCAAAACTTTGAATGTTCCAAAATGGAAAGATTGTTATGAATACGAGTTAGACGGAGGCAAGATTTGTTTTTTGGACCAGCGTAGCTTTGTCGAATTTACTCCTTATGTAGCTACATCTTTAGAGTTGTCCATTTATAAATTATGCAGTGGAAAGTGATCATTTTCCAAATTTGTGATTTGGTGGCATTCTATTGGGGAAGAAGAGTGCCATTTCATCCATATGAAAACTTGAACTTTAGGGGTTAGGGATGTTTTTCCTTGTGCTGCTTGATAGGTTGTATAAAAAACCTAAGTTGCTCGGACTCTTCAAAAATGTCTACGGGTGCGTGTCGGATCCTCCAAAAATAGTGTATTTCTGAAGGATCCGACACGGGTGCAGCAACGTTTTTGGAGAGTCCGAGCAACTTAGTAAAAAACTGTAAGTGAAGTATGGTTTGTGGGTTTGGTACGTCAAGGTTGTTTATAGGTATCTTCGTAGCGGGCCAAGGACTGCAGGCACTTCCATAAATGGAAAGAAGGATTAGGAATGTTCTCTCAGCTATGTAACCTTACCTAGAAGAGGATGTCTTTGCTAATAGTACACGGCCAACTGTTAAGCAAAGTTCTGGATATGGCATAGGGGAAGCAAAATATTACTCAAGGCTATAGGCCTTCTCATGATATGGATATGGCATAGGGGAGCTGCAAATACTAGTCAAGGCTATAGGTCTTTTCATGATATGGATATGCCACGGGGAAAGTGCAAAGTACTATTCTAGATTTTAGGTCTTCGTCACGATATAGCACTGGCGGTCTGGCGGATACCTAACCAGAATGAAACTTGTTTAGCATTTTATTCAAATCGAGGAATGCTAAATAAAAACTACTTAGTATTTTGTAGTCAAACAGTGTAGCTGCAAATGAGATTTCTGGCTATATATATGCTATGGTTTGAATGGAACTTTGTCTACTTCAGATATTTAGTAGAGGTTTTTTCTAGTGCAGATATGCTACAAGAATTGATATGCAATATCCGTCAAACTCTATTCTGTATCTACCGAGGATATTTGATTATCGAAGAAAGTTTACTTTACTTGGAAATTTAGGAATGATAGTGAGGCTAATGACTTCTGTTTAGGAATCTTTAATGGAATGAAGGAATTTGTTTTTTTTATTATTCTTGGTACAAATGTGTCAACTACCGAAGGGAAGTTTTTTTAAAAATATCAATCATCAATAGTTTATTAGATTCTTTAATACATCTTGAATTCTAACCTTAAACTGTAAACCACACCGCATTCATGCATTGACTTATAAGGTAGAAATTTTGTGTGAAGTAAAAATGAAAAAAAAAAAAAAAGAAATGGAGAATAAAGAGATACTAAGATAAGGTAAAAAATAAGGAAGAAGGAAGAAAAAGGATTGGTAGACCTAATGACTTTGTAAGGTGAAACGAGTTTCTTGTCAAGTTGACTTAAAATCTTATGCTAAAATCTCATCTATTTTTTCATTAAAGAAAAGAACTCGTTTACTATGTTTAAGTCGATTCTAGCAAAAGAACTTGCGCTATATTGCTTTAGTTGATAGGTATCTAACATTTTTTTATGTTTATCCGGTGTACGTTCAAATGAGTTGCAGAGCAGATGTTTTCTTCATCAAATGCATGATAATCGGTGCCTTAAATTTGAATTTCTTGTTTCCTTTATTAATTCACCTCATTTAATTGTTTAGTTGACAATTGGGTTAAAAATGAAAAACTTGTTCATGATGGCTTTGTAGAAGAATATGTGGGGTTCATATTTGGTATTGTTTAGAAATTTGCCAACTTGCTTAGCTCTTGAACAATGCAAGTTATAGAATGACATTACCACAACGAATTTGAGCCTAAAGATCCTGCCTGATGTAATATTTGAAATAGTGTGCTTTAAGTTTATTTGATTCGAAGAGGAGCCTTGGAGTAACTTCACAAGTTGCTTCCATGTGACCAGGAGGTCACGGGTGAGCCTTGGAAACAGCCTTTGGCAGAAATGTAAGGTAAGGCTGCGTACAATAGATTCTTGTGGTTGGGCCCTTCCCAGGACCACCCTACGCATAGCGGGAGCCCCCCCCCCCCCCCCCCCCTTTTTAAAAAGTTTACTTGATTCAGCTAAGTACTTTGTCAAAACTTGTAGTGGAGTATTATGCTAGGACATTTTTTTACTTGAAATGAGTTGCCTCACTTCAGCCCAGTCAAGCTGCTTCGATGGTTTCAAGTATAAATTAATACTGATCCAGGAATTTATCAATATGTTATTATGCTTGATGTGGTTCCTCACCAAACATTAATAAAATGCAGCAATTTTATGAGCTATTGTCGAGCAAGGCACGGCCAAAATTGAGATTGTCGACATGCTCATTACCGCAGGATGGGGAGCTTAGAAAGCAACTAGAAGCCAAGCTTCTTGCCGCTGAAAAGAAGAGGTAAACTGTTCGCGCTCTCTATATTTGTCAATCTTCTTCATCACACATTAATGTTTGGAAAATAGTGTTTTTCTCTAAGTTGCTCGGACTCTCCAAAAATGTTGCCGCACCCGTGTCGGATCCTTCAAAAATACACTATATTTGGAGGATCCGACACGCACCCGTAGACATTTTTGAAGAGTCCGAGCAACTTAGGTTTTACTTATTTTATTGGAAAAAGAATGTCATGCGTGTATCATGTTTTTATGAGTTGAGCTGTGATGATTTAAGAAATTAAGCCTTTAATGTTACAGATGTGATCTATGTTTTCCTTTCCCTTACCAAAAGAGGCTTATGGTTTCCTTTTTAATTTTCCAGTTGGGAAGGGGTGGAGTGACTGTAGACTAGCTCATTTCAGGTCTTTATAACTTCATCAATCTTGAGCTTTTGACTTTAGACATCTTTTCAATTTTGGGTAGAGAATTGTAACTTTTCCTGTTTGCATCTTTTGTTGCTCATTTTGTTCATTGATTAAAAAGAATAAGGCAAGAAGTTGTTTTGGCATCAAATTTTAGTTCAAAACTGAAATATATGAAACTGATTGATGTTTGTAAAAAAGGAAACAAAGTACATTGAAGCTATCAATTAAATGGGAGGAATGGAAATCAAGTCTAAATGAAATATGTTTCCCCTTTCCTCCCAATTATATACTTATCTCAGCTTCTTGACCACTCAAGACTACGACCATGTATCCGAGTTGGACTACTGTTTTCTTCATTTAGATTGGAAGACAAGCAGAAGGTGATGAAGACTCATCTCAACTTCTCTGGGTGGCGTTTGATGTTTGATTTTGGTCATTGTATGCTTCAATATTTAGGGGTTTCCATCCCTTTGATGCTTTTTTAATAAAACTTAACTTTGAAGAAAAAATGAATTTTGTGTGTGCTAGTTTTAGGGATGTAGGTCTAAGGTTGGACCGTTGGAGTATATCTAGAAGAGGGCCAAGAATGGAAAGAGGAGAGCAGCGAGTTAAGGTGGTGACAGTTGGTTCGAGCAAGGGGTTGAAGGTTGAGAAAGTTCTGGTGCTCTGACAGATGTATTAATTGCTTATCTTTTAACTACAATTAGATGATTTGGAATAAAAGTTAGCAGTCTCCTATTTGTATTAATCGTAAACCACGTGACATAGTGGATTTTTTTTGTAGAAGAGAATAAAGGATAAGGTTAAAAAGTGTGAACTTGGCAAAGTATGAGAACTAGAACAGACTTAATTAACTTTGGGTAGGGGTAAGAGTTCAATGCAAAATGACAAGTCAAAGCCCAACCTGTTGTTTTACTTGTAGCCCCAGACTAATCATTGTACATGCAACTTTTTACAGGCCTCAGCTTGACTTATGGATGTTATTGACTTTGTTCTTGTTAAGCAGGTTGAGCATCCTTGCAAAAGTTCAGAAGCGCTTGGCAAGATTAGATGAGCTTAGACAAGCTGCTAAAAATGCTGTGGAAATGCGTTTTGAGAAAGAACGTGATGAGTTGGGCAATAAGGTTGAGTCACGAGCTCAGCGGGCAGAGTTGAACCGGAGGGTTCTTCTTAAATGTAGGCAGCGGAAGGCTGCAAAAAGAGAACGGATTTCACAGTTACTAAAGAGGAGGGTAATGCAAGAGAGCAAATACAGGGAGTGTGTCCGGGCTGCTATTCATCGGAAGCGAGCTGCTGCCGAAAAGAAGCGGTTGGGACTTCTGGAAGCCGAGAGATCAAAGGCACGTGCCAGAATATTACAAGTTAAGCAGGTAGCAAACTCTGTGTATAGTCAACGGGAGATTGAGAGGATAAGACTAAAAGATCAACTGGAGGATCGTCTCCAAAAGGTATGTGTTAATTGAACAAATGTGGAAGGTTGCAATCTATTCTGTATGAGGAAATCAACATGAATAGGAGGCCAAATAGTGAAAAAACTTATTTAGGGAATTCATATTGATACAAAGATTTGAAGAAGCACTCTGCAATTTTATTTATTCTAGCATCAGAAGCAATAGAGCTCAAGGTATTGAACATCCTTGGGTGTGATGGTGATTGAAAATCACTTTAAAATTAAAAAGAGTATTTGACGTAGTTCGACATGGTAAATGAGAGCATGTAGTACTACACCGAATGCCTAAATCTATTCACGTTCCTGTTGTCATTTCTGGTCAAAGGGTTGGTCCTGATAAAGTTGATCCTTAGAGTCTATTTTCATTAGCTCTTTGTACGAAACCAATTTTGGCTTTTTCAGAATGTCTCTTCTATATAACTAAACTAATTTGTCATGTAAACACCTAAACATCATACAGGAACGCAACATCATCTTGGTGTCTTGTAGTATGACCTAGGTATTCACATTTAATCTAGGGAAAGAGTCAAATTTACCCTTCTACTTTCAAATATTGTCTGCGTTTAACTTCCGTTATACTATAGGGACAAATTTACCCTGCTGTTAGCAAAGTTTCCAAAATTTCCCTCAGCCCTAACAAAAACACCCCAATTCCCAAATCCGTATTGGTTAAGTCACTCATCTATATCTGCAAATTCAAGAAATGACTACAAATTCACACACTTTCCAAGTTTTTAGAAGAACTACAAAATAAATTGTGCAAATTCTAATTTATGAAACTTGTTTTCCTCTTCTATTAGTTATTTGGAAAAAAGAAGTAAAGCTTCAAAAGGGATAAGAGAAATGGAAACTTATTCTGAAAATAGGTGAATCTTGGATGATTTTTTTACCTTTTTTTTGGTTAGTCAAATTAGAGGAACCCCGCAATAATTAAGAAACTAATCTCCCAAAAATGCATGCTTAGCACTTTTTCTTCTCTAAACAAATGACAATCAATAAGACAAGACTGTCTAATTATTGAAGTTAATTACTGAGATCCACTATTATTTGACAGCTGCTTTCAGTTTCTTAAGAGATGCGGATACGAATGATCTTTCTAAAATTTTAATTTCTTTTTATGTCTTGCATGTATAATTAGTTTAATTTCTATACAATTTTTTGGTAATTTTTACACATTTATTGACAATATAAAAAGAACTTCACTATTAGGATCATTAAATATCCTTTTATACGTAACTTTCTATCATAATCATAGCTATGTAACCTAAAAACGTGATTAATTAAATCACTTGTTGAGACATGAAAAATAATATGAATAGATTAATAATCTTTTTCATCATGAGTGTATATAAAATGGATCAAATCAATTTTTGTGTTCTCGGAACTAATTAATGTCCATGCGGAACTCCATTTATATATGGCTTAGCAATTATTTGTGAATTTGCAGGTATAAATAAGTGTCTTAACAAAAGAGACCTGAATCTGAAAATTGGGATTTCTGTTAGGGCTGGGGTAATTTTGAAAACTTTGCTTACCGTTGGGTAAATTTGTCCCTATAGCATAACAGTGGTTAAATGTAGGCAAAATTCGAAGTAGAGAGGTAAATTTGAACTTCTCCTTCAATTGATGCATTAAAAAAAATAAGATAGCACCGAGTTAACGTGAAACATTTGTCTGAGTGCTGTCTGATTAGTTTTGACGTCAAACATGTTTGACCCGATAGATTTTGCGTCTTTGTTTCTTAGCTGGTAGTTGGATTTATAATTTTTCTTGTATGAAGTAAGTGCAAGCTATCATTGCTATACCAATGCCTAATATTCTTGTAATTGTTAGGCAAAGAGGCTCAGAGCAGAGTACTTAAAGCAGAGGCGAAGTCTGCTAAGTTCACGTCATGCTTGTTCAGATATAATTGCGTGGGGGGAGTTTTTGTCTATTAATGTAGCAAGGTAAATTTGGAGCTATGAGCTTTCTTTATGTTTGCATTCATTATTTTGGATGTTTCTTCCCGTGGATAACTAGTGTTGATATCAATTGTGAACTAAAGTAGGCTTTTGTCATTTTCACTTTATTAATCAAGAAGGAAATCAGTGAACTGAATGGAAAGTCAAGCTCCAGATTCCTTCATGAAACATGTTTAAAAGTAGGTTGCAAGGGGCATTTCAAGAACTTTTACTGCTTAACTCTCTTGGTTCATTAAGGCAATAGCAATGACGTGTCTAAATTTATTAGGCTTCCATAATGTGATTTGGGGCCATCTATGTTGTACTGAACTTCAGTATGATTTCATGCCAGCTCTTAAGTAAGTTCATAATTCTTGCACCCAAGGGTGTTGTTAATGGTCAACGAAGTGAGTGAAACCCATGGGTCACTAGGGGTTAGATTTCAGCAGAGACAAAACTCTAGGTAATTTTCCCAATATGTCTGTGTTGATTGGCAGACTCTGTATCTATGTTGATGGGTAGTAGTAGTACCCAATGGAACATTTAAGAGTCAAGATGCGGGCACTCTATTTCTCTTGCAACACTGAGGAGTTGACGCGTTGAGGTTTTGCATCATAAAGATTAGACAGATCTTTTAGTTTACTCAACTATGTAGTTGATTTTAAACACTAGGTGATTTACTAGTACATGTGCTGGTGGTAGGTAGCCAGTGTTATCAAAAGCAAAAAGTGCAGAAAAGCTCTTAGGTCTGTTGGGGCTTCTAACGCAAAGCACAAATAAAGCGTGGGATTTAATGAAAAAGGTACAAAGGGAGAAAAAATACAAATATATATGTCTAATCCATGACTTATAATTATAAGCATGACTGACAAATGTATGAACAAAAAAATTGAAAAGAAATTCTGATAATGTGAAATATCAATTGTTTAGTATTGCCTCTTTAGAAGAGGCTCATTGGCAAGGAAAAGTATGCCTTAGAACCTTTGGCGACGACGCTAAACCGCACATTAAGCAAGGCAAAGCGCTCAACATGTTTTGAGCCTCATTTCAAGGCTTAAGTGTTCTTTGGGCGTGCCTTTGACAACACTGAGTGTAGCAGGTACCCCGTGAAATAAAGTGAGGTGCGTGCAAGTTGGCCCGAGCTCCAGGGTTATAGAAAAAATTATGTAGTTGATTCTACATTATCTGAGGAATGTTGTTATCGAACCCGTTCTTGGACTGAAGTTTATACCATGAATTAAGGATTAAGCAAATGGCAAACAACTCCTCGCCTTAAATTATATCCCCTTCCAAGGGACATTAAACCATGAAGCATATCCTAGGAGTTGAGTATTGCCGATGGTTAAAATACATTACAATTTTTACTTCTCTTTTCGTTAAGAAATAATTTTTCTTTTTATTTTTAAGAAGAGAAATATATGTCACAATCTCAATTTAAAAGAAGAAAGAAATACACATTACAAAATTTTTGTTTGTTCTGATGCGCTGACTACTGCTACTGGGTGGTGTCTTTTTTTGTACTTGGATGTTCTTGTATGTAAAAATGAACTCAATAGTTTAGCTAATATTGTGTACATATAACTTGCTATTTATGGCTTTTGCAGTAGCGTGGGTCGTGCATCGTGGTTGTCCTCTTCTATTACTCATTGTTGCGTACCTCAATTGTTATTATAATTTTCAGGTGCTGGAAACGGTTCATCCAACTAAGAGGAACAACTTTTTCATTGGCTAAAGCATATATGACCCTAGATATTAACAAAAAATCTGTTAAAGGAATGCCTTTTGAACAACTTGCAGTGAAGATGGGGTCAAGTACGACCATCCAAAATGCAAAAACATTACTCAATCGACTAGAGTGCCGCATTAGTATCAGACATGAGCTTCTTGGTCCCGGAGATGTACTTTGTTTTGAAAATATTAATCATCTTCTTAAGCGTGCCGCTTCCTCAGTCCCATCTAGGGGGAAAGTGGAAGCACCAGTCAAGTTATCAAGGTACCCAGCCAGAGTAGTTCTCTGTGCATATATGATTCTAGGACATCCAGATTCAGTTTTCACTGTAAAGGGGCAGTCTGAAATTGGTCTTGCTGAATCTGCTGGAACATTTGTTAAAGAGTTTGAATTGCTGCTTAAAATTATTATTGGAGGTCCCATTAAATCTACAGAAGAGGAGAGCCCAGCGAGGCTGGCTTTTAGTTCTCAGCTTAAAGCTTTTGATAAAGCATGGTGCTCTTATCTGTTTCACTTTGTGATGTGGAAAGTTAAGGATGTCAGGTTGTTAGAAGAGGATTTGATCAAAACTGCTTGTCAACTGGAGCTGTCCCTGATGCAGACTTGCAAGCAGGTTCTGGGAGATTACAATGATCTTACAGCCGAATTCAGTTCTTTCCAGAGGCAGGTGTGCATTTGCAGACACAAATTACTTTTTGAAATTTGCCTTTGATGACTCCCACTCCCTTGTTCATAGCTGAATGTCCATCTTTTCATTTCGTTGTCCTAAAATAATATCTACTTCTCTACAAATCTAGATTTCAATGTCTTATTGGCAGTCGATGACTTTCTTTTTATTACATATCACCAATAGTCTAGGTTCAAGTTACATCATCTGCCTCAGTAAAAAAATGATATCAAGTTCTGGCCTCTAAATCTTCCCCACTCGTCTATATCAGTTTTTTTTTTTTTTTGATAAGCAGTCTCTATATCATGTGTATATTATCAGATTTTCGTTTTATTGATTGTCTGGAGAAAATGGGACACCAAATTGGAGATAGAATACATGCTGACTGGCTTAATTCCATGAAGCTAACTTAGTGTTACAGGTGATTGAAAATCAGAAACTTATATGGGAAAAGGTCAAGCAGCTGAGTGGTAGTGCTGGACTTGAACGTCTGGAACATGGTCTTTCTGAGCTGCGGTCTAGGTTTATTGACTCCATGGAGACTGATTCACCGAGTTCAGCTGGTTCATCAGACAACTCTGAAATCAAGAATTTGGAGGAGTTCGATGTAAGTGAAAGGTGTTATGGTACACAGGGAATTGCTTGCCCCGTGTCTGTGGAAGATGATTCATACCTGTGGGATAAACATGCCTCTGGAACTCCTCAAAAAAGCATATCTACTGGTTCATTACATGCGACTGAGAATGAAGTGCTTGTAAATGAAATTGTTCACAAGGGTTGTGGCTTGGAGATCGTTAATGAAGACCAAGAGGGTGCTAAGGTAAATAACTTGGCTTTTACTTAATGGATAGTTGTTTCATCTCTAGATGAACTGAGAGAAATTACCTACAATCTCTTGCCTTGTCATTATAGGCTAGAGTGAAAGAGATAATGGAAAAGGCTTTCTGGGATGGTGTTATGCAATCCTTGAATCAGGATAACCCTGATTTCAGTTGGGTTCTCAAGCTTATGAAGGAAGTACAAAATGAACTGTGTGAGATGTCTCCTCCAAGTTGGAGACAGGAGATAGTCGAAACCATTGATATTGATATCCTATCGCAGGTACTAAATTTGCTGGTACAATTAGATATCTTTCCATAATAGCAGTTCGTTA